>VDFB02056351.1:12852899-13008972 GCA_007258455.2 Sequoia sempervirens
AGTTCAAGGGAATCAACTCCTTGATCATTTAACACACTGTATATCATTCTATGTATCCAAAATGTTTGATTATTTTCATGTTTTTCTTTTAGCATTTAACACACTATATATCATTCTCTGTATCCAAAATGTTTGATTATTTTCATGTTTTTCTTTTAGAATTTATTTTTTATACTTTAATTATGTTAAAGTGAAAGAAAATATGATGTCAAGAATTGTGCATACACTACAATATTAATTTATATTTCATGCTCATGTTTTAGCATCTATATCCATAGCATAATTTTAGGGCCCATTTAACCCTCTTTCCTAACCTTCTCCTAGATCTAAGTGGCTCATATTTTCTTACTTAATTATGTGAAATTTCATATTTTTATGTATTTGTCGTCTTCTAACATTTTATTATTTATGTATTGTTTCAAATATTAAATACACAATTATATAAACATCTTCATGACTCTAAAAATACCCTAACAATTTTTTTTTTTAAAATCATTCTTCTTACTTGAATAAAAAATTCTAACTAACTAAGACATTTTAAATTATTTTAATTAAATTTATCTTTAATTAATTAAAGATTTTATCAAAACTCAAATACAGTTATCCTATTATCATTTTATTTTTTATTTAAACTTTTTAATACAAATTATTGTATTTTCAAAATGCATGTTCTCTCACTACCATTTTAAAATGATAAATCTTCCTATTTTATAAAATACTTGCAATAGTCCATTCTTGACATCTTTACAAGGAGCAAAATAAAGAATCTTCATTCTAATCATACAACTATATTTTTGAAATTCATGTTCCTCTTGCTACTATTTTATAAAATACTTACAATAGTCCATTCTTGATACCAAATTACAAGAAACAAAAGAAAGAATTTTCATTCTAATCACACAATGTCTTATAATAGCTTTCTCTATTTTCATAATATGTTGGATTTTATTCTTAACATCTCAAAAATGTCCTTTTTTATAACTAATTTTGAAAGGATTGAAAAAATATCTACAAAATTCTTTTTTTTTCTCATTATTTGTCCAATTTTTCTAACACATTTTTTCCAAAACTTTATCTCATCCCATTACATTCTATTCTTCCCTATTTTAACATCAATCTCTATTTTTTATTCAAATTTGAAAGGCATTATGTACTTTTATATGCAAAAGTGTAATATATCCCTCATACGCTCCATTTAATCCTTAAAATTCTACAAATGCAGTATAATAGTATTTTTTCGACACTTATATTCTATATATTCTTTACATTAGAGCATTCTTCAGCCTACTCTTGCATGAAACAAAATTACTATTTATTTTTATTTTCCTACACTACAACACTTGGTTTCTCTTTGTTGCATGTTACATTTATTCTACATTATTATTCTTGGCCACTAAAACATTATATGCTCTAGTTATATCTAACATTCTATTTCTAACTTATGTTATAATATTTCATTATATATACTACAACAATTCTTCATACAATTTTTATATAATTTCTATTGACTACAATAAAATTTTCCTATTTGAAAAAATTCTTCTGATTTACTTTATTCTTAACTTATATTCATTCTTCAAGCACATTATAATTTCTTTACTTGACTATTATTTATCATAATATAACTTTGCAATGTTTTTCTACATATTATTTGTTTTCTTCTTTAATGTTGTAAGTTATGTTACTTTTATTGATCTTTTCTCTTTGAAAAGAATACAAACCTATTTTCTTTTTCATTTCTTCCTCTTACAAATATTATTCACTCATTGAATAATATTTGCTCAATTTAGTAGATTTTTTTACTATGCCTAGTTTTACTTAAATGTATGCAAAATAGGCATGCATATAAACACCACACAAATTATTTGGAAAAATGCCACAAAAAATGTGATATCATTTATATAAAACTATGGTAAATGTTGCACTCCATTACAACAATTCATCCAATTAAGAGGTGATGTAATTTATTGATTCACTAAACAAAAATAGATTTTTATTCTTAAAACTATTCTCTAGAACTAGACTCATGGAGTGACCAATTTGAAAATCAATTTGAACATTTCAATCACTTAGATAAAAATTTATCCAAAGAATAATTAAGATAGTGTTATGCAACCAATAATATAGAAGCAATAAATCTAGCCTATTAATTTTTCTAAGGTTTCATTCAAGTATAATTTTGAATTCAAGTTTACAAGAAAAATAATTCTATAATAATATTCACAAATAATATCTCCATGTTGATAATTTAAGCAATTCCTTCAACACAATCTATTAATGGATATAGAGAGAAATAAAATATGGATATACTTGTAGGTTGGAAATATACTCAAGATGGAACAAAATTAAATTTTGATTATACATTTTGGGGGAATCTTCAAGCTATAGATGTTGACTATTTTCTTCATAATTGTAATAGTTTTAAATTCTAATTAGAGGTTTGAGTAAACTTGGTTTAAAGATGAACACAAATATTAGTAGGAAGATCTCATTGTTAGGTTAATGCTAGTATATAAGAAATGATATAATGAATTAGTACTAGAAGGTAGTGTTTTTACAAAGGTTGAGGCCCCAATTGGGGTATGTGTTCATATGAAAAAGAAGCATTGAAGTGGTCCCAATTTTTTTATAATAGCTATAAAGCCAAATGAATATTAAAAACTTTCAAGAAAATGCAATTGGCAGTTGTAAAGCCCAATTTTACAAAATGAGTTTGTTTAAAAGGCTTTAGAAACTTTCAAGAAAATGCAATTGGGAGCTGAAGATCCAAATTTGGTTGAAAACTGGGTTTGTTTAAAATGCTTTAGAAACTTTCAAGCAAATGCAATTGGCAACTATAAATCCAAATTTTAAATAATGGGTATTGTTTTTAAAAGGTTTTAGAAACTTTCAAGCAAATGCAATTCACAGCCGTGAGCCAAAATGAGAGCTTGAAACAGGATATATTCATTATAAAAAATAAATTTTGTTCTCATAATGTGCCTTCAAGTTTCAAATGAAAATTTTGTTTGGAATTTTCTTTTCATTCAATTTGTTTTCATTTCACCAGAAAAATTTGGTCTCATGGAATCCATTGGAGTTTACAAATTTACAAACAAATGGAATTTTAAATCACTGTGAAAGAATTCCAACCTACTAATGGATGTCCAAGTCGATATTTCAAGTTGAAATGGTGGCCCCGTTGCAAGTTTTCGCCGTTCCTTGTCAATCACGTTTGATGTTCGCCATGCACGAGCTCTAGTTCTGATAGTTCACTATTTTTTTGTTTGATAGTGATAGGGTTTGATTTATAAATTCCCTAATTCAACTTGGTTTGATCAAACAAGGGTTCGATCAAACCCCTTTAAAATACTATTTTCCTGTTGACCGAACTAGCCTTCCTATTGAAATTTTTAAAAAGTTGATTTTCCTTCCTCTTCTTAATTGTAAACCACTATTGTGGTTTCACCTCGAAGCACTGGAAGTTATGAAAATGAAAATGACTCAACAAGACCTGTGAGAATCTATATTTTTTGGAAAAACTAGGCACCAAAATTAAAAACCAACTACACCACTATGAAGAGCACAAAATTCTACCCCAAATAAAAAAAATGCTCGAGAAAAGGAGGTTGGATGATTGAGTTATAGCCTTCCGAAGTTGGACTAGAAAATTAAAAACTCCAACAGAGAGGGGGGCCAAAAATTCAAATTGAATGTTGATGCAATGTTGATGTCAACAACTGAGGTAATTAAATTTGACAACTGGGGGGCCATAGAATAGAATATGCCCCTAGAATATTATGGGTTGGTTGACATCAAAGAAATTTGGGAATATTTGCAAGAATATGGAATATGCCTTTGGAATCAAGAATATTCTCTCATGGAATATTCCTCAGTTGGCACCAGTCAAAATCTTTGACTGCATGACAAAATATTCACAATTGTTCGCCGATCCGATTTATGGGACATGACTTGGCATGGAGGAGGGCTTGTTTGGTCCAATGAAAGTGTGTCATGTGGCAGCCTTACGGGTGGCATACCCTACACAATACATATAGGTCTTCAAACCTATCTTGTCTGCATAATTTTTATTTATTTATTTCAAAATAAAAATTTCTAGATAAACTAGATATGAAAATTTTGAAATCTTTTTATTAAAAAAAAATCACCTATAATTTAATTTTCCTATAGACCTGTAGGAATTTTTCCTACAATGACCATACAAATTGTATGGACGACCGTATGATGATGGCAAAGGGATTTTTTTTTTTAAGGGCTTGTGTCAAGTTGTCTGATTTGGGTGATTTGATAGTCAATCTTGGGTTTTTTGAGGCTTCTCAATGCAATGGTAGGGTCATATTTGACCAAAAGTGCTCCAAAATTGTAGCTACCTTTTGGATCTGGCAACCACACTTCAGCTTCAAAACCTTATAGATTTGGACTCATATGTCTGATTTGGACAAAAAAAAAAAAACTAACTTTCTTGAACCCACTAAACTCAATGGTGAGCTCCAATTTGAACCTACAATACAAATCCACAAAGAGAAACCCCCAAATCCGGTATTTCTTTCAAGCTTTACTATTTCTCTAGATCATCATTTGATGCAAGAGAAGAGAATACTCAACTTTTCAAGATCCACCGAGATTTACAACCTAGATCTCTTAATAAATACTAAAAAGAAGCAATCCCATAAGCTCTTTAACACCATGTAAGAGTTGGTATAGAATAACTCTACACCATGCAAGATTTGGTTGAATATTATAGCCACCCAATATCTAGGAACTTCATGAAAGCACAAGAGAGATCAATCTGCAATTATGAAGATTGCAATGGAATTAAATCCAAGAATTGATTTGCAAATGAGAACCCCTTGGTTATATAGCCAAGAAAAGACATAGGATTAAATAGGATTATGACAAGTGTCTTAATCCTATGTCATGTGACAACATATCATAACTACCTAGGACACATGTGTTAACAAGTCAAAAGATAAGATAAATATCTAATGACAACTAACACCTTCTAGAAAGATTCCCTCCTAGGATAGGTAAGTAAACTTAACATGTAAATTATAGGACCTACTAATGACTAGATAGGTAAAACACTTATTTACACCAACACACATGAATAATACATATGATTGTAAGGTGAATGATACATTAATCCTTACATAACTCTCATGGAGACATTTATAAATATGTCAAATTTGCACATTTAAAACCTTCCCTTTGGATTATGATACAACATTACATCATTTAGAAATCCAAAAAAATTATAATACATAAAGTTCCCTAAATCCAAAGATGAAAGGAAACCATAGTGTTTTATAACATTCTATATTTTATTTAGCTCTACAACCTTTCTCCATCCTTTCTTCATTAAAATAATATATATACATTCCTTCCAATACCATCATTCAATCTTGGAGGAAGAACCAAGGTTTTGGGACTATACATCACCTATGCCTTCTTTTATCATATCTACATGTATATACACCAAAAACTATGCCCCTTCATTAAATACCATACAACTTTGTACACAAACCATGCCTTAGAGGGGTCCACAAATATTAGGATGCATTTGAGAGTTTTCTCTTGTTGATTGTACCCATTCTTGGAGTGTTAATAGCTATGCGGGTCATGTAGGGATGTCTAGATTCTTTTCTAGGTTACTTGTGCCTAAATTTGATGAATAAATAGATATTGTGATTTTGGCATGCAAGATAAGGTAAAACCTATTAAATATATGAGATGAACAACTATGAATGTGCTCAAGGACCATCAAGAGATAAAAATCAATCACCATACTAATGGTGGACTAGAAATATTCATCATCGACCATTTAAGTTACAAGAAAATATATGACCTTGGGATTGACACTACTATTTTAGGTGGAATAATCCTTATGAGGTAGTTATAGGGTTAAATCTATTCATTAATGGTTTCTTAAGAATATCCACGTAGTGGTTGAGGTAAATAGGAAGGGATGTGGGGATTCAATGTGAATCAAGAGGTGAGAATGAGAGACGTAGGGTTTACATTAGGACTAGTTATTAGGACATGCCTAATAATCTAGGCCATGAAGTACATCAAAGCTCCAAATAAGGGAAAAACAAGAAAATAAAAAAATATGGAAAATGAAAGAAAAAAATGCATCATTATACATTAGCACAATGTGCATGGGTGAGAAATTGGATGTTCAAAAGTTATCTTGATTGTGTAGGGAAACTAATGAAAAAATAATTGGAATTCATTTGTAAGAATTGAATGTAGAAGTGGAAGTTATGATGGGACATTGAAATGAAGTCTAAATTTCCAACGAAAGTCTACATAAAAATATTATAGGGAAAGTGGCAATAGATAGAAGGAAAATATGTGTAGAAATTTATAGTAGAATTGGAGGTCAAAAATTGACATGGGGATGAAAGTGTAAAATTCCATAAAAAAATATAAAAAAGGGTGAAAAGGATGCAAGGATAAAAATTATAACTAGTGAAGGGAAGTGGAGGTAAAATTGGAGGTCTAGAGGTGCAAAGGAATTCAACAAAAGGGAATTGAAGAAAATGCAAGAAATGGAAGTGGGGAAGGATTAGAGTTTGTGAGCTAGAGGGGAATGGGAAATAAAATTGAGGAAATGGAAGATTGTGAGGATGCAAGAAAGGAAGGGGGTCAAGACATAGGAATTAGGAAGGGAAGAATGAACAACCATTAGAACTCTATAAGACTACAAAGTATGGAAATGGAAATTGAAGCAAGAGGATTAGGAACATTACAATGATATAGTATGAGAGTGGACATTCAAGGTCAAAAGGTGAGACAGTTTGAATGTCCCTTCAAAACCTACAAAAAATAAGAAGTAGAGTAAAATAAAGGAAAGAGGAATCCGAGAGACCTTATGGAGATTTTAAACGTAGGATCAATAATCAAGATAGGACATGGACAAGTAGGAGATGTTTGATAGACCACTAAAGCTTTGCAAAAATAGTGGAAAATGACCAAAAAACTCAGACATAAATTTTTTATGAGTTTGTACAACTTCTAGCATATGATATGAATGTAGGAGATGAAAATGAGCAATTCATGGATAATTTATACCAAGAGGGTCCACTTAGAGGTTTCTCGAAATGATTGTCATTGATGGGAAAAATAAGGAAATTGCACATAGGGGGCCTAGATTCAAGCAATTTAGGCATTATCAAATTGAATCTCAACAAACATCATGATAATACTTTTAATCATCAAAATAGTTCTCAATATGAGCATCAAAGACTATGTATTATCATAAAAATATATAGCCATAATCAAGATTATAAGAGTGCTCCTTCTGAAAGGAAGATTTGGATCCTAGGTAGCTTGTGGCATAAACAAAATAATATGGTTGTGAGATAGAAAGATGTGGCAATATAGATCTTTTAGACTTAAAAGTTAGAAGAATAAGTGTTATAACAAATCTAAAAAATAGAAACCTTAAAGAAGAATCTAAGAGTGGGTAGGATGAGTAAAAAAAATATCACATGTGACATTCAAACCCTTAAACAAAAGATATACCATTGAAGTGACAATAAATATGAACAAAAACTCTAATATGAAGTTTCAATCCTACACAATGTGAAACTAGACTTTGAGGTGCTATTTAGATATGATAGTTTGTAGATATATACAACAAAATTTGATATAATTTTTATTGTCTACTAATGCATGATAGCTAATGTTAATTCAACATACCTCAATTAAGCTACTTACATATGAGGGTCAAGTTCTTCTAAATTAATTTCCTTGTTAGACTAGTCGTATGACCTTCAATGCATATCAAAACTAACATTCTATAATATGCAATTGTCCTAGATAATTTTGATGTAAATTCTAATTTATAATCAAAATGCTTCCAAAATGATCTCCTTATACTTATTTTTGGATATTTAATTATGTCTATTAATTATACATTTTAATGCTTTTAAATATCAATACATAGAAATAAATCGCGTGTGTACTAGAAGTCTACTCATAACAACTAGTAAAAATTTAGGAGTTGGTTAAGTTTAAAATTGAGACTTTAAAATTTTGGGGTTAGTCTTGAGTGGCTTGTAGTTGAACTCATGTGTTGTGGGAGTGACTTGGAATTGGAATGCATAAATCTCAAGATGTGAAATAGAATTGTGCAAATAGATGATCGATATAATAAATGACAAATAATGGTGGATGTATAAGAATGTGAATAAATAGCAATAGATAAGATAAAAAATATTGAACTATAAATTGACAATGGAATGAGTGCGTGAAAATAATAGAAATTGAATTATGATAAGATTGACTATGTGAAAATGACTGAAAATAAATATACATAAATCTAAATATGAATTGAAGAAGAAGTAAAACCTAACACAAATATATATGTTTTATTAATATATAATTATATTAAAACATTCTCTTAAAATATCCTACAATTAAATACAAATTAACATAAACACATAAATGTAATCAATAATTACAATATGATAACTTATTTTATGTAAAAATATATATATTAAAAACTTAGAGTGAATAATGATTCATGGATTGCGTGACTACATCTGTTAATAATTATTTTCCAATATAATCTTGGTATTGAAGACAAAATACATGAATTGAGCTCTAGGATTAGATATAATGTTCATGTCAAAATTTTGTGTTTATAGTAAATGGTATTAAAACATGGGCCAGGGCTTCGATAACCTAGCATTAAGATATTTTTATTTGCTGTTTAAAATATTAGGAGTAGATACACTTCTCCCTAAGTTACCTTTTAAAGTAATCCTTTGATCAAGACATGGTTTTCAGTGAATAAAAATAAATAAATATATTTTGACTTATTCAACATTCTAGGCTGGCCATTTGGGCGCCCGTTTGGATTCCCAGTTTAAGCATGGATCTAAGCGTGGGTCTTATGGAGGGGCTTCAAAATCTATTTTCATAGAGCGAGGGGTCTCATGATGGAAAAAAAGGTTATGTTATAAGATTAATTGGAATTTTTCTAGAAAAATAGTAGTCCTACTTTTTAGGGCTGCAATTTTTAGTGGGTGAAATTGAGATGGGGCTAGAAATTGCCCCTATAGCTTAAGAATTTTTTTCACCACTTGTGTCTCACCTAAAATTTTAAATTCCTATTAGAAAATAAAAATGAGAGAATTTTTATTTATTTATTAATTTTTATTAAATTACTCTAATTCATTCCTTAAATTTTGGAGCTCAAACTTTTAAGCTGAATCACACTATTAAATTCATGGGATCACCAACTTTAAAACATTCCTAAAAAATCTAAACAACACCCATGAATTTTTTTAGGAAGCCCCCCTCCATGGGACCTTACCCTAAATTGTTCCTCCCAATTAAATGTTCAACCATAGGAATATTATATAATTTATGAAATTTTTTATTTTTATTTTATTGAAAAAATGCATATATTAATAGTAAAAAAATAATGTACAAAATGTTCTTTCAAGGCAAGAAATTACAGTAGAAATATTTATTTTTATTGGAAAAATGCATATATTAATAGTAAAAAATAATGTACAAAAGGCTCTTTCAAGACAAGAATCTTGAAAGAAACTACAGAAGAAAGTATTCAACAAATTAGGATGAAACAACTGCAAGTGGCAAAAGAGCTACAACTTGCAAATTATAATACGATCAATTTTCTCCAAGAGTATAGAAAACTTGCTCCTCTAAAACAATTTCCATAGATGAGAGAAGAGATCCCTGGAATTTCTTAGCAAGCATTGTCAACTGGGACTACCCTTGAGCTATTTGAATCATGAGCTTTGAACTGAAGCCAACTTTTTCTTTCAAGGCTCTAACAAGAATTGACTACTACGAGATAATGCTAGAGAGAAAACCATGCATAATAACTTCCATAGGTGGGAAGGCATTAGAAAAAACTACTTTACATTGAAGCTTCCAAATGCACAAAAGGATACATTGACAAAAAGATTTTGATACCATATTTTGTGAACAATGAAGCCCTAACAGTGCTGATTTCCATCTTAATTTTTTGTTAAATATAGTAGGGATCAAGACCAAAGTTGTTTGTCAAATTTCCTGAGTGTACTTGTACATCCAAAAATCATGTTGAATGGTTTCTAACTTGTGGCAAAAATGACATTTGGAGGATTGATTAGTGAGAAAGGTAAGGCATTCTCCCACGACAATTGTATAGTGGATAATCTTTCATGCTAGAAATTGTGCTTTAGCTTCAACTTTGGATTTCCAAACAACAAGGCTCAAATTGAACCACTTGGATTCAAACTAGTTCACTCTCCATTTCAAATTTAACCTTGGTTTCATTTGGACTGGAGGAACAATATTATTGCAAATTAATTTAAGAGGGAAAATTTCTATATTAAAACCTGGAAGCCGCCTCTAATCTTTAAAAAAAATGCATGAAATGGGAGTAGAAAGTTTCAATTGAAGATCCAAAGGGACAATATCATGCACCTTGTGGATGTCACTAATTAGAGCATTAGACACGTTGAAATAATGCTTGAGTTGCAAGTCATTTTTCCAAGTTAGTGATGAGAATTCCCATATGTTACTGAATTTGGTGATTCCTTTTTTGAATGAGGTCTTGCTATACAAATGGGAATTAATGGAAAGAGGCTATTCATATAAACATATCAATCTATTCCACTAAATAAATGAGGAAGAGAAGCTCATCCCATGACTAAGGTCTTGACCTTTCCATTCAAGAAGAGGAGACACTTTTTTCCACACTCTCCACATGCTTAGAAATTGTCTAGAAGCTTGAGGTTTAAAGTATTTTTCCACAAGGATCTTATATTTCCATCCAATCTCTTTTCAAGAATTAAATGCTTTGTCAATAGCTATTATGTGTCTAAAAATAGATTTCCATGGGGTTGCTCCATGAAAAGATCTAGTAATCCATTTGGCTATGAGGCAGATCCCTTGAGTAAGGAGATCAATCACTCCTACGCCCCCTTTATTTTTTGGTTGAATACAATACAACCATGAAGCAACTAGATGACCTTTTTGTTATTCCATTCCCCCAAATAAACCATCTAATTAATTGAGTTAGTTGATTATAGCTGCTTTTTGATGGAAGTCAACATGATGAAATGTAAACATGACTGGCTCTAAGGATTTTGCTTGCAATTTGTATGCACCTAGCCATAGAAAGAAATTTATTTGAGCACAGTTCAAGCTTTCTTTTTAATTTGTGTATGAACTATTTCCACATTTTAGATAATGAAACTCCTATCCCAAAGGGAATTCCAAGGTATCTTGAAATAACACTGCGGTTATTGAATTTCCATTGTGATGGTATCCAAGGAGGAGACTGATTAGATGAAGTCATCCATAATTTAGTTTAGTTAAGAGATAGTTTCTATCTAGTCATTGAACAATATAGGTCCAAAACTTCAAGGGTGTTGTTAAGCTCTTCTTGAGAGTTTTGAATGAATAAAAGGCTATCATTTGCAAAATGAGAATTAAGAGCAACTTCATCACTAGGTAAACAAATAATATGGATTAGATTATGCTTTTTTGCGTGACGTAAAAGATACCCAAGAGCATCAATAGTGAGGAAATAAAGGAAGGGAGCTAAAGGGAAGCCTTGCCTTATCAATCTTTGAAGAGGAAAGGCTTGAGAGATTGAACCATTAATGGAAAGGAAAGCATTAGCATCAATGAAGAGGAATTTTGTATGGGAAATGAGCTTGGGGAAAAAGCCTAAGTATTTTTAATATGAACTGCCACCTTATCCTATCATAAGCTTTGTCAAAATCCAATTTGATGAGGAGGAAATTTTGACCAATTTTTTGAGTCTATTCCACCATTTCCCAAGCTAGAACCAAGTTGTCCAATATGAATCCTCCCCCTATAAAAATAGTCTGCTAAGGCCTTACAATTTATTGCACTATATGTTTAATTATTTTAGCAATAGCTTTGGAAATAATCAAGTATAGGATTTGTTAAGAAGAGTAATTGGTCTCCACCTAGAAATGGTGTTATCACTTTTTCCTTAAGGAATTAATTTAATCAACCCTTGAACTAAGGATCCTTGAGATAAGGCTTCTATGTATACCTCATAGAAATCTTCTCATATGAATGGCCACATTGTTTTTATAAATTTTTGTAGGTAAGTCATCAAGATCGAGACTTTTTGAGTTATCCATATCCTTCAAGGTAGCATCAAAATATTCAAGGGTGAACAAGTGGTCTAAGGTTTGTTGTTCAAGATCAATCTTATTAGGAATGCAATTACCAACCATATCTTCAATAACATGTTGAAGTTGATTACCTTTAGTGGGATCCATAAATAGCTATTGATAGTGCTAAAAGAAGATAGATTTGATATCATCTAGATTTTCATGTATGTGCCTCACTTGGTCATAAATAGACATTATTATTTCTTGAGAATGTTTTTGTTTGAGATAACTAAAAAATATTTTTTTCCCTTTGTCTCTTTCTTTCATCCAATGAATCCTAGCCCTTATTTATGCCCCTCGACCTTGATAAAATTCTAATCTTCTAAGTTTCGTTTCAGTAGAATCCATGACATGTTGAAGACCGATGTTAGTTGGTATTGAATTTAAAAGAATTCTAAATTTTTCCAATTGATATCTTAATATTATTTTCATTCTATATATTTTTATATCAATTATTTTCCCATAAGATCTTAGGAAGGTGGTGTAACATATAATAGCTTCATTCCACCATTGTAATTGGCTAGATTTAGGTTGAGGTCTAGGGACTTCATTCCAAATGGAGATAAGAGAAGAAAGGCAATTGGGATGGTTAAGGTGGGAGGTGTTGAGCTTGAAGGGTAGACTAGTGGGCTAAGAAGGACAAGAAGATAGTTGACATGTCAACAAAATTAGGGGGTGGTCTTAAAGGAAGGAAAAATCATCAACTTTAATAAGAGTGTTATGCAAAGAAGGGGCAATGGAAAGGGAATCAACAAGTTAAAATCTATCAATTTGATTAAGTTTCATTAGATCACCCTCCCTTGAGTTGGACCGAGTGAAACAATGATTGAAATGAGAATCTCTTTTTTCCACAATAGGATTTGAAACTCCTATAGTATTCCTTGTTAGGATCCAAATATCAAATTCTTTTTGGGAAAGTTTATGAGGGTTGAACTAGCTTCTATCATAATGGTTTTCCACCATGTTGAAATCACCTCCCCAAACCCATTCAGTCATGGGGAGGACATTATGTTGAATGCACAAGACAAATGAGGGTTAGGTGAATCAATTATACCATAAAACTTCAAAACCCTTACAAACATTCAGTTCCACATCAAATCAATTACCCTTAATATGTTAGAATGATTTATCATGAAAGCAAATAACAAAAACAAAACCAAATCAATACCGTGCACAAAGAAACACCAGATTTATCTAGAAAACCCAAGATGGGAAAAAACACGATGAGGATTAGCTCACAATATAAAGTAATATCAACACCAAATACAATAGGGCTCACTACTAGAGAGCTCACTACCCAGAAGAAAGAAAGGCTCATTGCCAAAGGCTCACTGCTAAAATAAAAAAGAAGATAGAGAAGAGTTTTACAATGAGAAAACAATGCAACACAAGAATCCACCACAACAATACCAACACCTTCGAAGTCTTTCTAAAGAATTGTAGACACCTTCTACTCACTACATTCAACAATATAACACATGAAGCTTGCACTACACTTCTCAAATTCACACCCTACAACTATACAATTCACAACATTTGCATCATGCTTATCTATCTTAACACCCCTCAACAACTCAACACTTATTTATACCATCTTCAACATTAGAACATTCTCTAAGGTTGGCACCAAAAAATTCCTATAGTGGAAATGAATGAAGGTAGACCAAAAAAGACCTTAGCTAGGACCTAAATCCACTCATACACACCACACCACACTTCCACAAACATTAAATAAACTTCACAATTATTTTAAACACCCAAGGTCCACTGAACCTATGTTAACACCATTAACACTTAAGTGCATGCTTCCTCAAATCCAAAGATGACTCGTGGAAACCACATAACATTTGAAAATGATCTAGAATATTCCACAAAAACCTTAGAAACCAACAAATTCCTTCACAACAATTTTCAATTGAAGAATGTACACACCCAATACACACAAATAACTCTACCATACACTACAACTCATTAACTGACTTCTAAAGCACCAAACCACAAACAACTTCATCGAAAGAAAGATGCACACACTATCAACACCCTTCAATGTATACAAGACCTAAAACCACTCTACAGAGAAATATGGAGCAAGAACATTTCTCCTAGACACCTCTGTAATACACGACTCACATATTGGTGAACACAACTTTCTCTACACAATGATCCAGCAGACCAAATTTTGAATGCAACACCTTTGATCAACATATTTGAATTACACAAGCAAATATTCAACCTAGAAGAAATACAAAGCCAAATGAGAATGCTACTCTACAACACAAAACACCACTACAACACAAGTTATTTCCTCTTTTTATTCCATTTTCTCAAAAGCACTTGGAAACCAAGCACTAGAAACATATCTTCAAGATCTTCAGTACTTCCTCATCACCATCAAGCCAACTTCAACATATCAATTCAACCACACATCCATGGATAGAAGCTTATCAAAGTAACACTAAAGGTTGACACTAGTATTTTACTAATGACAACATAATGCAACTAATCAAAGCAACATTAGAGACAACACTGACTCAATACTGACTATACATCCTTGCAACAAACTCCTCATACAGTTGACATCAATGACAACACCAACTACACATACTTGCAACACTACCCCCCTTTGTCATTGATGGCAACACATGATGTGAAAAACCATCAACAACAAACACAACAACTATGATCCTCAATACTCACACCAACTTATTACTTTCTCTCCCCCTTTAACACATTTCTTTTTCACATTTCTCTCTCTCCTAGCTACACTGTTCTCTCCCCCTTTCTCCACTAAACATTTTTCACATTTCTCTCTCTCCCCCTTTGACATCAACGTCAAAGGATGCAATGTTTGCATCATTCATTCTCCCTTTGACATTAATCATGTTGTTCACTACTGCTCTACAAATTCCTTTTCTTTACTGCTCTGTATACTCCCCCTTAGGAGCACACATCAAAATCCATCAATCGACAACTACTACACAATGACAAATCTCACTCATCCTTATTGTGCCAACCAATACTATCACTACCTCCTCCCCTTGAGAGGTAGCCACCAACATTAGTCCAAACTAAAGAATGAATCTTGATATCCATTGGACTGATGCATCTTCTTATGCATCTAGTTCAAAGAAGGAGGGGAAATAACCCCCAACTTCTCCCAAAGATACTTGAAAGTATCTTTGGGAAGAGCCTTAGTAAATATATCAACAACTTGATCCTTTGTAGGAACATATTCAAGCTTCACTTCATTCTCTACAACCTTCTCTCTCAAAAAGTGATATCGGATTAAGATATGTTTTTTCCTTGAATGCATTACCAGATTCTATGATATATTTATGACACTTGTATTATCACAGAAGATAGAATTTGGTTCATCATATACTACTCTAATATCCTTTAATGTTTTCCTCATCCACAAAACTTGTGTGCAACAAGATGTTGCTACAATATGTTTTTCCTTTGTATTAGATAAATCCATTGAATCTTGTTTCTTGCTTAGCCATGACACCAATATGCATCCAAGAAAGAATGCACCACCACTTGTACTTTTCCTATCATCTACACAACCAATCCAGTTTGCATCTATGTAAGCACTCAAAGTAAAGTCAGTGTCATTTGGATACTAATAGCCATGATCCAAAGTGCCCTTCAAGTATCTAAATATCCTCTTCACTGCTACAACATGTGACTCTCTAGGATCTTCTTAAAATCTAGCCATAAGACAAATGGAATGCATGATATCCAGTCTAGTAGTAGTTAGATATAGCAGTCCTCTAATCATTGATCTATACTTTCTCTAATCAACCTTAGGAGATTCATCATTCTTGCTCAACTTGTAGCCAATAACTATAGGGGTACATGACAGTTTAGAATCTTCCATTCCAAAATTCTTCAACATTTCCTAGATATAATTTGATTATGAAATGAAAATACCTTTATATGTCCGATTGATTTGTAGCCCAAGGAAGAAATTCATCTCCCCAAACATAGAAATTTCAAATTATTTTTGCATCTCTTCTACAAATTTCTTACACATAGCTTCATTTCCTCCAAAAATAATGTCATCAACATACACAAACACAATCAAGATTTTATCTTTTTCAACTTTGAAGTAAAGATTACTATCTATAGTACCTTTATTGAATCTTTTCTATAACAAGTATATGTCCAACCTTGCATACCAAGCTTTGGGAGCTTGCTTCAATCCATATAATGCCTTGTTCAATCTGCAAACCATATCCGATTTATTTGATAACTGAAATCCTTCTGGTTGTTCTATGTATACTTCTTCTATTCACCATTCAAGAAAGAAGACTTCACATCCATTTGATAAAATTTGAAATCTTTATGTGTTGCAAAATCCAAAAACATCCTGATAGCTTCTAGTCTTTCCACCAGAGAAAATGTCTCCAAAAAGTCTATTCCTTCTACTTGTGAGTAACCTTTACACACAAGGAAATCTCTGATTAAATTCCCTTCTTTGCAGTAGTAAAATAAGCATTATGTTTGTTGATGGTTGAGAAAAGAAAAATCTTGGACCAATTAGTTGCAAGGTATCAGGAAAATTTGGTTTAAATCAGCTTTAATGCAAGTCATAGGGTGAACGTGAAGACTTGAATACTTATCAACATTATTTTTGCACCATAAAACTCTACCTAATTAGGGTTCTATGTCTTTGAGGAATGGACATAAGGCCAAATGCAAAAAGGGGAATTCTACCCACATTGGGTATCAAGACTTGGAAGCTCCTTCAGGGTGGAAATCAAAATCACATGTCTATAGATAACACATTTGACCACATGTTATCCAAGAACCATAATGTAGAGCAACTTGTACATGTTCAGTTGAGAAAAATGTGCATGAAATGTAAACCTTTCCTAGCCCTCTGATAGATCCTATCATTCAACCCCTATTTTCCCAATTTTTTTATTCCCATTTATACAAATATTGTTTAGAAGGAACCCCTCGAAGGAAAAATAAAATGTTTGTTCTTTGCTTACAATCATTAATTACTTCTAATACCTCATTAGGAAGAAAGAACTCAAGGGTCTTACTTCCATTGGTCACTTCTTGAGGTTGTGGACGAATGCTAGGTGTTCCTTCTTCTACATGAGAATTAGGTTGCTCATTCACCTCTGGTTGAGAAACATTTTGAAAATTTTTCATCAAAACACTAGAGTTGGAGGTTGGAGTGGTTTGAGGACAATTTCTAGGGTTACTTTCAGAATATTGTGTAGTAATTCTTTCACCGTGATTGCATTCAGTTTAGGGAGAGATAAAAATGGTGTTGGGCCTGAGTTTGTTCTAGTTCCCATCACATTGGAGAGAGAGAGGGGCATTGGAGATCTTCCAAGCACGAATAAGGTTTTTCTTGTGTCTTCTTCTTCGTGGAAATTATAAGTTAATTGATGTGTTTGTCATAATAAGACTTGCAAGTGAGAAGAGGAGTGGTTCCTTGCAAAGGCACTTACCGATGTGAGAAAAAAGAGGCTATCTCTTTGTTGAAGCAAAGCCTAACAAAATCTTCCATCACAATCCTCTTCTTTTCCAACAAATTATTATTTTTGTGGTGAGTTCATTGTAGCTATTAGAGTTTTGGCTCACTGCATATTTTCCCTCCTTCCTGGGATTAATTTGTACCAAAAAGAAAATGATTTTTTTCATAGGTTTCTCCATGCCGAGATTGAAAGAGTCGTACCTTTGGAGAGCAAAAATTTGTTGCATAAGTTCCTAATTTTTCCAAAATGCTTGCTCATGAACCTTCCTCCTCCCCTATTCTTCCAACAATTTTTTTATTTTTTATTTTTTATTATCTTTCTTATAACCCTTGTGGTGTAGTTGTAAGTGAGGAAAATAAAAATGAAAAGAAGTTAATATTTTTTATAAATGCATACAAAAATATGTCTTTCTTTATGGAAGTTGTATCATTGATTGATACAACAAAATCATGGATATATAATCCTAGAAAGAAATCAATTAATAAATGGAATGTGTAAAAAACAATAGTTATTGTAAGAATATTTCTTAGATTTCTATCCATTCTTGCACATGATTCAGATAAATGGTATGGGTTTTTCTTCTCAAAGTTGTTCCTTTACAAACCATTCAATGACATTCAAAGAGGTATTGGCCATAACATTGAATCCATAGTGTCAAGTTCGGGGAGCTTCAATTATAATCAATGACATGTATGAAACAAATAATAGTTGCTAAAAATTTGACAACATTACTGGTTCTAAAATGGAAGACAATGTTGTAGACATCTAATTTTGACTAAATGATTAAATTAATGATCATTTTCACTTCATTCTAATAATTGAATAATGTCATATTATTTGATTAAATTCATACTATCTATTCCTCTATTTTAAATCAATAATTAAGTTTATTTAATTAATTTATTAATTATTCCTCTATTCATCTATATTAATTAAGTAAACAATATTATTTGATTAATTAACCAATTATCCTTCTATTCTAAAGTTTAAATAAATAATTCATTATTATTCCATTAACCATCCATTTCCCACTTCCTAAATTAAATAATTGTTTTAATTATTTAATTAATTCAATTATCTCTCAACATTATCTTCTTTCCAAAATTTAAATAAAATTATTTATTTTATTTATTAAAATTCCATGTTGCACATGTAAATAATAATTAATTAATTTAATTATTAAATACTCATGCAAATTCCACTTTGCTTGTTGACTGAGACTTACTTTCAATTCACTCCTCAATCAAATCTACTTCACTCCCACTAACTTTGAGTTCTCTAAGCAATCAATTCAGTCCACTAGCCATCAGTTTGAGTTAACAAATCAATCAATCCTATTAATTGAATCCTACAAATAGTTAACTAAAATCATGCAACCACTTAACGGACCCTCAATTCCTCTCAAAAATTCTCAACCATTGATCTTCTCAATCTCTCTTTTGATCTTGACCATTGGTTAGTGTCATCGAATATCTATAAATACAAGCATACTATCAATCATTTTTCATCGCAGATCAACAAAAAATTATCCTCATATTTTGTAGGTGCTTTTGTGCTAATTGTGCTAAAATACAAATCTAAGAGAAAATACTATCATACCATTTCTCCCAAGATGAAATAGAGGAGAGCAATGGAGTTGCACTAAGGTGAATTGTGTTTTGTTTCAATGATTGCATCATTTGTTAATTCAATTTATCTTATTACTTCATTGTTGTGATCATTTAACTGTGTTTTTCTTTGATTATTGCTTTATTCTTTCATCATTTCACAGTTGATTTTATTTTTGGTTATATACAAATGTCGCTATCTAAGGAACTACTATAGAGAATGAATGAGAGATTATATCAAGACTTTATCATGGTCAAATTATGCAAGTTTTAGAGATAGATATGTTGGGAAAATGAGGTGTAGATATATAGACAAATTGGTCTAATGAATTTAAAGGTGAACAATACAAAAATAAAACTATTCATTTCATTAGCACCATGAAATTAATGGTTGCCTCATTCATGATGACATATCGCAGTGTGTCAACTATGGGAATCCTAGTAATAAATAAAAAAGGCACTCACCATAATCATTTGACACTTCCATACAAATCATAATGCATCTCCCTTGCTTATGAAAATTCAAGGGACAATAGGAATAGGTAAGTCATATGTTTAATAGGTGTCATAATTGAAGCACTTGCAAATGGTACTATACCATATTGATCTCCCCTTCTTCTACTTGCACCAACTAGAGTTGCAACATTCAATATAGGAGCATTGACTATTCATTCAAAATTGAGAATCCCAATAAGAGATTTTAATCAACTAAAAGGGACAAGACTAACAAGCTTCCAAAAGGAAATAACACATATCAAATACATTTTGATTGATGAAATGATTTTTTCTAGATGAAAGATTGATTGAAAACATAGATTCTCGACTTTGTCATATTTTTCCTCAAAATGAAAATCAAAGATTTGAAGGAATGTCTTTCATTCAAATTATTAATATCATGTACTTTATATTTTATTAAGTTTAATTCAAATATATTTCATCTCTATAATTATAGTACATACTATTCAATACAATAATTATAAATCATTTTAAGGAAAATCCATGATCTTGGTTGGAGATCTAGGACAATTACCTCGAGTTAATGACAAACAACCATATGAAAGAAAAAATGAGCTAAGTTACTTTGGGAAAAATTCAAAACTATGATTATTTTAGATCACATTTTTAGATAGGATGGACAAAAAATTGACCTAGAAAGATTTCATCAACTTTTAACAAATATAAAAGATGCAAACCCTAGAATTGATGATTGGATGTTGTTAATCACAAGATACAATATGATGATCGATGCAATAAGAAATGAACAATTTTCTTATAGTGTTCATTTTTTTTTCAACAAATGATAATGTTCACAACCATAACAAAAAAAATGTATTCATTGACTAATTCAATTGCATGCAGGATTGCAATAAAAATTAGAAGTGTTAGTGCCATAGAAGTCCCAACAACAAACTTGATATGAAATTATTATTAAGAATGTTAGGGTAATTTTAACATCAAAATTATTGATAAAATTAGGTCTTGTAAATGGATTTCTATGATATTCAAAATATTGTATATAGACCTAGAAATGGACCACCTCTCACCAACATATGTACTTGTTTAGTTCAATAGTTAATCAAGAATTCCATTCAATAATCACTACTTGTATAATTTTTATTACAACAATTCAAAGGGGTAGTTCAATACAAATACCATTAAGATTGGATTGGTTATTAACAATACACAAATCACAAGGTTTGACTCTCCCAAAATCCATTGTTAATATAGGACCAACTGAAAGAACATGATTAACATTTGTGGTAATTTCTCACATAAAGTCTTTACGAGGACTAAAAATTGTGCCACCATTCACATATGACAGATATGATAAAATGAAGAAGGGAAAATAAGTTGCAAGGACAAAAGAAGAAGAAAATAGGCTCAATGCCTTAAAAAATAATTGATGTAAAATTATTCTCATGAGTTTAATGCAATTACCATTTCTATAAACACTAAATAGCTATTCACAAATATTGACAATTTAATACTCAAATTATGATGTATAGTGTTATAGCATTGTTCTAACCATGCAATAAACTATTACTTTATCATATAATAATTTATTTTAATAAATATAATGTCTTATATTTTGTAACTATCTTCTCTTTGATTTTTTCTTTATTTTTTCATATATAGAAAACAAATCATTTTTTTAATCATATAAATATATAACATAATGATTTATTCAAGTCCAGATCAAATATTATAAAAAAAAAACTATCTCTAATCATAACCCTAACCCTAATCCTAACCTTGACCTTAACCCTTACCCTATTTCTAATTAAAATCATTACTATAAACCTAAATCTACCATTAACAATAACCATTACCCTAACCATGCCATCAGTACTAATTACTACTAATTAAATTATTTTGAATTTTTTCAAGTAAAATCATTTCAAAATTTTTATTTTCAACAAGTTATTAAAATTAAATTATTCAAATCATTTAAAATATTAATTTATATAACTTAGTACAATTTATTAAAGTTGTTTGATTGGGAAAAGAGATCTAGGTCCTAAAATCACGCTTCTCCCAATATGGCATTAAAGGATTAGAAATGATCTCAAATCCACTTGACTACAAACTTGAATGGAAGAGTTAGAATGGTGGATCAGGATTCTAATCCTTGTTTATGATGTCGATGTGGATGTGAATGTTGATTATTGGATTGATTGAATTCTATGATATAATGTTCTTACTAGGTTAATGCAAATACAACAAACATTTATGATTTCTAAGAAATGAAATGTAGAATGACAAAAACCAAATCCAAAAACATAGAGAGTAGACTTTGGAAAATAAAATAATAAAATATTGACATTGACATATCCAAAAGGCCAAAAAGGGTGGTCTAGGGTGTAGGGTGTGTTGGTGTTTTTAAACACCAAATCGATCTCTCAAATAGCCTATGGAATTGCCATCTTCCAATGGTTAGCTAATTGGAGGGATTGGCCAACAAATGAGTGAAAGCTATATTAAATTCCCTCCCACACTTTGGGTTCTACAAGACTCAGTTGGGGGGGGGGTGGAGGTGTGATCCCACACAATGTAATTAAGATCCTCTGTGCCAATTAACCTTGTACATTGTAAATAACAAATAAGCTCTACACATAATTGCTTGGAAATTCAATGAATGCAAAGATATGTCAAGTCCTTTACACATTAATCGTTTCATAAGAAAAAGAGCATGGTAAACCTCAGCTCAAAATACATTTCAACAAGAAATTAAATATTTAATCATTTTGAATGTAGCGTTTATGAAAGATCATGTATATGCAATGTAAATACAAATCCTAGATCAGTGCCTTAACCCAAACCATGATGAATAATAGCATCTCAAAACTTAACATCGCAGAGCTACTACAACACTGCATTACAACATCATACTCAAATACTCAAAACCAAAACTCATTATCATATCCTCGTACTCAAATTACACAAACCTATGATTCTATCAAAGTGATTTAACTAATTCTTTGAATTAGAATAAAGATAAAATCATACATTCATTGGAACACAATGAAGATTGGTTAAAAGACCTTTGATCATTTCCATTTGATAATTCATATAAAGAATACATAAGGAGAGAATTGGCTTTAGAATTATTTCATTCTTATATTCAAATACTTGTACTACTATTATTACATGAAACTTGTAGAAAGTAAAGACCCAAAATCCTAGATACAGACTCAAACTTTGTTCTATGTACTATCTATTACAAAATTTCTCTTGGAGATCAATCAAAAACTCATGTAATTGGCCTTGAATTCCATTTTATAGAAACAAGGGAGAAAAACAAGCTTCAGGCCAATGTACACTTGTCACATTTTCATTTGACAATCACAATTACATTTCAAAATATGGGAATATTCCAAGGAAAAAACTATTATATTTACATTTGCAATTCATTTGTCCCTTTGAGGTGCTTTTCTACTCTTCTCTTCATTTATCTTTGAAGGTTTCCCACATAAACTGAGCTGGCATGTGAAGACAAAATTCCATGTGTGCAAATAATACAACTATCATTTCTACCTTGTTGAAGACTTCTTTTACTTGCTAAGTGTACAAGGATCAAAATTTACTGCCACCTTATCACAAAAGTAGCTTACAAGTCAAGGATTTTAACATAATTCATTTTCCAAAGATCACAATCATCATTAGATGGCCATGTGTATGAAATAAATTCATCCAATTTGGTTCTATACGGGCCATATTTGATAACTGTTTGATTTGCTTCTTTATCAAAATCCTCAAGGAAGCTACTTGTGAAAGATAAATTATCCATACTATCTTTCAGCATTTCAATATCCACTCTTTCACAAATGAGTCCTACTTGTGTGGCAACCAAACCATTCATCTAATCCCTCCATTGTTGAATAGGTTTTACATCACCAACATCATTCAAAATATCAATTAACAAGCCAAAATCACTTTTATCAAACCTCTGCATGAGCTCCTTGATTTTCTTCTCCATTGGATCCACCAACCTTTGATATTCCACAATTCCTTTCACAATTTTATGGGTTGGGGCAATGTAAGGTGGTTTACTCACATCATGCTTTGATCCAATTACCATATTATTTAATGCTTCCAACCAAGGAATCTATTTTTCCATCAATGGGATGGAAATTTATCTATCCCTATCAAATCTTTTTATTGCATCAAACATAGAAGAATAATTTGAATTAATATTTTTTATCTTCCTCTCAATCCTCTTATTTAAGTGCTCCAATACTACAGTTATAATCTTCATGTTATTCATATACAATATCGCATCAACATGTTGGAGGAATTCATCATAAATGCTAAGTTGTTCAATCAACTCCCTTCTACTGGCCCTCTACCTTGGTTGAGTTGCAACTGATGTACTTGGAGTGAGATATACAATGGGCACATCATCTAGATTGTATACAACCAGTTCTGTTGAAGTTGAAGGAGAGGATGGGTAGGAGGTGGTGATTGAGCTTGTGGAAATGGGGGAGAAGGGGAAACATTTACTTGTGCTGGAGCTATTGGCTACTATGATTACAATTTCTCTTTCAGCATTGCAACTTCCAATTGCAATTCTGCAATTTTCTGCTCATCCTTATTATATGCAATCACTAGATCATTATATTCCTTATTCTTTTTATCAAATTCTTCTTGCAATGATTCCATAGTAGCTTTGGTAAACTAGGCCACATTCATAGCCAATGTGGTTGCCTCTACTGCTCAAGTTTTTGGCACTCTCTTTATTATCATCCCTCCTCTCAAATCAGCTGATGGCTCTACAAATTTTAGTTTTCTTGTGTTTGGGGCTAGGGCCAAATGGCCAATGTATCCCACTATGGGCTAAAAAATGATCCATGCAAAGCCATTGTTGTCTCCTCTTCAGTTGCAAAAATAGGAGCATCATGCCTCCTTATAGTGTTAAAAGCTATGGAAGATGCCATATCCCACTCAAGTAGGAGTACTCCACTCTCTCTAACAAGTTTCCTTCTACAAGTGTTATATTTTTGTACTTCTCTTTCATTTTTTCAAGAATTTTATTCTCAATGGCATTCCTTGGTAGGTTTAGGTTCTTAACCATCTCAATTTTAACACTTTCATCATACTCTTCTCTCCTGGCTCTCTAGAAAAAAATCCTAGAAAGCAGTTGCCTTGACAAAAGTGTCATCATCTATAAAGTCATTACATGCCTTTTCTTTAACATCATCAACATTGTTAATTCTAGTAAGATTGGCTTTGCTCAACCTGAGCCTTTGAATTTTTAGATTCACCTCCCTCGAGGGTGAAGGCATACCCTACATCATCTCCTCAATGGTAACAATGACTTCATCATCAAGTCCTAGAGATGCAACACTGCTTGATGGTTCTATTCTTCTTCTTTTTGGAGTTGACTCCATTGGAGGTGAGCCAAGCTCAATGACTTGTGGAGAAAGTGGTCTCACAGGTGGAGGAGATGGCATGTGGTGCATAGGGGAAGAGACTATGGATCCTTTAGATTGAGTGGGAGTGGGAGTAATTCGCTCCTTTCTCACAACTCCTTTCTCCTTGAGAAAACAAATTGCTTTAGAGGTAGCTAATATGATGGCCCTTCCTCACCCATGGGTGTTTTTCCTTTATCCCACACCTCTCTTTCTTCCTTGAGTTTACCAATCACTCTAACAAAATTCTATAGTGTTGTTTCCATCCTCACAACACAATTATCAATATCAACATACATCCCCTTGAAAGTGGGATCTCTATCTTTCTTTTCCTTGTCCATTTTGACGTAAGACAACCACTTCATTTTTCTCTCCTCTTGGAGTTGATGGTCAAAAATATTTCTAATCACATCCTCCGAGAATTAAAAAATATTCCAAAATTATTTTCCCCTGATTTTGTCCTTCAACCATACCATATAAAACTTTGGATCATAGTTTCTATGTCTACAACACTTCATTCCAAGAGGTTTAATTTTTGAATAATATTCTTCCACCACCCTCCTCCTTTTGCTTGCAGATCCTATCCCACGATATTAGTGTAATTTTTTCCTTATCATCATTCCCCTACCAAAATAATTTTATCATCATTTGGCTTAACTTTTGACCAAACCTAGAAGGTAAAGCCACACAAGAAAAAAAATAGATGGGGATAACAAAGATGATTAATTTCAACATAGTGATCCTTCATACCCATGATAACTATCTACCCTTCTAGGAGGATAGGATAAAACTCAACTTAAAATTTAGGGGCTCCCAAAGTATTCCTGATTTAAGACCTTTGGAAAAAGGGAGCCCCAAGTAGGTGTATGGTAACTGCCCCTTTTTGAAATCAAGAATCTTGAGAATTTCTCAGTTCTCCCGAACAAGGGTATGAGAGAATAATTTTTTTGATTTGACCTTACTAACTTCCTATCACAAGGCCTAGGAGTAGAGACTTAGAATAACATTCAAGCATAAAGCCTCCTTCCTTTTAGCAATTCCAAAGATCATAGTGCTATCTACAAATTGCTGATGGTAAATAATAAGGAGCACTCTAATGACTTCAACACCTTGAATGTTCCTAGCCACAACCTCTTTTCCAAAAGCCCTACCTAGGGATTTTTCCATTATGATGAAAATGAAGGGAGATATAGGGTCCCCTTGACGAATTCCTTGAGAAACTTCAAAAAATCCTTTTGGGGATCCATTGCAAAGAAATGAGTAATGGGGGGTAAAAATGCAATTGAAAACCTAGTTCAACCATCTTTTATTGAAACCAAATGCTTTCATTACCTTCAGGAGGAACTGCCAAACCACTTTATTATAGGATTTTTTAATGTCCATCGTAATCACCATCCATTATCTTTTGTATGTTGTATGGAGTGAAGAGCTTCTTGAGCGATGATAACTCCTTCAAGGATGGATCTGCCCATAACAAAACTAGTTTTCTCATCAGAGATGATATCAGGTAGGATTATTTTCAATTTATTTTCCATTACTTTGGTCATTACTTTGTAAATGGTGATGCAAATGGAGATTGGATGATAATCATCTAGAGAACCAATATATTCCTTTTTCAAAATGAGGGAAATGAAAATATTATTGAATTCTCTAAGTAGATTTCTCAAATTCCATGAAGCTTCAATGGCCTCCACTAAGTCTTTCCTTGTCTTATTCCAACATTTTTGAAAGAAGCTCACTAGGAATCCATCCAAACTAGGGGCTTTGTTAGGGTGTAGCTGAGATAGAGTCTCTTTAATCTCCAAAAAAGCAAAGCTTACATTCAACATTCGGTTCTAAGCCTCCATTACCATAGAGGGAATGTTACAAATCATATCTTATGCTTGATAGTTGGAACCTTTTCATTTGTTGAGGAGATTGTTGAAAAAGGTTACAGATTCCTAAGTAATGGCCTTCGAATCTTTAAGTATTGTGCCATTTGGAATTTTTATTGAAGAGATCATATTCACATTCCTTCTATGCTTGGTGACATTGTGGAAGTATTTAGTATTTCTATCACCATCATTTATCCAGGATTCACGAGACTTTTGTCTCCAAAAAAATTCTTCTTTGGCAAGAACCTCTTCATAAGTGAGCATCGATTTTTTTTCTTTGGATTAGTTGACCTAATCCATGCCATTTTTTATAACCTCTTCACCCAACAGTCAAAAATATTCTTCTATCTCCCTCTTGGTATAAAAAATATTCTTGAAATGGGTCAAATTCCACTCTTTAATCTTCTACTTTAGGAGTTTGAATTTGGAGATAAAGCAAAACATTTTAGAACCACTTGGATGCTCCTTGTTCCACCACCTTTCCACAAGTTTGAAGAATTATGGATCTCACATCCACATATTTTAAATTTGAAGGGCCTTCTTATTGGCCTTCTATCCCCAAGAATATCCAACTAAATCAGATAATGATCCAATCTAAAACATGGGAGAATTGAACCTTCAAAGACAAAAAGGATAGAACCAAATTCCCAATAGAATAAAAACCTATCAATCTTTTTTGCAATATGATTGAAACCTAATCTCCTATTAGTCCAAGTGTAAATACCATTAGATGGATTAATTTACATCAAATGATTGCTATCCACCCAATCCTGAAAATTATTTTGGGATTGATTCTCCCCTCTAGACCCTCCTCTTTTGTCACTGTTAAGGAGAATGGCATTGAAATCACCCCCATTTATGTGAGATTGGTTAGAATGAGCTCCTAAGAAGATCTCCAATTCCACCCACAACTTTGTCTTTCTGATGAATGAATTTGGATCATATAAACATTTATTAGGAAAAATTGAAGATTTGAATAAAAACTTCTGACCTTGAAACCAATCCAATTGGACCCCTCCACCAATTTTTCCAAATAAACGAATTATGGCTTCCAAAAAATAGCAAGGCCCCCGTAGGTCCCAATAGCCTGAACCACCATCACTTGCCAAGGTCTCAATTTTCTCCTAAATTTTTCTAAATCAACATTGGTCAACTTTGTTTCTTGAATTAAGAAAATATATCCTTGTGAGAACTCTATTTTGTGTTTGACCAAGTGCTACTTGTTAGGGACGTTTAAGCCCCTAACATTACATGTTAAGAACCTCATGACTCCACGGGAAGGTTGAATCCATTCACTAATCTTAGCATCATTTGGATTTTGACCTTGCCTTCATCAACCCCATCCATAGATATCTTCTTCTAAAGTGTTATCCTTCCTCTGTACTTTCTTTTACCGCAATCTAAAGAGGTTTTCTTGGCTGACTTTTGACTGATACCCATCTTTTCAATGTTTTCCACAAGAGTATTGTTAGGTTCTAGATCTAATTTCTCATAAAAAAGAAAGTGTTTTTCTTCCTCTAATAATTATCCTTCCTCTAACATTTCCTTCTGAAAGCATACAATTTGTTGGGATAATTGATCTACAAGTGCAGACCCATCCCCAAGCCAATCTTGAATGGTATTGGTAGTATCCATCAATCTGCAAGACAACTTCATGAATTGATCAATGATTTCTATGAGAGGATGAGAGGAGCATCCTACTCTACTACTTCAGAGGGTACCAAGATTGGGTAAGGGGTGGAATCTATTAACGTGTCGATACCAAAACTTGGGAGGGGTACTAGAGCCTCTCTAGTTCCAGCTACAGGAGGAATCATAATGGTCTTCTCTACAATTGGGGCACCAAACCCTTGCCCCTATGTTGGGAGAGTTGGAGAAAGTATCATATAATTGTTTTCCTTTAAATCCCTCACTCAACCAACCTCCACTAGTGGTGACTTGATCTTGTTAGCTACCCATGCATCCTCTAGCTCTCCCAAAACTATGTTTTCCTCAAGAGCTTGTTTAGGGTTTATATCTACCAAAGGTGGATCCTTTTCTAACCTAAAATATTATGATCTTGATGGACCCTCACTAGGCTCACCTAAGTCCAATCCCCTTCCACTGTGAAATTTTCCCCTAGCTTGTACATTGTCAATCAATATTTTTTGAAACCACCTCCTATTTTTAGTAATGATTCCTAGCTCTTCCCACACCCCAATCTCCTGATCAATTTCTACACAAATTTTCACTGTCTAATTTTCCTTTCCACTGAAAAATCTTCATCTACTCCCAAAAAGGACCCTAGAGCTTCTTGATGTAGAATAGGGAGGAAAACCTTCCAACAAACATAATTTTATCACAATCAACCAATCTTTTTTCCCTCAAAACTCAAACTTAACAACTTTACCCAATTCCTTCGCAATCTCCTTGTAGCCATCCAAAAAAAGAAATTTGTACATATCTCTCTTGAAAATCCTCAAACCCCAAAAAAAAAAACATTCTAAATACCCATTAAGGTGCTCTTCAACATATCTCAAAATTACATATCTTTGTTTTGGAACATCATCACTCAAAACTGACTAGTATGCTGCCCCAAGGCCTAAATATGTCACTTTTACAAAGCATCACCACCCTATTCATCCTTCTAGACATAAAAATCTATTGAAAGTCCCTTACCAGCCTCCAAAACCACACGATCCACAACTTTCAATCAAAGAAACTCTTTCTATTGCATCAAACATAAAACCCTTGGTTAAGCCAATTTGGATTAGCTATAACAAGGGTTTATTGAAACTATGCTTTCCCAATATTTTCTCTCTCTCAACACTTTAAACATGCCTAAAATTTCTACATATGCTTCTCAAGCCTTCACAAGTCACTATCCAAGAGGTTTTCTCCCAACCCTAGCCTTTAGCCACTAAATTAGGACACAAATCAATGAATTTACAACTAGGGTATCATGCAAAACCATCAAACCACCTCCCCTACTCTCAAAAACCCATAAAAATATAAACCTACCCTAGGCCACCCATTCCACCAAGTTACAGCAAAATCCAATGGTGGAATGGGTGTTAATCCATTTTTTAATGTCTACAAACCCTCAAACTAACTGTACAGACTCGCCTACTGTAAAATTGCAATAAAAGACTTGAATCTATGAAATTAAATAAAAATAGGACCAAAACATTGATAATTAATGCTACCATTGAGTTTAATAACTTTTGGGCCAATATGCTCCTATACGAACAAGTACAATAGCCTGTAATAGTAATATTCAATGAAAATACACAAAATTTTGAGAGAAAACAAGAGATTTTTATTGTTTGATCTTCCAAAATCAATTCACCAACCCTTATTCAAGCCTTTCAAGGCCTTTTAATTTTTTTTCAACCAAATAAAATGACACCAACTGAATTTTAAACTTCCTTGACCATTTGCATTCTAATTGTTGCATTTTTACACTTTTTCAACATGACAACATTTTACAAAATTGCAAAATATGACCATATAAACTCTAAACCAACAAAAATGACTCAAATTACATTTAGCATGGTCTATTATGACCTTATTGAACTTAAACAAGACTCAAATCACCTAAAGCAACCTATCAAATACCTCATTTGACCAAACTTGTACAAGATGAACTTGGTGCCCCTACACCATACACCCAACCTGAAAAAGATTCCAAGTCCCTTGGAAATTGAGCTGCCACTTGTCCATACCACCTCTTTGGTATTTCAAAAGTCCTTTCATCAAGTACTCCTTTCCATTGAGTTAAAAACTGGAAACTTGCATTGTGCTCTGCATTTGTAGACCTCTTTCCACTTAAAATCTACTCCATCCTCACCAACTAACCTATTAGATGTTATCTTACCTTTCCACCATCTGAAATTGATGTAGAACCTGTCTTCACACGTACAAACACACCTCCTCCACTCTTTTCTTAGACTTTCCTCTCTTTTCCTCTTATTTCATACTTGAATTCACCGTCTTGTCCTTGCCAAACACCTTGTTTCATTCCATCTTCTACCTTCATCTTTTCCTTTAGACCCTCTTCCCTTAGGATCTTTGTATTATCAGACTTACTCACCTCTGGAGTAACAACATCCGACTTATTACTACCTTCTTTTGAAACCACAGAACAAAGAATTGTTCCCATCGTAATCTTATCAACCTTTCCTAACCCATTTTGCATGCCCACGGTCAATTCATCCTTGACCTTCCCCGTCTCAGACTTTGACACTAAATCACCATATTTTCTCTCCAATCTTGGATCATTCTCCAAACTCACTATCCTAGTATCTTCTTCCTTTGCAATGGTTGCACACTCTTTGTTTTTTTCTTCCTCAACCTTTATATACTCCTTTCCCATCATGATCACTTTAGTTGCCTTACCTTGCTCCTTAACATCCTCAACTAATGGAATCAATGTGAATGTATTTCCATATTTCTCAATAGTGTAAGTACTATGTATACTATCATAAAGTGCACTCCTATCAAACTTCCATGGTATTTCAAGAAATAAATGGCAACAATCCATTGGCAAAACATCACAAAGAACCTTGTCCTGATATCCACCAATTTGAAATTGAACTAAAGATTGTTCATTAACCAAAATGGATTGATCATCATTAAACGAAGACACTTTATATGGTGTTTCATGAGGAATTTTCTCTAACTTCAATTTATCTACCATTTCATTTGATACCATATTATCAGTGCTTCCAGAGTCTATCACTACTTTACATACCTTGCCTTTGGATTTGCAGATGGTCCTGCACAATGTCCTTCTTTGAGTCATCTCTTTCTCTTTTGATTCCTTGAGTAGTTGTCTTCTCACCATCAATGACTCTCCCAATTCTAGAGCAACAAGTTGATTAGGAGAATGCACACTTTCACAATCATCTTCTTGTACCAATTACACTCTTTTGTCACCACCACTCAAAGTAGACCCTTGCTTCGTAGAACACTTAAATGTTGGATGCCCAAACTTATTATAATGATAACATCTACCTTGAAATGAACTTGAACTTCTACCACCACCAAATCTACCTCTAAAACCTCTAAAACCACCTCTTTGATTGAAAAATTCGTCCTTGTTCTTGTTTGCATCTTCTTGTTCTTCATAAGTCTTCCTTGATCCTCTGCCTTTGCCTCTTCCTTGTCTTTCATGCCTTCTTTTCAGTTTCTCTTCTGCCCTAGCAACCAATTGAAAACATTCCTCAATTGATCTAGACATAGCCAAACTCAACTCATCTTGAATTTGATACCTCAACCCACATATATATCTTGCAATCTTTTCATTTTCATCATCAATATGACTAGAACTTATACTCAGCTTGTGGAACTCTTTAATATATGTCATGACATCCTTCTCTTTCTGCTTTACACTTTGAAACTTCTTAAATGTTTGTATGGCATGATCACTTGGAAAAAAATGTGCTTTCACCTTTGATACCATTCTATCCCAAGAACTAATTTTTGTCTTTCCCTTTTTCACTCTTTCCTCTTGAATGTAATTCCACCATGTCAATGCAAGACCTTTCAACTTAGTCTTAGCAAAATTCAATTTTTGATCATCAACAACCTCCTTGAATTCAAAGAAATTATCCAATGCATCTATCCAGTCTAATACCTCTTCAGCATCCAATTTTCCATTATACATTGGCACATCAAATTTCACATTAGAAGCATCTCCTTTTACATCCTTGAGCATCTTTATCATTCTTCTCTCATCAGGATCCCAATCAACATCTTGGGCTCTTCCACTTGGAGGGTTTTCATCCTCACCCTCTTCCTCTTCTTTTCGATCACTCTCTTCTTTAGTGGACTTTCCTCTTCTTTGACTTGTCTCCATTGCTGCAAACCTAGCTAAGATTGCTTCTTGTGACTCTTTCAACATCTTAATCTCCCTTGCAAGTACTGCAATACCCTTAGGAGGCATTTTGTCTCTTCAACTTCCCACTTTTCACACTTCAAATTTCAATTTTTCACCCTCAAAAGATCTAATACCTATGCTTTGATACCAATTGATGCAGAGCAGGGAGGAAAACCTTCCAACAAACACAATTTGATCACAATATTCAACCAATCTTTCTGCCCTCAAAACTCAAACTTAACAACTCTACCCAATTTCTTCACAATCTCCTTGTAGCCATCCAAATAGATATATTTGTGCATATCTCTCTTGAAACTCTTAAAACCCACAAAATGAATAGCATTCTAGGTACCCATTAAGATACTCTTCAACATATCTCAAAAGTGCATACCTTTGTTTTGGAACATCATCACTCAAAACTGATTGGTACGCTGCCCTAAGGCCTAAATTGGCCACTTTTACAAAGCATCACCACCCTATTCCTCATTCTAGACACAAAACTCTATTTTCAATCCCTTATAGACTCCAAAACCACAAAATCCACAACTTTCAATCAAAAAAACTCTTTGTATTATATCAAAACATAAAACCCTTGGTTAAGCCAATTTGGACTAGCTATAACAGGGGTTTATTGAAACTATGCTTTCCCAATCTTTTCTCTCTCTCTCAACACTTCAAACACGCCAAAAAAATTCTACATATTCTTCTCAAACCTTCACAAGTCACTATCTAAGAGGTTTTCTCCCAACCCTAACCTTTAGCCACTAAATTAGGACACAAATCAATGAATTTACAACTAGGGAATCATGCAAAAGCCCTCAAACCGCCTCCCTTGCTCTCAGAAACTCATAAAAATATAAACCTACCCTAGACCACCCATTCCACCAGGTTACAAAAAAATCCAATGGTGGAATGGGTGTTAATCCATTTTTTAATGTTTACAAATCCTCAAACTGATTGTACAAACTCGCCTACTATAAAATTGCAATAAAAGACTTGAATCTTTATGAAATTCAATAAAAATAAGACCAAAACATTTCTAATTTATGCCACCATTGAGTTCAATAAATTTTGGGCCAATATGCTCATGTACGGGAAAGTACAATAGCTTGTAACAAAAATATTCAATGAAAATACACAAAATTTCAAGAGAAAAAAGGGGATTTTTATTGTTTGATCTTCCAAAATCAATTCACCAACCCTTCTTCAAGCCTTTCAACAAAATATAATGACTCCAACTGAATTTTAAACTTCCTTGACCGTTTTCATTCCAATTGTTGTATTTTTGCACTTTTTCAACATGACAACATTTTACAAAATTGCAAAATATGACCATATAAACTCTAAACCAACAAAAATGACTCAAATTACATTTAGCATGGTCTATTATGGCCTTATTGAACTCAAAAAAGACTCAAATCACCTAAACCAACCTATCAAAGACCCCATCCATAGATCTCTTCTCCTAAAGTGTTATCCTTCCTCTGGACTTTCTTTTACCACAATCTAAAGAGGTTTTCTTGGCTGACTTTTGACTAATACCCATCTTTTCAATGTTTTCCACAAGGGTATTGTTAGGTTCTAGATCTAATGTCTCACAAAAAAGAAATATTTTTTCTTCCTCTAATAATTCTCCTTCCTCTAACATTGCCTTTTGAAAGCCTGTAATTTGTTAGGCAAATTGATCTACAAGTGCAGACCCATCCCTAAGCCAATCCTAAATGGTATTGATAGTATCCATTAATTCACAAGCCAAATTCATGAATTGATCATTGATTTCTATGAGAGCATGAGGGGAGCCATCCTGATCTACTACTTGAGAGGGTACCTAGATTGGGTAAGGGGTGGAATCTATCAACGAGCTGATTCCAAAACTTGGGAGGAGTGCTAGAGCCTCTCTAGTTCTAGCTATAGGAGGAATCAAAATTGTCTTCTCTACAATTGGGGCACCAAAGCCTTACCCCTATGTTGGGATAGTTGGAGAAAGTCGCATATCATTGTTTTCCTTTAAGTCCCTCACTCAACCAACCTCCACTAGTGGTGACTTGATCTTGTTAGCTACCCATGCATCCTCTAGCTCTCCCAAAATTATGTTTTCCTCAAGAGCTTGTTTAGGGTTTATATCTGCCAAAGGTGGAACCTTTTCTAACCTCAAATATTATGATCTTGATGGACCCTCACTAGGCTCTCTCGAGTCCAACCCTCTTCCACAGTGAAATTTTCCCCCAGCCCGCACATTTTCAATCAATATTTTTTGAAACCACCTCCTATTTTCAGTAATGATTCCTAGCTTTTCCCACACCCCAATCCCTTGATCAATTTCTACATAAATTTTTTCCATCGAATTTTCCTTTCCATTGAAAAATCCTCATCTACTCCCAAAAAGGACCCTAGAGCTTCCCCTATCAGCCTCAAAGACTCTATGTTCCAATACTCTGAGGGAAGGTTCACCAGCCTAATCCATAACAAAACCTTTCTAACATTATGCTTGAATGGATCAAAATTGGTTTCTCATTCTAGAGATTAAAAATTGAAACCTTCGAAAAGGAGGGGATTACCATGCAAGATCTCATCTCTCAATTCCTTATTTATGCATCCAATAAAAAAAAAATCATTTGGTAAGGATCTCATGCTTACCTAATTTGTAAATTTTTTGTACCACCAATCGAATATTCGCCTCCTAGGGCATCCTTGACCACACTGTTTAACGAAGAGAGCCTATTCCTTGAGGTGATCCATCAACTGGGATAGGGTTTTCAAGGGAACATTAAAGGATTTTCTCTTCAATAGCTTGATAAAACCCCTTCTACTTTCCTCCATTTTAATGTTATTGCTTTGATTCCCAAACCTCCCATTTCCCATACGGTATGAAGCCCTCGCCCCTTTCTCCTGAAAATTACTATTGTGTTGAAGCCTCACCTTTTTGCCAACATCTTCTCCTACTAACAAGATGGCATTCATCCCCATGGAAAAAGGTGGAATTATTGAAGATTAGTCTCCCCACTTACCTTTGTTATTATTTTTCCCCAAAACTTGCATGCAAGCCATTTTTTTTCACACGTAGGGGTTTTAAATTTTGCATTGTTTTTTTATGCCAAGGTAAAAATTAGAATTTTGGACCATTGGGAATTTATGATGAGTTAATTAGTATAGGAGTAGCCTCTCACTATTGACTTTGTGTTCTAAATGAGTTTATGAATAGAGCCATGTGAGAGTTTAAAAAAAGATAGATCTTAAGTGAATGGGGATTAAAAATAATACACATAAGCAAGATACTTCTTCACCAAGGGTCAATTGCCTCAGAGGATTCATGACTAGGAGAAAATAACATTTCACAACTCATTGAGATTGATGAATGTCATTGAGTAACCTTATGTGAGGTAGGATTTGTACTCAACTTCAACATAGTCATTATGCTATGAGAAATGACACTCCTTGGTCTATATCTATGACCCTCATTATATCCTACCATTGGATTCAATATCTAATGTGTGTTGAGACTATCTTCATGTACATTTATGGCTTGTTGAACCTCATACATGTATGTTTATTTATTTATTTATGTATTGATTTGTATGTATGGATATGTGGAGAATCCTTGTGAATAAATGTTTGGATTCTATTTATGTATTGATTTGTGTACATTATTGGTTTAAAAAACCATTATTCATGGATGTCGTTTGACATCTTTTTATGCTTGTGTTGAAACGAGTTTTTCTACCTATACTCTTATTTTTATTGGATTTTTGTGTTTTGATAGATACTCTCATATACATTAGATTGACATGAGTTGCTACACGTATGTTTTTGGATTGATGTGAGTGTTTCCATGTAGTTTTATTTTGTGTGTGTGTAAATAGCACCCGATTTCAGCTATCTCTTGGAATAGTGGGCTAGGTTTAAGGCTTCTGTGTGGTTGGGTGGTGCTAAACCACCATTGGAGCTAGATGAACTTAGAGAGTGCTCATTGGATAACATATTGAACTTGTGGTATTATGCTTCTTGTACCTCTTTTTTGTTGTAATAATTGTAAATTGGGTACTTGAGACCATTGTAATAGGAGTGCAATTGTATATTATTGGATACTCTTATGTAGTTTATGATCCATCCATATTTGGGATGAGACTGAAAAATTGTAATGATTCTATGGTTTTATTTTAAATGATTCCATGCCTCAACTTGTGAGGTTGTTGGCATGACTTGTAATGTGCAATCATGATATGTAAGCACATTTGTTTAAAAAACTAAAATGTATTTATATTTTATGAATGTTTTTGTGTTGGAATATATTTAACTCACAAAAATGGTAGTGGCTCAATCTTTGCTTTTAGTACATGTTGATATTGGTGTTAAATCCACACATCTTGTATCATATCTTCCATAGTTTTCTTTGTGGATACAAATGGATTAGTTACCTAGTTTCATGTGTTGGTTTCATGATCATGCAATTTGGGGTGGGTGAATCATATGCTTTGGTTAGTTAATGTAATTAAATTGTATCATGAATTTCCCACTTGTTCTACCTCATGATTTTAGTGTTACCTTGTACATTGCTTGTGAGGTTTCTAAGTATAATAAGGATAATAGGTTTTTAGGTTGAAATTTCTCATCCCTTGGAGTTTTGAGATTATAGATTTTATCCTTGAGTCAAATGTGATTGCTTACTTCAATCTTTCTATTGACAACACTTTTCTTGAGGTAGTTATGTCTTGTCTAGTTGCTATGTTGCTTGAGGTTGTTCATGGCTAGTCCTTTTGTGTCTTGGGTTTGAGGCTTGTTTATCTTTTTTAGTGAGGTTGCAACTTAGTGTTTAGGATTATCAAAGTTAGGGACACGTGGTTAGGAAAACTCAAGCAACTTGGAGAGCCATTTTGGTGCTTCTAAAGGCATTCTAGAGCACATTCAAGTTTTACCTCTGTTCTAGGTTGTTTGTTAGTAGGGGTGGATCTCTTGGGTGACCCTAACTAAAAAATGGGGCAACCCTAACCTTGGACCTCCTAGGCAACCCATATTGGTAAATGGGTAACCTTGCCCTATCTTGAGTGACCCTAGTTGGCAAAAGGGGTGACACTGACCAATAAAAGGGGAAACCCTTGGATAGTAAGTACTTCTCATACTTTTTCAGAGGCATTCTTGAAGGGTTGCTCGTAAGGGTATGCCTTTACCTTCTAACACTTAATTTTGTTTGATCCTTTGGGTGATTTTTGAGTAATAAACCTTCCTTCTATCCTACCTTGGTGAGAGTGAACCAAAGACTTTGTCAATGTCCCACCATGTTCCTCTCCTTCCCATTTGTGAGTGTGGATAGTTGTGATGCTAAACTTGATCCATGGAAATGTATGGAATTTTCCTCTTCATGGAGTTGTTGTAGTGATCTAGTCATGCAATTGAGTTAGTCTTCCACTTGTGCCACCATTCTTGGTGCATTAGTGATGGTGCCTTGTGTGTCATTGTGCTTTGTTTGTCACCTTGTGCATTTGAAAGTGTGCAATTTGGCATAAATGTTGTGTTTGCAATGTGTAAAAAATGTCTATTTGGTTAATGTTTTGGGCAAAAGCTTGAGGCATTACATTGAGAGGCGGAAAATTAATTTTATTTAGTTATCAAGTGTAATCTATTTTTTTTTTTTATATATATAGTTTCATATGTGTGTATCTCATATCTTTGTCTTGCTATTATTTTTTGTACTTTTATCACAAGGATGGTACATAGGTGTTGTTCTAGCATACCTCATGATCCTTTTCTAAGGGAAAGGTTCCCAAAAGTTGTTTGGATTCCATTTTTATGGGTCCAAATTCTATTTATCTTAATTTGGTCAACAATATTCAAGGTTCTGAGGATTATGAGGATGCAGGTAGGTTGCACTCTCAAAATACAATTAATTATCTCTAATCTAGAAGTGGCGAAGTTGATTCTCCATCTCTTCCTCCTCTCCGCTAAAGACAAGTTCTTGGTGGAGGAAGGGTCTATGATATACAAGTCACCTCTAAGTAGTTTAGGAGTGTCAATATTTATGGGAAAACTTAAGGAGCTTAAAAATGTGGAAAGAAAAGGAAGCTCGATAAACTTGTACAATAGAAGTAGCGCATATACAATTTGAAACAATAATAGAATAAATGAGAAGCAAACTCAATAGGTAGTATTTTCACTTGGGAAAACCTTTTTGGGTAAAAAATTCAACACAATAAATTTTCCCACTATTGCAAAAACTCAATCGTTCTCCAATATAATAGTGAATGTCTCTTACTTCACCCTTAAGCATGTGTGGATATAAATATGCACATTGAAAGTGGTTTCACACATCTCATGAAATCATGTGAAAGATAACTATGAGTGCTTTTAAACATAGGAAAAAATAGAAAAAGCCAATGTAACACCCATCCCATCTTGAGTATTAAACATGGAAAGTATACAACACTTATCCAACACAAAGAACTTTTGGTTGTGAATAAGAAGCTTCAAGATCTAAGGACCTTCTACTTGGATCTTTACATGGTAGTGTAGCACCTTCTCATCTTCCATAATCATGTTGTATGTACAAGTAACAAGTTTATTTACCTTTTTGTCTTTTCTAGGTGTGACAACACATGCAACAAAAAAAAAAAAAATTATCCATAGTTTCATGTCCCCTGCCCTAGTTGGTTGTGGTGATGGAAGAAATGTTGGTCTGGTATTTAAGATAGTAGTGGTGTAGATGGAGGTATTTAGTTCAAGTGATATTTTGGGTGGTCTTGCATGTAGAGTGGGTGGATGGAATGTGTTGAGGACTTTGTACTCTTATAAAAGAACACTTTGATCAATTGAACTTAATGTTAGATTTTGCTACAATCCCTTACAAAATTTAATAGTTATATTTTTTATATTTTACTTATTCACCAATATTAAATAGATGAAGACCCATCTATAAACTCCTCCTCTCACAACATTAACATATAAACCTCATTGTACATATTTTTCAAGCCAATTACAAATTGTAACCATATTTCTGCATACACTAATTGTAATAATCGATTTCTAACTAAAAACAAACAAGTTGAAGTCTGCAAATTAGTGCACAGTGTGAGCAAAACTATCAAAGACATGCTCTTCTCATCATCTCCGAGCACCGAGTTCATAGAAAGCTCTTCTCTCACATTTCCTGCTTGCTAAGTATCTTCCAATTTTCTTCAGAAATTTCTCTCCTCTTTCAGCTTTTCATTCCAGTGATGAGCAGGATTCCTTTAAAACAGCTCAATGTTACGACACGTCTATTGTATCATAAAACAGAGTTTCAATAAATACGCTGTCGGTATATCCAGATCTGATCTTATGAAGTCGACAGCATCATCTATAGCTACAGATACTCGAAGGAAAATCGCTTTTCATAAACTGAAAATAAAATCTGATCCCTTCTTTATCACTGCTGGTCTTGAGATGTTCCATCTTTTTATAGTGCAACTATATGTTCAGAAAATGCTTCTCTGCGCATCACATGAAATGATAGATCTGGTTAAGATCTCTGACAACAAGTTGTCTTTCAACGATCTTGGAAATAAACTTGGTTGTATGTGGCAGACAACATATAGTCTAAAGGTTTTTGACACTAGCAGCTGTTCCAGGGGAAATTCTTAACAATCCAAATGCAATTGCTAGCTTCTCACCATGGTATTCTTTTTCCTTCACATAATTCTTTATTTCTTGAGTCTGGAAAATACTGTCACTTTCATCTTCCAAGACAATTCCACCAACTTTGTATGGACCTCTCGTTGCTGTGGGTGTCATCTATTTCCCACACTAAAAGCATGTACCATTTCATGGCCTTCAATCCAACTACATCCAGGTAGCTTTTTAACTCCTCTATCTATCATCAGTCTTCTTACCTTTTGAAGCTCATCCCACCTGCCTGCTTCTGCACAGATGTTTGAGAGAAGAACATAAGTCGCAGCATTTGAAGGATCCAGCTCAAAAAGGAGAGTGGCTGTATATACTCCTAATTCCATATTCTTATGTGATCTACAGGCACCAAGAAAACACATCCACACAACCACTACAGGTTTAATTGGCATTTTGATGATAAAGTTTAGAGTTTCCTCTATATAGCCAGCACGGCCAAGAAGGTCAACTATACAGACATAATGATCAATTGAAGGCCTAATGCAATAAGAGTCATGCATGCCATTGAAGTATTTACATCCATCATCCACTAAACCGGCATGGCTGCATGCAAATAGAACACATGCAAAAGTTACATGGTTAGGGCATGTTTCAGAGTGCTTCATTAGTTCGAAGAGTTTGAGAGCGTCCCTGGCAAAGCCATTTTGTGCATATCCTGCAATCATAGCATTCCATGAGATCACGTTTCTTTTAGGCATTTTGTCAAATAATTCATATGCCTTCTGTATGCTTCCGCATTTTGCATACATGTCTGCCAGGGCACTTACAACTACAACATCCGACAAAAATCCACTTTCAATTATTCTTTGATGGATGCCCATACCCTGTTCCAAAGCTCCAATCTTGGCACAGGCTGGGTTCACACTGGCAAAGGTTGTGGAGTTTGGCTTTAAACCTACCAATTGCATTTGCTTAAATGTTTCCAAGGCATTTTCGACAAATCCATTTTGTGAATATCCTGCAAGAATGGCATTCCATGAAATCACATCTGCTTGAGGCATTTCTTTGAATAACTTGAAAGCTTGGTCAAGAACACCACTTTGTGCATATCCTGCAATCATTGCATTCCATGATGCCACATCTCGTTGAGGCATCTTGTCAAACAATTCACATGCCTTGTGTATGCTTTCACATTTTGCATACATGTCTAGCAGGGCATTTGCAACAATGATATCTGAGAAGAATCCGCTTTTAATTATCTTTTGATGGATGTCCATACCTTGTTCTAAAGCTCCCATTTTGGCAAAGGCTGGGAGGATGCTGGCAAAGGTTGTTGAGTCTGGATTTACAGTCGACAACTGCATTTGCTTAAAAGTTTCCAAGGCCTTTTCAACAAATCCATTTTGTGCATATCCTGTAATCATTGCAGTCCATGAAACCACATCTGGTTGAGACACTTTTTCAAACAGTTTATGTGCCTTTCGTATGCTTCCACATTTTGCATAGAAGTCTACCAGGCCACTTGTAACTACAACATCTGATAAAAATCCACTCTCAACTATGCTTTGATGGATAGCCATGCCCTGTTCCAAACTCCCCAATTTGGCACAGGCTGGGAGGATGCTGGCAAAGGTTCTGTGGTTTGGCTTTACACCTGCTAATCGCATTTGCTTAAATGTAATCAAGGCCTTTTGAGCAAATCCATTTTGTGCGTATCCTGTAATCATCGCATTCCATGATACCACGCCTCTTTGTGGTGTCTGCTTGAAAAGCTCTAAGGCTTTGTCAAGAATACCATTTTGTGCATATCCTGCAATCATGGCATTCCAGGAGATGGCATCTGGTTGAGGCATTTCTTTGAAAAGCATTAAGGCTTTTTCCACAAACCCATTTTGTGCATATCCTGTGATCATAGCATTCCACGAGATCACATTTCTTTGAGGCATATTTTCAAACAGTTCACGTGCCTTGCATATGCTTCCACACTTTGCATACATGTCCATCAGGGAGCTTCCAACTACAACATCAGATGAAAATCCCCTTTGCATTATGCTTTGGTGGATGTTCATACCCTGTTCCAAAGCTCTTATTTTTGCACAGGCTGGAAGTATGCTGGCAAAGGTGTAGTGATTGGGCGGGAAACCTGTTCGTTGCATTTGGTGAAACGTTGACAATGCCTCGTGAGGAAACCCATGCCTTTGATAAGCTGCAATCACTGTATTCCATGAGAAATCGTCTCGATCTTTCATGTCCACTAAAACTTTACGACCATTTTCCAAACTCCCGCACTCGACATACATGTTGATAAGTTTGTTCTGAAAAAATGTTTGTGTAGCAAATGCAAATTGCTTGCCTGTGAGTAATGAATGAGTGGATTTGTTTGCCTCATGAAAGAGCATTCTTGGCAATGCAGGTCTACCACAATTGAAGACGTAAAAGTGTCTGCAAGGAAGTTGAATGCAGTCAGCAGAATCTGTAGCGCCTTCTTCAACCGACTCTCTCTACATAACGATGAGAGATCGAGATGGGCTGGGTATGCACCTGTAATTGAAGAATGGGGAATTTGCATGTTTATTTAATTTACTACAACGACGGACAACGACGGACAACGACGGATATAAAACTCTTCAAAAATGGTGATAGGCCTATTTGTTTATTTCTGTCAATATATATTAACTAGCACTTGCACCCTAATAAGGCACAATACTTACGCCCATAGGCTGAGCCCACATTATTTACGGTCGTGAAAAACAGTGGACGACGTGAAGAAAGCAGTGATCTATCTCATCTATCCCTTTCTACCTCTCCCTCCCTCCCCCTTCTCTCTCCCTTGCTCTATCCTTCCCTCTCTATTTCTCTCTATATCACATATCCCTCTCTACCTATTCCTCCCTCCATCCCACCTATTTCTCTCCCACTCTCCCCTTCCCTCTCTACTTCTCTCTCTCTCTCTCTCTCACTTATTCCTATCTACCTCTCTCTCCTTCCCCCTCTAATTCTTTATATCTCCCCTATCCCTCTCTACCTCTCCCTCTCTACCTCTCCCTCCCTCTCTCTGGCTCTCTCTTTCCTTCTCTACTTTTTTCTATCCCACCTCTCTCTCCCTCCATATCTCTATCTCACTTATCCCTCTCTACCTTGCTCCGTCCCTTTACCCTCCTCTCTCTCTCTCTCTCTCTCTATCCTTCCCTCTCTACTTCTTTTCCCTCCTCTCTCTTTCTCTATCCTTCCCTCTCTACTTCTTTTCCCTCCTCTCTTTCTATCCTTCCCTCTCTACATTTTACCCTTCTCTCTCTTTCTCTATCTCACCTATCCCTCTCTACCTCTCCCTTCCTCCCTCCCCCCTTCTCTCTCCCTCTTGCTCTTTCCTTCCCTCTCTACCTATCCCTCCCTACATCCCACCTATTTCTCTCTCACTCTCTCCTTCCCTCTCTACTTCTCCCTCTCTCACTTATTCCTCTACCTCTCTCACCTCCCCCCTCTAATTCTCTATATCTCCCCTATCCCTCTCTCCCTCTCTCTCTCTTTCTGGCTCTCTCTTTCCTTCTCTACTTCTTTCTATCCCACCTCTCTCCTTCCCTATCTCTATCTCACTTATCCCTCTCTACCTCCCTTCATCCCTTTACTCCTCCTCTCTCTCTTTCTCTATCTCTCTCCTCTCTCTACTTCTTTTCCTCTCTCTCTCTCTCTATCCTTCCCTCTACTTCTTTTCCCTCCTCTTTCCCTCTCTCTCTTTTCCTCCCTCTCTCTATCCTTCCCTCTCTACTTCTTTAACCTCCTCTCCAATTCATTCCAAAAACAACACTTCCTATACAGCTTTAGTTTTTCATTTTTCTATTTGTTTATTGTTTGGATTTTATAACACAACAAATTTTATCTTTATTAAAAATTTATTATATTATTTTATTTAAAGAATCATTTTTATTTTATTTATTATATAAATTTTATTTTTATTAAAAATTTATTATATTATTTTATTTAAAGAATCTTTTTTATTTTATTTATTTTATAAATTATTTATTTTATTCCTCCTCAGACGAGGGAAAGGATTACACAGAACCAGGGCCTGCACCTTTGTTTGAGCCAGGGGAGTTTAAGTCATGGTCTTTCTAGAGAGCAGGGGTTGTATAGTTCATGGCAACTTTCCTCTTCCTCTACATCACCATCCTCACTATCATGGGCATGAAAAGATCAAACGATATGTGCTCAACCGTGGGTATCCAGGGCATCGCCTAGGCATTCAGAGGAATGATCTTCGCTCTTGTTTACTGCACAACTGGAATTTTAGGTACACTCAAGGGCTTTTCTGGGTTTAGATCTAATAGTTTTGTGGGTATTATGGAATGATGTAATGGCTTTGTGGGCAGGTGGGCACATCAATCTGGGTGTGACTTTTGGGTTGTTCCTGGTGAGGAAGTTGTCACTGCCACGAGTTGTTTTCTACATGATATGCCAGTGCTTGGGCGCCATTAGTGGAGCAGGAGTGGTGAAGGGGTTTGAGGGCCACCACAACTACGGAATGCTCGGGGGCGACGCCAATTTGGTGGCTCATGGCTACACCAAGGGTGACGATTTGGGGACTGAGATTGTAGGCACCTTTGTTCTGGTTTACACTATTTTCTCTGCCATTGACACCAAAATGAGGGTACTGGTAAAAATCAGTCAAGTCTTCCAACCTTTGGAGAGTGGAGGCCACTCCAACCTTAACATCTTCCTCCTTTCCTTCCAATTTTACTTTCTTTTCTCTTGAATTCAAAGGATTGCAACTGCAAATGAAATGAAATTAAATGCCTAAATTGAATAGTTGGGGAAATACCACTACTTAAAACAAATGGCTATGGATGTTGGATGCTGATTGCACAATGCGATGATGATAACTGATAATGGCCAACAGGGCATGGTCGGCCAGTCTACAGAATTCATGGCCCACACTCTACCAACTCTACTCACACTTCAATTTCAGCTTCTCATCTTACTGTACCCGTGACTCCCTCTGACAGTTAACGACTGTTTAAATGATTTTACCCCTGTTGTAAAGTTCTCCCCACTGGCGTTAAAAGCAAACTGGAATTCGTGGTGTCGGTGGGGTTCCCCCACATAGAATAGCCTATCAACTAAAAATGTTATTTTGTGTTAATAATTAAATGGTATTGGACCAGCATATGTATAGCCATATAGATATAAATTTATATTCTAAAAGCGGTATCGATCGAAAGTTTTTTAGACAGGGCAAAAATTATATGTGTATGTTTATTTTCTTTATGTTTTGGGTTTATTTTGATTAGTGTTTTTAATGTCATGATTGATCTATAAGTGACATTCATAGATGAATTTGGTTCATGAATTATCACATCGTAGTTCTATTTTCACTCTTCTTCAAAGATTGATCTCAATCTCTAGATCTCTATTCATCATATTGGATGAGATCTACAACTATAGAGTTTTTTTTCTACTTTTTCACTAGTTATTATGAGTTGACTTAGTGCATGTTTGTATTAAGTTGTGTGCTAAATCATTATATTTGAAGATATTGTTCATTCATTTGGAGATCATCAAGAAATATTGGAATGTGAAAAAAACATCAAATTTAAAGAGTTTAAAGAAGAATATGTATTTTATATTGTTTACTTGTGCCACCATTCTAGGCACCATTGTTTGCTTGCTTGTTATCTTTGATCTTTCACTCAAAATTGTAAAGTCAATCCACTAGCTGTTTCATTGAGGTAAACAAGACCCTTGTAATTTAGCAGGTTCCTTAACAGTGTTTATAAATATTGGTACCTTAAAATCAAATTTAGAAAACATAAGATTGAGACAAGCGATTTTCCTTTAATTTTTGTATTTAATTCCCCATCTCCAAAATCTAACTAAGAATTACATTAAAATTTCTTTAATTTCTACATTCAATTTCACATTATTTGTTTCACTCACTCAATTATCTAGGTTAATGCTTAGTTAATTGATTTGATTATCTAATTGACGTAGATATTTTTTCTAATTAGTTTATTTTCCCTTACATTTTTGGTGAACTTGAACTTCTTTCATGACCTAGGGTTTATCCCTCTTTTATTAGGATTATTATATTTTTTTATTTATTATATCTATATTATATCAAATCTATTTAGGATTTGAATCCACCCTATTTTTGTATCATTTTATAAAAGTGAAATTAGCATCTCATGCTATTTTTTAGTTAATTGTATACTTATTTTGAGAAAATCTCTTAGTATTTTACTTATTTACTACAATTATTATGCCTTTAGTTGGCTATCTATTGTTGAGGAAGATTGTGCAACATGAAATGTCACTAAGTTTGAATTAGGTATGGAATGAATCTTGAAATTGAAATTTTGTTACATTAGATGTTAAGATATCACTTGTAGGCTCTACATTTGTAGATGAAATGGGTGTTTGAGTAATTCCACCTACAATTTTTATTTCTTCTAATAAAAATAGATTTGAACCCCTCAATAGAAATGGCACTAGGTTATTAAATGATTTTCCATGGTGTTGGGGACATGAATGATGTGTACCTTGAAAAAGTGATGATGGTATGGGATTCATTTTAATATAAGGTTATATGGGCTAAATTTTGTGTATCTTAAGTATTTCTAACCATGGTTTGTGATGTTTAAATGCCACAACCCATAGATGGTGAAATCTAAACATTTTTGGCCATGGGTGGTGAGGTTGAACTGAGTGGTTTGATAATGTATTTTGTGTATTTTCAATTTCATAATGAAATCTTTGGATATATTTTCTCTAATTTTAATTGTTTGAATTTGCTTGTGATTAGTATTGAGTGTTTGAAGGTGGTTGGATCTTTTTGGTACTTGTGGGGATAGATTAAACAATATTGATCAAAAATTTGAAGTTTTGTGGATGCTTCATTCTTTGGAGGTAGTTTTTGTATTTGAGATTGTTGGTATTATTTTTTTATGGGTTGATTAACAGTTGTAGTGGCTATGAGTTATTATTTAGAATAAAAGGGTTGTTTAGTCTTGAATTTTTTAGATTCAAAAAGGGTCACAATGGTCTTAGAGGTGGCTATAAGTTAATTAGAGCCTAGTCACCAACTATATCAATGAATTTTAAATGCTATCAACCATGTATTGAAGTTGAACTTTATTTTTAGACAGCAAGAATTGGAATCAGGTAGTTGCCCCCTATAAATTGTAGTGTGCCTAGTAAAAAAATTTCATGTGATTGATGATGTTGGCATGACATGCCCTCTGGTACTATGGGGATGGTGGGGAGACTAGACCTTGTGATATATTGCCTACAACAAGATACTTTAGCCAATTGAGCTAGGCCCACTGCCCTATATTAAAGTTGAGCTTGAGTTGTAATAAGGAATTTTAATTTCTCATAATATATTTTATGATGGTTTTAGGATGAGGACATTATTTTACAATTATGTAGGGATCCTCAATGTTGTAGTAATTGAATCTATATGATAGTCATAATCAATTCTTAGAATTACATGCCTCACACCTTACATTTGAACTAACATTTCTTGATTGCTAATAAAATTGGTTTAAATGAAGTAATTTTTGTAATATTTATAATTTGACATGTTGTGTGATTCATTTTTGATTGATTTTTGGAACTTTTTAATAGATTGACTATTCTTGGAATGTGTGGGAAATGGATTTTTTAAGATTTCTAACCATTTAGTTGTTTTTGATTAGATAAGTAGGGTTTTGAAAGAACCTCAACCCTTGTACAATAAAATGATAGATCATGAAGCACAATCGGCAACAAAATACAATAGAAGGAACATCAAGATTAACAGATCGACCAACACACCCAAAGTCAAGGTGGTTTAAAAATTGTTCCAATGAACTTTTCTTTATCTCAAAAGAAGGTTCCTTTTCCCCAAATATAGCTTTTTTGGGATAGAGAGGAGGCATATAATCAACATAACCATCAACCATCCCTAAGGTAATAAATGGGGTTTCCATCAACAACAATCCATTGGGGGTACTCTTTAAGATTAACTTTTAGAACTTCCTAACAAATAGGAGTAATGAATCCTCCTTAGTAGCTTGTTGATGATCTTTCTTCTTCCAAAAAAAGTGGTGTTTCTTATTCTTAAGACAAGTAGTGGAGGTATGACCCACTTTACCATAAGAAAGGAAGATTATTAGGGAGTCTTCATAGTCTATCTGTTGCACGCAGACTCCAAATTTTGAAGGCAAGGTAACCTAAGTGGGAAGCTATTGATTTTTCTCCAAAAACAAAAAAAATCTAGTGAATAAAAAATTCTTCATAAATTTAGTGATCTTATCAGTATCATATTATTTCCCAAAAGAATTGGCAATTGATAGACATGAAAATATTTTCATTCTAAAATTCCAATGGAAGCCCATGTAGATGGACCCAAATAAGAAGCTTGAAAGTATCTAACATAGGGTTGAAACTAGGTAACCAATTATAAAGACTTAGACCATTTAACCCCAGAAAAAAAGGGCCATTGAGTAGAACCTTAGTACTATCCTCTTGGCACATAAAGGAAAAAAAAAAAAAACCATTCAACATTGTAGATACCTCAACCATGCCATAAATCTTCCAAATTTGAAAGATCCATATTCAAACAGTACCAATATTGGGATGATTACCCCAAAATATCCCAAGTAGTGAACACCTTTTCCAATCAATCATCTCAACAAGGAGAGAATAAAGAACACCAATAATGATCTGTGCAACCTCCTTATCCTCTAGAGAGCTAAAACTCATAGTAGAATAACCTTCCTCTACACCCTTAGGGTAAGATCTAAAACAACAACTAAAGGAAATCAGTCCCTAAAATGAAACTAGGAGCCTGGAGAATAAACAACAATAGGAAAAGAAGCAACAACTTCATCACAATGACTAAAAGGCTCACTCATCCAAAGTAGAAGAAATGGAAAAATGCAAAATAGTTTTCATGCATTCTGTTGTGAAGGGGAAAACCACTCTTACAAGGGAGAAGGAAGCCTTTCTCAAACCCAAAAATTGTGCATCATCAGTGGCCTCAACCATAGGCACATCAACAGCTTGTTTTCCTTCAATCAAGCATCCAAGAGGAAATTCATGAGGAACTCCTCCTCTTCATCTAAGGGATCCCCATCACAAGATAGGAATTCAAAGGTAGATGAAGAAGTAGGATATTATTCCTTCCCCCACCAAACATCTATCTCCTCACAAACCATTTTAATAACACCAACATCCACATACCTCTTAGCTTCAAAAGGAATAGATCCAACAACATCCATTGCCACCACAGGGGAGAGGGAGACAATGCCTGGGAATAGCCCCTCACCACCCTCACTAGGAATTCAAAGGTAGATAGGGAAGTAGGATATTCTTCCTCCCCCCACCAAACATATCTCTCCTCACAAGCCATTTAAAAAACCCAACATCCACCTACCCCTTAGCTTTAGAAGGAATATATCTAACAATATCCACTGCCACCACAAGGGAGAGGGAGGCAATGCCTAGGAACAACCCCTCACCACCCTCACCATCTTTAGTATTTTCTTTACCACCATCATTGGAAGAACCATATCCTTTAATATCTCCATATTTTAACTTGCTACATGCAACACTTAACTTTTTCCACCTTGCTTATTCATAGAGTATTATCGTACCAAAATTTCCAAGTCTTACACAAAGTTAAGTATTTTTTGTTTAGCAAGTGGCTCACAATTTTCTCTTAATAAAATTGAATTTTAGATGACTTCGACTGATCAACCACCTTCTTGGATTCCCCCACAAAGGAAATTCAACAATCATGGAGTAATTTTAAGATACTTGGGAATTCCCCTTGGAATAGGAGTTTCACTATCTAAAATATGGAAATGGTTCATCAATAAAGTAAAAAGAAAGATCCAACTTTGGTCAAATTTTTTTTTATCTACGGCAGACACATTCAAATTGCCAAAAAAATCCTCATAACCAGTCATATTTACATCTCATTGTTGGCATATGGATTCTAGTGTTGTCATTGATGGCAACTGAAGTCATTGATTTGGTTCACACTATAGTATTTGACTATACTGGAAGGAAAAATGAAGAACAGGGTATCAGATAGAAGGTTGAATCTGTCAAGTGGTTTGCATTATCAGGTTATCAGTTTTGGTTGTGGATCTCAGGGAAGGTCTTTTGGTATCTAAAATGTCTTATTCTCGAGTTCTGTGTTGTCGCATCAACTGGTGTACGAGTTGGGAGATCCGATTGTTCATTTTTTTGTTCATTAGTATATAAAGGCTGACTAAATGAATGTTAGGTGTTGTTGATGCTTAAGGTGGAATTGTTTGAAGTACCTTTGTGTTTGAATATTTTGTTTTGGGTCCTAGCTATGTTGTGGTTGACTCTTGTGGATGTGCATTAAAATTTATTCATGATTTGAGCTGACAATTGGAAGATATTTTCTCTTTTATTAAAGCTGATGTAATGCCCCGCCATGTGTGGTGTTCACAGACAAGTTAGTGATTTTCATCTAGCATGGTGAAAGTTGCAAACAGAATACAGAACAATCTTATCTATGACCTAACCAATTTGTAGAGACATATTCTTTCAATATTTTGATTAATACAAATAGGTTGCAAATAAGTGAGCCCTAGGCAGAGTGCTTGAATTAATGCATTCCCATTTTAAATAAACACTATAGAGCAAGTACATAAATTGTGGAAGACCTCCACCGATGGTTTTTCCCCTAACAAGGTTTCCACTAAAAACATATTGTTATGCCAAAACAACTTATTAAGGTCATGTTCATGCCCTTTCAATTAATTGAATGTTTTAACCCCCCGTGCTACAGATAATAAAAGTTAAAATTGTGAACACTAATTCCTCCCCCTCTCAATGTTGCTTGAGTCCAACAAAGGATACAGAGCTGAGTTCACATGAACAATTTTAATAGCTTGCTTCCAGATCTTGGAATGTAATGGACATCACGAATGCAAAACAATATTGACTTAGGCTCTTGATCATCTTGAGTCGCTAAGGATATCCTGGCAGGAATTGAAAGGAAATCTTAAGGATGCTCGGGAAATTCATGGTAGAAGTTGAAGGACTCCCGGCCCCACATGCCAATCAAGGAGAAAGGATCTTATGTTTCGAGAGGGACAAAAAACGAGAAAAATTATTGAAGAGATTAAAAGGATGGATGACGATCATTTGAATCTTGCATTGAAGGAAATAACAAAAGAATGTGAAAATATTGCTAGACCAATATACTAATAAATTGGTTTATGGAATCTATGGCGATGAAGATGACTGAGGAAAAAATTTTAACCAACTAATAGAGAATTCATTCGGTTGGAAATGGAAATGCAACAATCCTTGAAAAACCACTAACTACTGCAAATGAATGTTCAAGATTAGCTCAATTAAGCGACTCAAGGAACTGACAAGTGAGGTCAAGACCATCTGATCATCTGGTAAGACAACATAATGCACAAAATTTTAATGGATACTATTTTTCTTGCAATAAATTTGTTCATATGGCTACTTAGTGTAGAAGTAAAATGAAATCAAGAGATTCATCATTTTTTGGTTAGTGTTTCAACTACAAAAAGTTTGGTCATAAGTCAATTGAATGTAGAAATGTGTCAAACAACTCTAGCAATAGAATGTAGAATGTTATACCTGTGGAAGATTTGGGCATATTTCTAATCAATTTAGATTGAGAAGAAATCAATGGAATGATTGGTATGGACAAGGAAATGTTGTGTGTTACAATTGCAACAAATACAATCACATTGCTAGATTCTGCAGAAACGGGAATATGGATAGAAGAGGTCTGGTATACAAAGATAGGAATATGCAAAGAAATGACAAAGGGAAAGTGACTGTGGATGAAATAAGAGATGAAATGAGGAAAACATGGGTGAAGAAGAGTTCCTCTATCATAGGAAATGAGCTAGCTCACTAGAACTTGCTTCTAGTAATTCCTCTGGGAACTAGTTCTAGGCATTTGGCCTAGGGGGAGCTATCAAGAAAAATTCTTCAAATCCCCTATTGGTAATTGACATCGAGATGTAGGTGAGTGTAGTTTAGTTTTTGGTGGATCAGATGAAAAGTAAATTATGCCGAGTTGAAGGTCCACAGAGGATTTTGGTTGGCAACTGAGAAAATAGGGTATTCGGGATGTGTTAGGGAAAAATCATTTATTACAACAAAAGTTAGGTGTGTGAAATATAAAAAGCAACTTGAAACCCTCATTTTCCACTTTGTATTACCTTGCATCAGAGTGGGAGGAGAAGGAGCAGGTAGTCCATTTGCATCACAGAATTTCAAAAGTGGGAGGAGAATTTGGCGGTGAAACCCTATAATTCAAGGGTTTCTAAAATTTCAATTTAATTTCAGTGTGTGTACAAAAGGTGAAAATTGAACAAATCAAAGATATGGTAAACTTGGATGAATATTTTCTTATTGTAGTAAACCAATTTGCAAAGATTTACATATATTCTAATAATTTTATGATTTGAGGGTTTTTAAGGAACAAGTTATCCACATGATGAAATTGAAGAAAAATACGATGGTGAATGAAGGAACAACTTTAGCATGAAAGATAATAAAAGCTTGATTAAAGATTCATTTGGAGTGATTATATTAAACCCTAATATACTATGTTCGAAAATCCACAGAAAGTTCGTTAGGAAGGGAATAATATCCCATTTATTAAATGATTTATCTAATAATGCAACCTAGGACTTAATTAATTAAATGCAAGATGTTAACTTATGTTATGATAATGTAATTCTGGATAAACCCTATCATATCTCAAAATAAATGATTGTAGCTATAACTAGGTTATGCAAGGTTGGGGATGTGCCGAGGAAGAAATTAATTCAAAAGAAAGAAGTTGAAACCCTAATTAGAGTAATTGGAGATCAAAGGGCATTGATAATATCCACAATTAAAGACTCAGTGACAAGGTACATTGCGCATGAACTATCCTACAAAATATTTTTCAGGAACAAAGAAGGTGCAACTTTGGATAGAGTTGTTTATATTTCACATAAGATGATAATGGAAGATCGGGATTTTGATCTTTGTGGATTGTTGAAAGATCAACTGATCGAGAACATGCAATTGTCAAAGGAGACAGGTTACCCTTTCATGTTTGGTACTTTGGTTATATTCATTGTGATGTATTTTCTTAATTGCTTTCCCCTAAATGACAACGTATTATGGAAAGAGAACAAACCAATTTGCAAGTAGATTTACATATATTCTAATAATTTGGAAAACTATGATCAAGTATATGAAAGTTTCTTCAAGGGTTTTTAAGGAATTTTTCGAATGGTGTATCCAGTCTAGTAAGAGGACTTGAAGTTGGTTCCTCCTCCGATGAGATGGAGAGGAAGAAGAAAAGAGAAAAATACATTATTGTTTTTGAGATGATGGATTGCACAGCCCCTGAAGCTCTAGAATCTTCAATGAAGGACTTTAGCCATGAAAGATAATCAACCACAAAGAGAAGTGTTGCAACAATGGAATGCTGATTAAAGATTCTATTGATATGATGAAAATGATATTGATATGATAAGTTACAAATAAACACGATGCCTGATTATATAGGCAAGAAGTAAACCCTAATATACATGAGATGTTGCCAAGTGTTAAAATCTAACAACATGTGACATCCTATGTTGATGATCATTAAATGATGAGATAAGTTCTAGAAGGAATCTTATCCCACAAACTAGGAAGGGAATAATATCCCATTTATTAAATGATTTATCTAATAATGCAACCTAGGACTTAATTAATTAAATGCAAGACCTAAGTTAACTTATGTTAGTGTAATAATTAATTAATTAATTACACCAATACCCCCCCATAAGTGCAACTTAGGGAGGAGAATGCAATGATTATGCAAGATGATGATGGGTCCCGACTACGAGGCCATGTTAGGTACCCATGTACATGAAGATGCAGAAAATCTCCCACAACCGGAGAAAAGGGGAAATGAATGTATTATGCTAGACTGAACTCTATCACTCTTATCTCTCGTAATACTTTGCCAAACCAAATGAAATCTTGGATTTATATTCTTTTAAAAAACAAAAAAAAGAGGTTAGAACTGCAGAGAAAAATCTTCCTTTGCAAAGTGGTGTGGACCGAAAGACTAATACACTGTAACCCTAAATAGGTAGTTCTGACACTTGCTCATATTTTCACATAACTAAGATTTTCGAACCAAATCTTCTTGCACAAATGACTTCCACAACACCTCAAAACAAGTTAGAATTAATCAAAATGATCCATGATAATGTTGACATCAATGACAACACTATATTACACTATTAAGTGCAATCTCCATGCTCATGTTGCCAACTAGCATCATCAATGACAATCTCTTCAAACTTCCAATAGATGGATACTAGCTTGTCATCTTTAAAAAAGGAAATTTAGAAACAATAAAAATAAATATATATAAGAAATTGAAATTAGTACAAGAATAATATTGATGAGTACTAGTATATCATCTTTACCAAAAGAGAAATTTATAAACAATAAATAAATATAATTACATAATAACTTTAACATTTAAAAAAAATTAAAATGTTTTAAAATAAAAAATATTAAAAAAAATATGTTAAAAGAATATAAAAAATTTAAAATTAAAATTTATGATTAAATTTACATTGTGCACTCCCGATGCACATGGTATGTGAGTTATTGTATGCATCCCCAGGGGATTAGTGTCGCCTCAGCTCGCCCCATAAAGGGAATGCGTTGGCTTGAGTTTCGAGGACACCCTTAGGTTAACAAAAATAAATAAAAAATTTACATTGTACACTATACAAAAATTTAAAAATTGAAACAAAATTTAAAAATAACTATAATTTTAAAATATAAAATTATATATTTACAATTATAAAATAATAATATTAAAATTTTATATTAAATTTTAAAATAAATTACCAATATTGGCATGGTGTGATGGTTTAAGCATGACATTGTTGTTCTTGTCACCAAGGTTCAAACCTCCTTGGGATGATATTGTTGAATGGTTATATTGGACATGAGATCTCCCATTTGTAACCTCACTAGTTACGGATCAAAAGTGGTACCTCCTAAATATTATTTAAAGCATAATGAAATTATTGTAATTAAAATATAAAAAACCTAAAAGTAAAAATAGTAAAATCTAAAATACAAATATTAAAACCCTAAAAATAAAAGCTTTAAAATTATCATTTGAAACTTAAAAATAAAAAGCTGAAAATAAATTATAATTTTTTAAATAATATTTGCTAAAGAAAATAAATGCCTTTTGTCTTATCAAATTAAATTTGAAAATAAAAGTTTTGAGAGTATTGAGTTAGGATTATTAATATATTTCAAAAGTAAAAACATTTTAGAAATTATTGAGTTTTATCAATTGTAATAAAATAAAACAAAATTTCTTGACAAAGTTTCCCTAAAAAGGTATAAAATAGTTATGTTTTAAAAAGTTAGAAATGAAATTATTGATGAGGTGGGACTCTTGTGTAAGAAGAACAAGTGATTAAGTTAAGGATTGTATTTGTTGTTATAACTTTAGTTCTAATATATTAAATTGTATTTTAGATGGTGTATATATTACATATATATTGTATATATATTACATATATTATAATGATGTTAAAATTATATATTATATATTATATATGTTACATATGTATTATATAGTGTATATATTATAATATTATAATATTATAATAAATTAATAATATAATATATTAAAAATATATTATTTATTTAAATTTGTTATTAGATTATTTTATATATTTGAATTTAATAGAATGGAAAATATGAAAATAGATAAGCTAAGTTAAATCATTTATATTGGTAACATAGGAGATAAAATTTCTTAATTTATAAAGTTAAAAAATATTAATTATTAAAAATTGAAAAATATGCTACTTATAACACTATTTTTCATGAGAGTTACTATTAAATTTCAAATAAAAGTATAATATAAATCTTAGCATAAATTTAATTTATTTTAAAAATATAAAAATCTAATTAAAATGTTGTAATTTGTTTTTTTAGAGTTTAGACTTGATTTCTACTTTTTCCCTATTTTGTGTATTTTGATCTTTACGTAGCATTAAGCGTAATTCATTGATACAAGAAAAGCCATGGATAGAATGTGTTTCTTTTATTTTGATTAATCAAAAAGGTAAATATTAAAAATTGAATAAATTAAAAAATTATAATAAAAGATTGATTCAAGAAGAAAATTATTAAAATTAAAATATAAGATAATAAAAAAATTAAAGGGGTTGAGAAAAGTTTCACTTGATCAAATTTTTAAGCTATAGTGGATGTCTTAAACAATTATTCTTTTGGAAATATCAAAACTAAGAATGAAACCAACATAAAATTTTAATAAAATATATTTCAATAAAATGATGTGTACACTAAGTTAAAGCATTTATATTGCTAGTTCGAATGGTATGTAGGGAAAATGAGAACTAAGAGATAAAAAGTCTTGCTTAGTAAAATTGGAAAACATGATTATTATAATAACACAATTTTAGATGTATTAATAAAGGTATAAGAAATTTATTCATATTTTAAAAATAAAAATATATACTATCTATAGCAACAATTTTTTTGGGGCTAGAAACTTATAAATTATAGGTTGAATGGTAAGGCTAATAATTTACAAAGTAGAAATAGTTTTTTTTCTTAATTTCTAGAAAAGATGAAGTCTGAAAATCGGGTCTATGGCCATGGAGTATCTTGTCCCACATTCTCTCATCCAAAGCTCCCATTTTGGCACATGCAATATAACTATTGTATTCGATGGCCTCATGCAATCAACAAGTACAAAGAGAAGCTCGAGCAAATTGAAAAAGAGTTGAATGGTATTGGTCAAAATTTTAACATATCTAAGGATGTTGATGGTGCAATCAGGAAAATAATTCAAGAACTGCAGTTAGAGCATACAAGTGTTCAGAACACTAAGAACAAGATTGTTGAAACTTTTTGGAAAGTGAAGGACATAATTGAATGCAGGCTGGATCAATTGGTTGAGATACTAAGGAAAGGAGAAGTATTGGAAGATTCCTTCACCATTCCAGAATCCCTCATCAAAATTATCAACCAGTCATCTGAGAACAACAACATGATCATAATCACCAGAATTGCACTAGAAGCATGGAAGAAGTTTCTTCTAGAGATGAAGGAGAAGCACAAAATAATCTTCAATTAACGATTGCATTTCTTCAAGTTTTTGAATCAGTTTTTGTTCAAGTAAGTTTTGGTTATACTTCATAGGGGGAGAAAGAAATATTTTTGTCATTGATGTCAAAGGGGGAGAGAGAGTAGTGAAAAATGCCTTATCAAACTTAGGGGGAGTTTTGTCACCTATGGCATTTTGAAGGTTCTGACACTTAGTCATTTTTTACTAAGTGTTTCCATCAATTCCAAAGGGGGAGATTGTTGGCATATGGCTTCCAGTGTTGTCATTGATGGCAACTAAAGTCATTGATCTGGTCTGCACTATAGTATTTGACTATAATGGAAGAAAGAATGAAGAATGGGGTATCCAATAGAAGGTTGAATTTGTTAAGTGGTTTGCATTATCAGGTTATCAATTTTGGTTGTGGATCTTAGGGAAGGTCTTTTGGTATCTAAAATGTATTACTCTTGAGTTTTTGTGTTGTCGCATCAACTGGTGTACAAGTTGGGAAATCTGGTCGTTTGTTTTTCTGTTCATTAGTGTATGAAGGCTGACTAAATGAATGTTAGGTGTTGCTGATGCTTAAGGAATAATTTTTTGAAGTATCTTTGTGTTTGAATATTTTGTTTTGGGTCCTAGCTATGCTGTGGCTAACTCTTGTGGATTGGCATTAAAATTTATTCATGATTTGAGCCGACAGTTGAACGATATTTTCTCTTTTATTAAAGCTAACATGGGGCGATTGAAATCTTGTAGTGGATATACATATGAGATTAGTTAATTTATTTTGTGTGTGTAGATGAATGTATGGATGGTATGTGTGGTGTTCGATATGTGTTGATGTGTGTGCAAATATGAGAAGAGCAGTTGAGTGATTTTCATTTGTGTAGAAGAATATTTTTGTGAAGTGAGTTATAGTAGAGCATAGCGAAGTGTAGAATCAGACAGGAGGTCCAAAATCTGATCTATGAACCTAACCGAAACTATAATCAAACATTTGTAGATGTTATCTTCTCAATTCAATATTTTGATGTAATCCAAATCTTTTGTAAGGAAGTGAGCCTTTCTTATCTTGAGTAGTGAGCTCTAGGTAGTGTGCTTGAATGCAAGTGCATTCCCATTTTGTTAAGCACTATATCTTGAGTACTCACAATTGTGGATTGACCTCCACCATGCTTTTTCCCCTAATAGGGTTTCCGCATAAAAATCCTTGTGTTATGGTGTTGTGGCTTATTATTTCATGTTCATGCATCTTTTTGTTAATTGAATGTTTTAAGCACTTGTAAGGACATATTAATAAAGGTTAAAATTGCTCAACACTGATTCACTCCCCCTCTCAGTGTTGCTTGATTCCAACACTCATCATGTTGGCTTCCTTCCAAAAGCAATTATAATCAACTAACTCAGTTAATCAAAGGGTTTCTATGGGGAAAATGGAATAACAAAAAAGGTCATCCAGTTGCTTCATGGTTATACTACATCCAACCAAATAAAAAGTGGGGTTTAGGAGTAATTGATCCCCTCAAACAAGGGATCTCTCATTGCTAAATGGATTACTAGATCTCTTAATGGAGCAACACCATGGAAATATCTTATTAGGCACAAAATTGTTACAACCAAATCTAATAATGCTTGGAAAGAGGTTGAGTGAAAAGATAAAATCCTAATGGCTAAATACTTCAAACCTCAAGCATCTAGATAATTTTCAAGCACGTGGAAAGCTTGGAAACATGTTTCTCCTCTTCTTGAATGGAAAGGACAAGATCTTAGTCATGGCATGACTTTTGATACTTCATCTATTTGGTGGAATAGATTGATATGCTTTCATGAGAAAAATTTAGCGACCATCTCTCAGCTGCATAGCAAACTCTTATTCAAAAAGGGCATCAAGGAATTTAGGGACATTTGAGAATTCACAACTCTAACTTGGAAAAGTGACATGAATTTTAAGTAGGACTTCAAGTTGTCTAATGCTCTTATCAATGACATTCACAAGGTGAAAGATGTTGTTCCCTAAGAGTTGCAACTAAAACTGTGTACTCCTATTTCTTGTAACTTTTTCAAGGATTGTAGGTGGTTTCCAGGCTATAATAGTGAAATTTTTCCTCTCAAACTTATTTACCTTAATATCCTTCCTCCAATTCAAACTCATCTTAGATTAAATATGAAATGAAATCTAAATTGGTCCAAGTCCAAATGGTTCAGCTTGAGCACTGCTATTTGGAAAACAAAAGTTGATACCAAAGCTCAATTTTCAGCATGGAAGCTTATTCATTACAAAATTATTGTGGGAGAATGCCTCACCTTTCTATGTAAGAAATCCACCGAATGTCTTTATTGTCACAAGATAGAAACCATCAAACATGCCTTTTGGTCATGCAAACACACATTTAATTTGGAAAACAATTATGACTCTTATTCTTGACATGTTTAACAACAAATTAAAATGAAAATCAACTCTTTTAGGGCTGCAATGTTCTCATAATATAGTTTCAAAATCCTTTCATCAATGTATCCTTCAATATATTTGGTTTCTTAGATGCAAAACTATTTTTTCTAATGCTTTTCCTTATATAGAAGTGATTGTGCATGGTTTATTCTCTAATATTATTTTGTAGCAGTCAACTCTTGCTAAAGTGGTGAAGGGGAAACATAGTAACATCTAAGAGCTTCAAATCCAACTATTTAAAGTTTAAGCTTAGCTGACAATGATTGCTAAAAAGCATAATGGATCTCTACTCTCAATGTTTAATATCATTACAGAAGAACATGTACTACTCACTCTTGGAGAAAAGTGATTCTCTTGTAAATTGTATGCTTCCCTTAAGCAACTTTTTTTAGTTGTCTTAGCTGATATGTGCTCTATTGTCTTTTGTATTATTGTCTGTTTTGGTTGGGATGTGCCTCCTCAAGGCACTTTTACACTCTTGTAAATTCTTTTTATTTTTTTAATATAATTCATTTTCCCAATAAAATAATTATTTAGTTGTTGGATGGATGAATTTTCACCTTTTTCTTATACTTGGAAACTTCATTGTTTATTAAAGAACACATTTTACTTATTACATATCATGTAATTTAGGTTATATTATTATTATTCTTTCGAAGGAATATTCCTCATCTTCAAATATTAGCATGGTTTTTAAGAGACAAGAATTCAAAATAGTACAAGAGTAATGAAGATGGTGTTGAACACTTAGAATACTGAGAGGGGGGTAAACCAATATTCTATTAAACCATTCAAACATTAGCCATCCAATTACCATAGCATATTCAACTATAGTAAGGAAAGAGAGAATGAAAATATCCACAACATCACATAACACATGAACACCAAGATTTTTTACATGGAAAACCAAAAATGGGAAAAACCACGATGAGGGTTAGCTCACAATATATTATATATAATTGGTTATAGTATATTACAAAAGTGCTCATTAGGGGTGGACTCACTATCCAAGTGGACTCATTTTCCACAAAAGAAAAAGATAGAAGAGAGGGGTGGCTCACATCCTATTTGAAATGTTAAAAAATCATCTACAATATGAAGGGATATAGTTCCAATGAAGCATAATAACAAACTTCACACTGATCAAGATCAATGCTCTACTCTGCTCTATATTCACATAATCTTGATCTCAACATTCACAACTTATCTCTGCTCTGATCAAATTTCCGTCACATATCTCACATTCAACACACCATCATATAAAAATACCATAAACAATCTAGCTCATATATTAGCATCAAGTGTAACATCAATTAGGTCAGCCTAATTGGATGTAACACACAAATTAAACTTTTTGGCTCCAAATCTTATCATCCATAAAACATGCCTCAATTCAAATCTCAAAATACCTTAGGATAGGTCAACATGGACCTATAATAGATCCCACATAGAGGCTAAACACATATTAATCCTTTGCATACACATAAAATGTGTTAGGTCAGCACACCATAGGACCTAAACAAAAATCCTTCAATTGTTCATCTAATTCGCAACACATGGACCTAAAAACACAATTCCATTTGGAGTTCATACTTATCTAACATCAAGAAACTTATCTTCAACACTGCAACATCAAAGACTCATCCATGAAGAAGTGCAAATCTCCCACATCAATAAACTATAGAGGAAATGAATGTATTATGCTAGACTGAACTCTATCACTCTTATCTCTCGTAATACTTTGCCAAACCAAATGAAATCTTGGATTTATATTCTTTTAAAAAACAAAAAAAAGAGGTTAGAACTGCAGAGAAAAATCTTCCTTTGCAAAGTGGTGTGGACCGAAAGACTAATACACTGTAACCCTAAATAGGTAGTTCTGACACTTGCTCATATTTTCACATAACTAAGATTTTCGAACCAAATCTTCTTGCACAAATGACTTCCACAACACCTCAAAACAAGTTAGAATTAATCAAAATGATCCATGATAATGTTGACATCAATGACAACACTATATTACACTATTAAGTGCAATCTCCATGCTCATGTTGCCAACTAGCATCATCAATGACAATCTCTTCAAACTTCCAATAGATGGATACTAGCTTGTCATCTTTAAAAAAGGAAATTTAGAAACAATAAAAATAAATATATATAAGAAATTGAAATTAGTACAAGAATAATATTGATGAGTACTAGTATATCATCTTTACCAAAAGAGAAATTTATAAACAATAAATAAATATAATTACATAATAACTTTAACATTTAAAAAAAATTAAAATGTTTTAAAATAAAAAATATTAAAAAAAATATGTTAAAAGAATATAAAAAATTTAAAATTAAAATTTATGATTAAATTTACATTGTGCACTCCCGATGCACATGGTATGTGAGTTATTGTATGCATCCCCAGGGGATTAGTGTCGCCTCAGCTCGCCCCATAAAGGGAATGCGTTGGCTTGAGTTTCGAGGACACCCTTAGGTTAACAAAAATAAATAAAAAATTTACATTGTACACTATACAAAAATTTAAAAATTGAAACAAAATTTAAAAATAACTATAATTTTAAAATATAAAATTATATATTTACAATTATAAAATAATAATATTAAAATTTTATATTAAATTTTAAAATAAATTACCAATATTGGCATGGTGTGATGGTTTAAGCATGACATTGTTGTTCTTGTCACCAAGGTTCAAACCTCCTTGGGATGATATTGTTGAATGGTTATATTGGACATGAGATCTCCCATTTGTAACCTCACTGGTACATAGTTCTGGAATTATTGAATTTTGTCAATTGTAATAAGTAAAACAAGAGCTGCAGGGCAGCGAAGTTCCTGCCAAAAAGTTATAAAATAGTTATGTTTTAAAAAGTTAGAAATGAAATTATTGATGAGGTGGGACTATTGTGTAAGAACAACAAATGATTAAGGAATGTATTTGTTGTTATAACTTTAGTTCTAATATATTAAATTATATTTTAGATGGTATATATGTTACATATATATTGTATATATATTATAATATTATAATGATGTTAAAATTATATATTAGATATTATATATGTCACATATGTATTATATAGTTTATATATTATAATATTATAATATGTTGTTAAATTAATAATATAATAAATTAAAAATATAAAAAATATAAAAAATAGATAAGCTAAGTTAAATAATTTATATTGGTAACATAGGAGACAAAAATTAAGAGAAAATATGCTATTCAAAATTATAAAAAATTGAAAAATATGCTACTTATAACACTATTTTTTCATGAAGTTACTATTTAAATTTCAAATAAAAACATAAATATTAAAATATATAACATAAATTTTAATTTATTTTAAAATATAAAATTCTAATAAAAATGTGGTAATTTGTTTTTTAGAGTTTAGACTTAGATTTCTATTTTTCCCTATTTTTATTATTTTGATCTTGCATGCTTACATTAACCATAATTCATTGATACAAGAAAAATATAGGATAGATAAAAAAAAAAATTGTTTTGATTAATCAAAAAAGGTAAGTATTAAAGATTGAATAAATTAAAAATTATAATAAAAGATTGATTCAAGAAGAAAATTATTAAAATTAAAATTATTTATATTAATAATTAAAATATAAGATAATAAAAAAATTAAAGGGGTTGAGATCAAATTTTTAAACTTAATTATTATAGTGGATGTCTTAAACAATTATTCTTTTGGAAATATAATAACTAAGAATGAAACCAACATAAAATTTTAATAAAATATATTTCAATAAAATGATGTGTACACTAAGTTAAAGCATTTATATTGCTAGTTGAATGGTATGTAGGGAAAACGAAAACTAAGAGATAAAAAGTCTTGCTTGGTAAAATTGGAAAACATGATTATTATAATGACACAATTTTAGATGTATTAATAAAGGTATAAGGAATTTATTCATATTTAAAAAATAAAAATATATACTATCTATAGCAACAATTGGGGATAGAAATTTATAAATTATAGGTTGAATGGTAAGGTTAACAATTTTACAAAGTAGAAATAGCTTTTTTCTAATTTCTAGAAAAGATGAAGTCCTAAAAATCTAAGCCCATGGCCATGGAGTATCTTGTCCCACATTCTCTCATCCAAAGCTCCCATTTTGCTAACATGCAAGAGGATGTTGGTTAAGGTTGCACAGTCTGGCTATACACTTGCCAATTACATTTTTTTGAAAGTTTCTGAAGCCTTTTTAACAAATCCCTTTTGTGTACACCCAACAATGATGGCATTCCGTGAGATCAAATTATTTTGAGGCATTTTGTCAAACAGTTCACATGCGTTGTCTGTGCTATTTCCATTATGCTTTGGTGGATGTCCATACCCTGTTCAAAAGCTCTCATTTTTATATAGTCAAGGAGCATATTGGCAAAGGTTGCAGAGTCTAGCTATAGACCTACCAATTGCATTTTCTTGAAATTTTTTGAAGCCTTTTCAACAAATTCCTTTTTTGTACAAAGGTTAAGCAGTTGGTGCTAGGTGTATTCCCTTGCCTTGTGATCATTACCAATATAATTGAGGAAAAATGTAATAACTACTCATCATCTTCAGATGACTAAAAACCACACAAATAAAAAACCAATGAAGAAATTAAAAATATAAAAGCTATCAAATTCATTCATAAATGGTAAAGAGTCCAGTTACCAGAATTTTTAGAATCTGTATCTTTGAATTTTTCATTCCATGTATATTTATTGCCATTTTTCAATTCAAATGATCAATAATAATGGAAAAAAATGACTTAGCCATGCACTACATTACAAAATGATCAATTCAGAAAATAAAATATTACTTGCTCCAAATCCTTAGCACAAGGGAAAAGTATATGAAAATATATATGACATAAACTCAACTGCAGAAGTAATAAGACAAATACAGTTGGGCTCCTACTCTTTACATTTCAATAATAATCATACATATTGACAAATAATTACAACAATCCATAATGTAAGTTAACAACATAATTATAATACAATGTACCTACCAAAGTCTTGATGCTCTTAGCGGATTTTAAGCCTTTGTTTTGCATAGTAAATGAAAGAATTCAAAGGACAATTCATTGCATGGTGGGTCTTCTTGTCAATGATGTAACTCCTTTGTATATTGTTTAAAACAATCAGGTTGGAAAATGCGTGGAAATTGGTGTGCCAATGCTTATTATATTTTTATTGGATTTCTCAAAATGTTTAACTTTCTTCTTTGTTGATTTCCACTCACTCCTATCTCATGCAGTACTTGAAACATATTCACATTCAGAGTAATTCTCAGGATAGAGGTCTCTTCCAACAAAACTCAATTTTAAGTTTTAACAAAGAGCCTTAATAATTCTTATGCAGTTCCCAATAGTTGCAATATTTTACCATCATCCATAAATAAGAACTATCAAAACATTACCATGGCCATTTATGTTAATCAACACTATTCCATCTAAAATTCATAAGCTTTCCCTGCAAATTATGTCACCCTTACGATAGACCACATCTTAGCAAGGATTTGTAAATTTAGAACCATTCAAAATAAGCACTTTGTCACATGTAATACTGATAACTACCAAAGGATTTGAAAATTATACAAATAGGCTAGTAGTAGATCCATGTGTGCACAATAAGATAAAATAATGACAGTCAATTAAGAGTCCTATCAGTGGAGATGTCCATGAGTGAGCCTCACTTAATCAAATCTTATTCTATATAGATGCTATGTAAATCTCTACTGTCCAATCTCCTTAAACAGGTTAGCATTACTGGGTGTAGCTCAGTTTCTCATAGTAACCTCCACTTGACACACTACGTTCCACCGATAGCAGCAAAAAAAGAGATTTTTAAAAATCAATTGGCATTTGAATGCACTTTTTTAATCTTTTTCAGTAAGCATCACATGAAATAAGGTCATCCTTGAGTGCAGGCGAATAAAAATGTGTTCCAAACACTGTGAATTTAAACAAAAAGAACGGTGTAGTAGAGGTTAAACTGGGTTGCACTCCATCGTCATACCATAAGAAATATCAAAGGTACAAAAAAGTGAATTGTATTTTTGGAAGATATATCTTATTTTCCAAAATATTTCTTTACAAGAGACAGCAGTAAAAAAATTATATAGGGGAAATTCAATTTTTTACAATTTTAGCTATACATTACATGGAAATTCAAGTTTAGAAATTGAAATAATGCATCAAATTCAAGGTTCAGTTTTCATTGACTCAATTATAGCAAACAATAAAAAAATAAAAAAATTACATTTTCAGCAATTGACATTTTACCTTTTTTAATTACTTTTACATCCCCAGCATGGTTGCAGGGCATCATAAAGTTTCCCACCCATCCCTAGGATGGTTGAAAGACATTGTCTTCATTCTTGTCCATCTCCAGCATGGTCGAAGCACATTACATGCATTCCCAAACATCAATTATTATCTTGATTATGAAATTTAGGTATTGAAACATTAATTTATCAACAAGAGTGCAGCCCAACAAACTACACATACAAAGAATTCAATTATAGGAACCTTTGGATCTATCACAGCCTTGCAGTTTTTATAATTTTCTTGCCATTTGGATAAATATCACACTGAAACTTAATATTTTAGAAATGAAGTAGGTGATTGCAACGCATGAAGCATGGAAGTACAAAATGGAAACTGATCAAGATACTCCACTACTTGGTTGTTTTCCACATGCAAGGTAATTTTGAATATTGGCTAGAATATCTATTATTCATAGACTAATGTTAATCTATACTAACTTTTCAGCTAAATTCAGTTAAACTAACCAATTTTATTTTTCTTTATTGTTGTGGTTAAAATTTGGGCTTAAATGTGCTCCATATCAATGATAGGTGTTCAACAACAGAGTGCAAAATATAATTTTTTCCCCATAATTTTTAATTACCTTTTCTTAATAGCATGTACAAAAGGCCTTCCACCCAGCCCATTGTATTGATCACCATACTTGTTGCTCAAGGATGAAATTTAAGATTTCTATTACTATTTTTTTATGCATCTGTAGGTGATAAATATGTGTGCAGATCCAAGAAGAGGGATTTGACTCATGAAGAAACTACTCTTGTAAATGACCACCAACAACATAACCTTTCACCAATTGCAAGGTGTCTTATTCAAGTTCACAAGTCCGTGTCAAGTCAATGTCTTGGGGCCTCTCAGTAGAACTCACCATTTGTCACAGATATTGGTAATTTGTACAGATATTTGTACTGTGGGATTTCAACAACATTTTTAAGGGGTTATTTCATATGGTTGAATTGATTACAAAAGAAGATTGCAAATTTCTATTTGCAAGCAATGTCAGGTGGTTATTTAAACATGCTTTTTAATGACTTTGGTCTAACCATTTGTTTGTGGACACTAGATGGTAAGTTGTAGATGTTATCAGCTTTGTAATGGAGGGATATTACCAATTCAACTAGAAATATGAGTTTACAAATAAATCCAATCATACATTCAAGTTAAATAAGCCATGGAACATAAAAAGATACTAAACCTGTGATGTTGAATTCTTGTCATTTTATTTAACCTCCAACAATTTCTGTTAGACTTGATGGCTGAATGTTGAAATTGCTAGATTATTATTGTGTAGTCTTCCAGTCATGTTGAATTCCTATCATTATTATAGTGATGTTCAATTCACTACTTCTACTATTATCACCTAATTTCAAAATTCAACTATTCATTTAAATGTAACCATCCAGATTTTTGACCTGCTATGCCATTGAGAAAGTAAGTAGCAAACATGAAAAATTGCTTGCCTTGGATGTGAGCAGATGTTTTTCCATAATAGTGCAGTGCACCAGAGTGCCCACCTACTTAAGGTTTCCTGCCATGAAGTCTACAATGTATGAAACACCTCCAACAACATAAAAGCACTTGAAATAGCTCTTACAAACACCTCGAACAACATAAAACCATTGAATCAACTGACAACATAGACAGAGAAGCAAGCAAGCTTATGGAAGTTTGAATGCACATTATTAATTAATTAATAATTAATAATGGAAGTGTGAATGCACATTTACAAATGACACTACTTTTGACCCTAAACAGATAGTTGAATATGTATGAAATAACGATAAATGTTGACCACTGTGTCAGGTCGAGCATAGTTTATTCAACCATGGATAGTTTTATCATTTTTTCCTTTTTCTTTCCTGTCTCATACATCCACTTGTTTCCATAGAACTCTCAACACCAAGTGCTTCATGTGGTGAATTCCCAAAACAGGATCTTGTATGTCGAACACGAACATTTCGGCACAATAGTTTGAATTTTTTTTGATTAGCCCATAAATAGTTGTTTGCAAATTTCTACAGAGGAATTTTAATGGGCCTAGACGAGTGATTAGCCTTCTATTAAAAAAATATACAAAGCACAAAAGCAATAATGAGCACCATAAAAGACATTAACTAATATCTTTGCAATACTTTTCTACCACTATCTGTAGCATAAACTGGTGTTATGTTATTTGCAATCAGAGATTTGAAATTAATAACACAAACCTTGACAGGCACCATACTAAAATTGGTCACATTCAAATCCATTAGTTTCTAAGAGATCTCTTGCTTTATGCCTGATGCCATTTCCTGCAATGAAAAGACAACAAATATGACAACTCTTCTTACATTTGACATTACAGAAATTGTTATTTAGTTACAGAAAATGGCAAGAAAAATCCCAAATATCAGCAGTAATGCAAAAAAATTTGTTTAGCTATGAAAATTGGAACCTTACTCAAGCTCAACAAGAAACTTATCTGGAAAGACTGAAGGACCAGGCAACAACTAACATATGTGTGTTTGACCTTTACCTGAAAGAGGTCGGCTAGCAATTTCTTATATGATTTCTAAACTTCATTTGTGCCTATGCGAAAAAGAATATAATTACTCTGTTTGATCATTTTTATAAATCAATATAACAATTTTTTGGCACATTAGTTAACCCTATAAATGTATGAATATGATTTTTTCATATTTTATCCAGTCTTGTATGATAATGTAGATTTGCAAAATAATCAAAACCAGAAATTAACAAACCCCAAAATCAACAAATATAAAAGATATAACATTGAAACATTGATTGCTCATAAACCATAACACACTTGCAGACAATTAAACATGCCACAAAAACAATAGTGCTCTTTATCTTGGATTTGAAACTAAATGTTTGTCTTGATAGAAACAAATAAATGTTTTCTTCTCTCTGCTTGCTTTTTGGTTGTTGGTATCCATATTTCTGAAATCTAGCAATTTGAATTGGCAAAAATGTACAAGTTATACTAATGAACAAATTTGATCAACTAATTTGTTGTAGAGTGGAGTACTGAAACAATTATCAACCATGTATCATCTAGTTGTTGCTACTGGAGGTGGTGTTGTAGTTCGTCCTCAAACTGGTAAGTTCTATGTAGTGTATTATACTGACAATCTTCATATTTAGCACCATATTCAACACCATTCTATGGCAGAAAAAAGGAAAGGGAAAGCAACCCAATGTGACCAACCACCATGAAAATCTTGTAAACAACACTGGTCACGTAGGGATGTTGAAAAAAGTATATAGAGCGCATTCCTAATTTTGAAAACAATCTTCAGGTCTTGATATGAATAATGAAGAAGGGCCCTACCAAAAAGTACATTGATGGAAAACACCATCATTCCCTGGCTCATTCTACTTTGACAAAATTGTAATTTGTTACCTTTCTTTATATCTTTTGAGGTATATCATATCAGAAAAAAACCCACAAAACTAGGTGGGCTCATTAAAATTGAGTAGGGGCAGAACATGCTTAGTTTTGAAATAGGGAAGCTTAACTTACTTTTGACCATGGTTGTTAAGACTCATCTCTCTATTAATGATGACAAAGACGTCTCATCTGTAAATGTCTGGATGAGTCAATAAAGTGCCGCATAGAAATCACTAGATGCAACAAACACTTACAAGAGGGATTTCCCACTGTCAAAGAAGAGGAAACTGAGCAGAGCATTGAGAAAAATGCATTTACCAAAAAAATAATAACTAAATAAACCATAATACGTAAGAAAACTCCTTACAAAATCCTAAAACTCTACAGAAAGCAATAACACAACCATACACTATAACAGTAAAAGGGTCGATGCTTAAATTAGCTACAAGGAAAATCAAATACTACTAGAAAAAACCAACATAGTTAGACAAGAATTTGAAAATCAAACCCTAACAAAAGATAATCTCTTGTTCAACCCCTTAAAAAAAACAACTAACCTGAGCATAAATCCCCTCACCTGTAAATTGCTTCCCAATAGATGGGCAATCCAATTTCACATTGCCATTCTCATCACGAACAACCCTGTAAGACACCTGCTTCGATTCTTCGTCCACCTCGTTCATCTTCCCCCAATAAACTTCTTAACTGAAAATAATGTATTCTGGGGATTCACAATAGCCTGGCGTGTGGCAATCTGCCCAACAAGCCTATCCCCATTTCTTATATTAGCAACATTTCTTATATTAGCAACTACAGAGGACGTCGTCATCTGCCCCTCCGCATTTGAGACAATTGTAGGCTTCCCTCCTTCCATGGCTGCTACTACCGAATTCGTGGTCCCGATGGCCACCACCTTCTCATTCACAACCCTAACAGGCCCCACGGTCAGCCTTTACTGCTGTTGTTGCTTCCTTCAGAAGCCAATAAAACCCCCATTGAAAGCACCCATTTGTAGACCAAAACAAACACTGTTCTGCATGCATTGGGAATTTTTTTTCTTTTGACATGGAGCCTGAGGCAGCTGCACTCATGGGTATTGCAGCTCCAAATACGTCAACCTGAGCAGCACTCGCCATTAATTAAAATTTTAATAAAAAATCCAAACCCTCGTTGTAGACAACTGTTACTTCAATTGTTCTCTATGACTGACCTTTGATTGTTCTCTGACTGACGTATGCTATCGAATCTGCATTGAAGCGTCAATTACTCTTTTGCATTCAATTTCACCTACCTACAAATATAGACTTCGTGGCTGGAAAAAAGATCAATGCTTCACAATCATTCAACCTTCTTGCAAGCCCTATCGGTGCTTTTGGACCGTCGGCGGACAAAATGAGCTCCTCAAGCTCATTTAGTAACTACTTCTGCAATAACCGCTATGCCACCCTAACGCAAGTGGAGAAGAAAAAGGTCAAATACCAGGAGGCAAATTTTGGAGGAAAACAGCTGGGAAATATGATGAATCGCTCAGATGCATTTCATGGTAGTCCATTTCCTCTCGACCATTTTGCACCGTCGGACATAGAAAGGGCTCTAAAAAACTAAGCGTGGGGACGCCTTCGGCGTAAAAATACCTTAGAAAAATCATTTAAAAAAAGTGTTTTAATAATTTATAAATTCATCCTTAAATTTTTGAATACGACAATCATTTTTCCATAGCTTTTGTCATCTTAAACTTTTCTGAGTATCTATTCAAAACAAAAACATGTAGGAACTTAATCTGGTGTACTTTGATAAATATTGTACACACCATAAATATCAACATACAGGGCTGTTCTAAACAGCAGCACAAAAACATAGAAGTGAAAACAAAACAGCAGCATGGCTGTAATACAACAGCAACAAGGATCTTGAGGTTTTGCTTCAGTCTTGTTGCTGATCTTTGTAATTTTTTATTGCTTTATTCAATAAATAAATATCAACATAAATCAATTAGAATTAAAACCCAGATATTAAGATACAACTGTATAGCAAAATTTGTCAGGAGAAGTACACAACATCTCCACATGATTACTTTGAAAAAACAGATTAATAAGCTTAAAAGAACAGTTTAATTTATAAAAATGCCTTAAAGAAATCATTTAAAAGCAGTGTTTAATAGTTTATAAATTTATCACTCAGAAAATATTTGAAATGTCATTCTCATTTTCCCATAATTTTTGCCATCTTAAGGTTTTCTGAGCAGCTATTCAAAACAAAATCATGTAAAGACTTACCTAATCTGATGTATTTTGGTAGATGATTGTAAACACCATAAATATCAACATAAATCATTTAAAATTGAAACTCAGATATTAGAACACACTGTACAGAAAAATGAGTCGGGAGAACTACAAAACATCTCCACGTTACTTTGAAAAAGCAGTTTAATAAACTTGAAGATTTTCAACAATCATTATTTATCCATATTTTCAAAAAACTATATATCAATTTTTGCATAATTTATTAAAAAATCTTTAAAAAATCATTTAAAAAAAGTGTTTAATAATTTATAAATTCAAACCTCAGAAAATATTTGGAAAAAACATTTTCATTTTGCTATAATTTTTGTCATAAATTTTTGTAAAAAACTAAAAACTAGCCTAATTCCTTAACCGAGGGGGTTAAAAAGATAACAGCAGACAACAGAAAGCTAAAAAAAATATTAACTCAGGAAAAAATGAATAACAAACAGCATCAGAAAGTTCTATATTTTATTGTTTTCAAAAAACAGAGCTTGTTACATGATATATCACAGAGTAAAACATTTTCAAAAATCTGAAGCAAACTGACAATAGGAGGCGGTACATGCAGCAGGGCATGGAAAAAGAAATCAGTTATCAACAGTTTTCTGGGTGTATATTCAAAACAAAATTATGTAGAAACTTAATCTGGTGTATTTTGGTAAAACCCAGTCAATACTTCATAATTTCTGGCAAAAAGCTGTATACACATACTCAAAAAACATGGCAAAATGTCTGGAGCAACTGCAGGAGAGAAAATATCATTTGAAGGCACTGAAACTAACTAAGCCCAGTGCAGCTCCAGGGCCTGCAACAATTTTTAACTTGAATCCCTCCTTGGTCTACCAAGCTTAGGAACGACAGAAGAGAAAACATCATTTAAAGGAGTAGTTGAAACCAACGAAGCCCAGAGCAGCTCTACAACCTGCAAAAAATGTTGATTTCAAGCAAATTAAATTGAAAACTTGAATAGATATTACATAAATCTTCCTGACAGAGTTAGACAAAAGCAAAACATAAAAACCCACCTTATCTGCACCAACACTCGCAGTCCTCTCCTCTACTTCACTTAGATCTTTCACATTGAGCTGATTCAGCAACCTAATACTTGCAATTGTCTAACTGGGTGTTACGTTCAGGTCATCTGATATTATCAACGTAACACTATCTTTCACATAACCCTCGCTTCTTCCCCCATCTGTATCTTGGCTGCTGCTTTGACAGGCTTTGGCGGTGAACACTACAGGGCAGTTCAGAGCAAGCCCACATGCACAGATTTCATTAGGGGCGGCGCTAACAGAGTGTGTGTTATGTTTATCGGGACGAGCTTTTCTACAGACATAAAATGATCTTCCAGTAACATCAGTCGGAAGATCTTGGCAGGAGCATTTTGACACAAGTTTTGGCTCTAACAGCTTAGATTTGTCGCCATTAATGTACTGCGCGGGAAGCTTTTCCAGAGAAACATATAGACTGGTAACAGAGCCAACTTCCTTTGAGCTTCCTGATGCTGAAAGTGATTTTATCACCGACCCTAGTGGCATTGTGAGAAAGCTCAAAAGCAAGTCCACAAAATCCTTTTTATGCAGAGGCTGAAAAGGATTTTGTGGACTTGCTTTTGAGCTTTCTCACTGTATGAGGAATCACGCGGCTTTTTTTCTGTATTTAAATGGCATTCCGTAGACGCTGTAAATGTGTTGGCTTTTTCCGTTGATGGAATTTCTTAATGGTGGTGAGGTGGACAACCAATGATGGTGTGGCCCAGTCCATTATTGATGACAATGACTAAAGATTCATCACTGGACTTCAGAGTTTATAGAAGGAATGGTTTGCAATGAATAGATTATTAGAGGTAGCTAACTTAAGTTGTCACATCGAAAGTTGTTCCAAATTTCAATCAAAGATAAAAGTTTACTCAATAGAAATTTTACCTCTTCATATTAAACATAAATTATTATTTTTTTTACAGATTTTTAATTGGTTCTTCATTAGTGTAAAATCAGATTATTGAAATCTAAAATTATTATGCAAGATTTGCATGAGTTGTTATTTATTCAATTTTTAGTGTTACTTTAGTTCCTATTGAGACTCTATTTTATTTTAAAATGTCTTCCATGTTTATGTTCATGTGCATCTTGTGCACTCATTTCTTCATAGAGATAATAAAATTATGTGGGAATGAAATGAAATTTCTCCTCAATGTATTTAATAAAAATAAATGTTTACACTAAAATTTCCTCTTAATAACTCTCATTCTCTCCATCATACTTATGAGGTTTTATAATATTAATGATTATTTTCTCTTTTTTTAATCAAAGGAATTGGAAACCCAACATCCAAGAACCAACTTACAAGGGATGGCTTTAACCATAAGGCTAACCCTCTGTTGAGGCTTATAGTATTTGTGAATCCTATTATCCCTTAAATCTGATTTAGATTGAATAAATTGTTCATCCTATTTTTGGAGTGTTTATAACGAACAATGTCAATATTGATACAACTATTAAGTTTGATCATAGTTTTCCTTTTGTGAATGATAATAGTCACCTCCTAAATTATTTATTTAGGATGAAATATAAAACAAAACTTTCTTTTGATGATTCTATACCCATAGAATAGCCGCATAACATGGTTCATTTCAATCACAATTCTCATTTGCTTAATATACAAAAAAAAATCTATGAACCGTAATCAAGCTTGTTTATCAAATAACTTGTATCCCTCAACTCAAAATCTATTGGATTTGGAAAATTAACACTAATAATTAAAGAGAATGATAGGACATGATGATAGAGCTAACTCTAGTAATTTTTTTTTTTTTTAAATTACATGGAGAAGAAAGAGAAGGATAAGATTTAATGATAGAGTTAACTCTAGTAATATTTATTTTATTTATAGAGAAGAGAAATGGTGTTGATGAATTATTAAGGGTCACTTTTGTATCTCAATAATATTATTACAAATCTTGCAGCTTTTGATGAAACTTATGATGTTATGATATCTTTTATTAATGAACTCTAAAGATCCTCTCCTTAAAGTCATGTAAGATTGTTCCATGGGTGCCATTATTCTTGGATCTTGGATTTCCCTTATAATGTGAATTTAGAGCATGAATTAGATGATCATTCTAGTCCTTTATTTTCTTGGTTTGTCTTTGTTATATAGATCTTGGTTATTTTGTAACTCTATACTTTTAGGATCTTTTTGAAAAACAATGCTTTAATTTATAAAATGTACAATTTATCAAGTTTAAATTATTATTAATAGTGAAAGCCTAAGATTAATAATATTTAATCATCAATGTAATGAACATATAATGATTTACTCATATATAGAGATTCTCAACTCATCCAATATTTTTCAAAATCAACATATCAATAGAGTTTATATAGGCACCGATTTTGAGGTTAAACTCAATTTATATTAAAATTATATTTAAATCTTTCTCTTTAATATATAAATTATTCAATCTTCTATTTATAGATGTTTAAAAAAATATATATTGATTGTAGTCAATTATCACACCCCATCCTAAGTTTCATTTGCACCAGTAATTGAACATATTCTTCCAAAAAATGAACACATAAAGAGTCGAATTCATCATATAGAGTCCTAAATATGAACAATCAATATTATTAAATTATACAACATAACATTATTTATTAAATACTTTTTAACTATCCGTAAAAGTATCCTAAAACTATTTAAATAATATCATATTACTAAATAATTGAAATCGAACAACTATTACTAAATTATAAATTATTAATAATAAATATATCTAACCCTAATTGACTCATATCTAAAAGACCTTAAATACCTATTCCTAATTTCTATGTCCCTCCATTGTGAAACTTCTACTTTGCTACTACCCCAAGCCACTTCCTCCATTGCAACAAGCTTCCACAACTATATGTTTGCCATAAGCAGAGCCATCATGTCTACTTTGATTTGTGGAGGGCAAGGTAAGGTTTACAAATTATAGTTTTTTATCTACGTATAGTCACCTTCATTGTTTTCACTAACTATTTTGTGTTGCCTTTTGTTCTTGCAATCATTCTTGGCCTTAGTGTTTTGAATGAGTTATGTGGACTTGCACTTCATACATGCTTAAGGAAAACATGTCTTTCAAAACAACACCAAAACATGTTGGAAATATGTGCCTCAACCTATACAGGCTGAAACCTCCATTGGAGCAAAGTCGGTATGACATCTATCATGTCTAGTCGACTAGTAGATTGGTAGCATCATGTTTTGTATAGGTCGTTGTCACCGAGTTTCTATCTTGCTAAATGCTTTCACTGTGGAGCTATCACTGTGACATAGTGTATTCGCTATGACCTCTTAGTGCTCGGGAGACCTCTGGCCGACAGGCCATTCAATCGTGTATTGGGGAGACTCATGGCGACCACGGGCTTTGGGGTAGCTTATAGAGGCTCGGTGAGAAGTCCCAGCAAAGTGTTAATGTCTCACTGACAATGTATGTATTGAAGTCTTCGGGATAACTAAGAGTTCTCACTAAGAAGTCTCAGCGAAGTGTTAATGTCTCACCAACAGGAATATTGCTGATGTCTTCGCGGTAACATAAAGATCATGGTGTGAGGTCTTAGCGAACAGTGAAGGTCACGCCGATGGGGGCACATCTAAATGTCCATCAGAGTAACTCAAAGCGGTTGAGGAAAGGTCTTGGTGAGAGTGTTAAGTCTTGCCGATAGCCGATGGCTATTGCGGTAACCCAAATGGTTCGGGAAGAAGTCCCAGCGAATGATGTATGTCTCGCTGATGATGAGGGTTCTTCGGCATAGGTCTTGGTGAATGGTGGACATCGGTGTAGCAATATGTGTTCCGTATGTTCTCTCGATGAAAGATGTAAGTCTTGGCGACTTTTCAATGGAGCCCGATATGACTTGTGACTTTGGTATAACCTTTGGTGGCTCGCTATGATCTCCTGGCAAAAGCGATAGGTCTGGGTGACTGCTTGGTGTTTCGGCATAACACTAAAATCTCAATGGAACATCTTGGTGACTACGGTAACTCTTGGTGATACCGATATGAAGGTTATGTGGCATCGGCGAGACACTATTAGTGTCTCACCGAGATGCCAACACAGTGCAAATTTTGTTGACCGAGTAAGATCATCCTATGTGGAGTCTCATGGACCAATAGGAGAAGCCGAATTTGAACAGTTGGAAGACAATCAGTTGTGACGGTTCTGTGAGGAAGTTCGATAGATAGGTAACGCCATGGATATACTCTGTGATTGCAGATTGTAATCGGTTGGTTGGTTTGAAGGTTGGATCGACGAATGGTTGAGTGATTGTATCAGTAAATGAATTATATTCTGTAAAGACTGTAACTCGAAGGTTCCTGTACAAGAATGTTCATGGTGAATGTTTCTCTATAATGACACCAGAAAGATAAGTCTGGCATTTGTATGTAATCTTTGTTACTGTAATACAAAGTGATTTCTCTTGGTGTGGTGGGTTTTTCTCCCGTAAGGGTTTTCCCATGTATATCTGGTGTTCATGTGTGATTGTCAAATACTCTGTTTATGTTATCTGTTTCATAGTGCATCTTAGTTGGACTATAATTGGAAAATTTAAAAGTGTATCTACATTCTTTCCCGAGGTATTGACGTTAGGAGAATTATTTCTACATCTGATTTTCCTTACAAGTGGTATCAGAGCCTGGCCAGTTGTGTTATCCTTGTGGGTACGTTAGATTTTTTGAGTCAATTCTGTTCAGTGGGAGTCTTGTAGAAAATTGTTATTTCTAATTGCAGGTTGAGATGACTAGTGCATCTGGAAAGTTTGAAATAGAGAAGTTCAACGGCAGTAACTTTGAGTTGTGGAAACTCAAGATGGAGGATCTTCTAGTTGATCGTGATCTGTGGCTTGCAGTGTTTGGAACTAAACCTTCAAGCATGAAGCTAGAAGATTGGGATCTTGCAGATAGGAAATCTAAGGGGCTGATAAGGCTCTGTTTGGCAGACTCAGTTCTTCTGAATGTGCATGAGGAGAAGACTGCCTCTTCTTTGTGGAACAAACTGGCGTCTATTTATCAAGGGAAATCTCTGGTGAATAAACTGTTCCTAAGGAAGAAGCTATACTCGTTGAGAATATAGGAAGGAGGGTCTGTTGTTGATCATTTGAACACATTTAATATGTTGCTTGCTCAATTGATATCTATTGGTGTGAAGATTGAAGAAGAGGATCATTGTATGCTTCTATTGTGTTCTTTGCCAGACTCATGGGATCATCTGGTGATGGCGATTGGGAGTACAACATCCAGTTTCAAGATGGAAGATGTTGTTGCATCCTTGTTGTCAGAAGAGATGAGAAGGAAATATTCTAAGATGGCGAAGGAAGCTCTTGCTGCCAGAGAAAGACCAAAAGAGAAGGGTAAGAAGGACAAGAAATCAAAATCAAAATCAGAGGGGAGATCAAAGTCTCCTGGCAAGAAGTCCAAGGTGAAGTGTTGGAGCTGTGGGCAACCTGGTCATGTCTGAAAGGATTGTAAAGACGAGAAAAAGAAGAAGAAGGGCTCTTCCGATAATGGTTCTTCTCATAGTGATGGTGACACCTTCATTGCAGCCTTGGCTACACAGGCATCAGATGATGTCTAGCTGATTGATTTTGGAGCATCTTTCCACATGACATCTCACAGATAATGTTTCACGAAGTATGAAGAATACAATGGTGGAAAGGTGTACTTAGCGAGTGATTCAACTTTGGAGATAGTTGGTCGTGGAAGAGTCAGAATACAATTCCCCAATGACAGAGTGAAGGGAATCAATAATGTAATGCATATACCAGGTTTGGCTCGAAATCTATTATCTGTAAGTATGCTGAATGATATTGGAGTACAAGTTATGTTCTCTGGAAATGGCTGCAAGATGACTAGAGGTTCAATGGTGCTGGCTAGAGGTGCTCGAATTGGTACCCTATACAAGCTGGATGCATAGGTTGTTCAATGTAACAGTGTCTCTGGAAAGTCACTGAAAGCTGCTTGTGGAGGTAAAGAGGGAAATATCCCTAATTATGTAAACTCTATGGAAGTAAAAATTCCTACAGAGAAGACTATGCTTTGGCATCATAGGTTATGCCACATAGGAGAAAAAGGTTTAAAAACCTTGAAGAATAAAAACCTGGTTGAAGGGCTCGAAGATTGTAATCTTGAATTTGAATTTTATGAACACTGTATATATGGAAAGCAGCACCGTGTTTTGTTTTATTCCAGTCCTCATAAATCTTCTAGTTTGTTAGATTATATTCATTTGGATGTGTTTGGTCCAATGAATGTTCCTTCTTTGTCTAAGTCAAGATACTACGTGTCGTTCATTGATGATTATTCAAGAAGAGCATTTGTATATTTTTTGAAGAGTAAATCAGAAGTATTCAGTCGATTTAAGGAATTTAAAAATCTTATTGAAAATCAGATTGGTAGAAAAATAAAATGCTTAAGGATTGATAATGGTGGTGAATTCTGTTCTGATGAATTTGAAAGATATTGTAAAGACCATGGAATTAAAACACACAAGACTACACCTTATACTCCACAGTAGAATGGAGTTACAGAAAGGTTCAATAGGACAGTGATGGAGAGAGCACAAAGTATGCTCAGTTGTGCTGGCTTGGAGGAGAAATTCTGGGCTGAGGCTGTATCTATTGCATGTTATCTAATTAATCGTTCTTCAAATTCTTCTCTTGTTGAGAAAACACCTTTGGAAACGTGGTCTGGTAAGAAGCCCTCTCTTAGACATGTTTTTGTTTTTGGTTGTGAGGCATATGCTCATGTGCTAGATGTAAAAAGATATTAACTGGAGAACAAAGCTGTCAAATGTATTTTTATTGGTTATAGCACTGTCATAAAAGGATACAAGCTTTGGAATCCTGATACAGAGAAGGTTGTATATAGTAGAAGTGTAATCTTTCATGAGCTAAAACCTTCCACTTTGGATCTGCAGTCAGAGACAAAGATAGAAAACAATAAGGATGTAGCATTAATTCCTCCTACACCAGAGAAAGAGGAATTGAGAATTCAAAATGTACCTAAAATTGAGGAGAGCTCAAGTAGTTCTAAAAGTTTTGAAAAAGAAGAACCTTAGCCTCAGCCTTAGCCTCAGCAAGTGAGGAGGTCAACCCGTGAAAGAAAATAACCAGATAAGTATGGGTTCTCTTTGATAGATTCTACTTGTGCCTATGCTTTGATTTCTAGTATTGATGAGCCTAGGATTGTAAAAGAGGCATTTAAAATGTTTGATTCAGATTCTTGGTTGGAAGCCATGGAAGAAGAGATGGCATCATTAGAAAAGAATGAAACCTGGAGTCTGGTGCCCTTGCCTAAAGGCAGAAAGGTTGTTGGTTGCAAATGGGTGTTTAAGAAGAATGTTGCAGACTCATTAACGAAGCCAGTGAGCACAGACAAGTTCAGGTGGTATGCCAGTTCAATGGGCCTTAGTGCCCATGATTTTCAGTAAGTTATGTTGTGCTCTGGAGGTGCCTGTATGATCTTCGTGAAATGGGAGATTGTTGGAAATATGTGCCTCAAACTATACAGGCTGAAACCTCCATTGGAGCAAAGTTGGTATGACATCTATCATGTCTGGCCGACTAGCAGATTGGTAGCATCATGTTTTGTATAGGTCGCTGTGACCGAGTTTTTGTCTTGCCGAATGCTTTCACTATGGAGCTATCACTGTGACATAGTGTATTCGCTATAACCTCTTAGTGCTCGGGAGACCTCTGGATGACAGGCCATTAAATCATGTATCGGGGAGACTCATGGCAACCACGGGCTCCAGGGTAGCTTATAGCAGTTTGGTGAGAAGTCCCAGCGAAGTGTTAATGTCTCACCGACAGCATATGTATTGAAGCCTTCAGGATAACTAAGAGTTCTCACTAAGAAGTCTCAACGAAGTGTTAATATCTCACTGACAGGAATACTGCTGATGTCTTCATGGTAACATAAAGATCCTAGTGTGAGGTCTTAGCGAATAGTGAAGGTCACGCCGACAGGGGCACATCCAAACGTTCATTGGAGTAACTCAAAGCGGTTGAGGAAAGGTCTTGGTGAGAGTGTTAAGTCTTGCCAATATCCGATGGCTATCGAGGTAACCCAAATGGTTCGGGAAGAAGTCCCGGCGAATGATGTATGTCTCGCCGATGATGAGGGTTCTTTGGCATAGGTCTTAGCGAATGGTGGACATCAGTGTAACAATATGTGTTCAATATGTTCTCTTAGAGAAAGATGTAAGTCTTGGTGACTATTCCATGGAGCTTGATATGACTTGTGACTTCGGTATAACCTTTGGTGGCTCGCTATGATCTCCTAGCGAAAGCGATGGGTCAGGGCAACTACTTGGTGTTTTGGCGTAACACTGAAAGCTCGATGGAACATCTTGGTGACTACGGTAACTCTTGGCGATATCGATATGAAGGTTATGTGGCATCGGCGAGACACTCTTAGTGTGTCACTGAGATGCCAACACAGTGCAAATTCTGTTGACCGAGTAAGACCGTCCTATGTGGAGTCTCGTGGACCAATAGGAGAAGCCAAATTTGAACAGTGGGAAGACAATCAGTTGTGATAGTTCTGTGAGGAAGTTCGACAAATAGGGAACACCATGGATATACTCCGTGATTGCAGATTGTAATCGGTTGGTTGGTTCGAAGGTTGGATCAACGAATGGTTGAGTGATTGTATCAGTAAATGAATTCTATTCTGTAAAGACTGTAACTCGAAGGTTCTTGTACAAGAATGTTCATGGTGAATGCTACTCTATAATGACACCAGAAAGATAAGTCTAGCATTTGTATGTAATCTATGTTACTGTAATACAAAGTGATTTCTCTTGGTGTGGTGGGTTTTTCTCTCGTAAGGGTTTTCTCACGTATATCTGGTGTTCATGTGTGATTGTCAAATACTCTATTTTTGTTATCTGTTTCATAGTGCATCTTAGTTGGACTGTAATTGGAAAATTTAAAAGTGTATCTACATTCTTTCCTGAGGCATTGATGTTAGGATAATTGTTTCCACATCTAATTTTCCTTACAAAACAATGGTTTGGAATCTCCTAGGGCTTTAAGATAATAGAGTGAGCAACATTTTTTTTTACCTTATTAGGGTTATGACACTAAGGAGGAAAGCTTTTGCCTAATGTTCGTGGCAAGAGATCAATTTTTAACAATATGATAGTCGATCTTAGACTTTTTGGACCTTTTGAATGCAATAGCAAGATTTATTTTGACCCAAAGTGCTCCAAAATTGCAATTACCTCTTAGATCCGACAACCACTGTTCAACTGCAAACTCTGATAGATTTGACCTCATATGTCCAAATTGGATAAAACAAAAGGAAAAAATGACTCTCTCAAACCTCCTAAACTCAATGGTGAGCTCGAATTTGCACGAAAAAGTTCTAATTTGAACTTGCAATAGAAATCGACAAAGAAGAAACCCTCAAATCTAGTATTTTTTTAAGTTTTTATGATTCTTTGGGTAATCATTTGATGCAAAAGAAGAGCATACTCAACTTTTCAAGATCTACAATGATTTACAACTTATATCTCTTAATAAAGACTGAAAGAAATCCAACAAAACTCTAATACCATAAAAGAGTTGGTAAAAAATAGTCTATAACATGAAATATTTAGCTAAAGATTATAACCACCCAATATCTAAGAACTTCATGAAAGCACAAGAGAGATCAACTGTGAAAGAATAATTTTATTCCATCAAATGATGCAGATGATATATTATGATGATATTATTGTTGATTTACACATGAGACCACCTGACTATATAGCCAAGTTGAGAATAGGATTATACAAGATCATCACAAGTGTTTTAATCCTATATCATGAGACAATTAAATCATTAAATGTAAAAGATAAGATAAGATCTAAAGAAAACTAACTTGATCTTCTAAAATGATTCTCTAGGACCTAAGTAAACTTAACATGTAAATAAGATCCGCTAATAAACTAGTTAGGTAAGAAGCCTATTTACACCAACATTTGGGACACTAATGATAATATTGTTATGAGGGTAAGTGGTGGTGGTAGAAGCAAATGATGGCTCAGGATGGGACAATAGTAGAAATAAAATTGGAAGTAGATGCACTAGTCATAAAAAATGAATCAATCTTAACAAGATCACTTAAAAATTTCTCTAATCCAAATGACTTATTGATGAACACACTATGAACCATATCAACTAATTGTCTGAGATTTTCTATTATGGCCAAAGTAGCAAGTTTATTTGTAAATGCTTGGTTGTTCATATAAGCATCATATCCTTATTATTCTCAATGTGAGCATCATAATAGATCAATGTATTACTGGATGGGGCTTCAATGATATGGTTTCAATGAGTAGTTCTTCACTGTAGAAGATTGAGATCTCAAGTAGCTCATAGCATAGACAAATATAGGAAAATAAAGATCAAGAATGCACTTTCTAGATTTAAAAATAGAAATTATAGTGGTATATTTAATATCTAATTTAAATCCTAATATAGTAGCAAACGGTGGGTAGGGTGAGCAAAAGAGATTTCACAATAAAGCTAAAAAAGCCTAATAGAAAAGGATATAACAATATGGATGCAAAATAAAACAAAAGTAAAAAGTGAGTCAAATATTGAAATAAGATGTAAAATTAGAAAATCATAGATTTGAAAACCCCAAATATTATAAAAAAATATTTAGGAGGAAACTAGTTCATGTAGGATTAATTGCATTCAACGAAATGTAAAGGAGAACAATACTTTCCCTAAGATTAGTCTAGGATAATTAAATGAAATACTTAAAACAACTCAAATCAACCTAGACTAATAGGTAAGAGATATGGTAATTTTGTGGCTCAATGTAATCTAAACTGAAATGTTAATATACAAAAAGTAAATACAACAGATACATACTTTTAACTCTATGAATGAAGAATGAATGATCTCTAATGTGTCATTGAATCATGAATCATCTCTAACCTTGAAATGTAGCCTTTCTAAATTTTTGAATTTCTTTAGATATCATGCAGGACCTTCATTATATCCAAGGCCAAGTCTACAAATTAGGGTGTTTTTTGTATCTATTGAAATGTTCTTTGCATATGGATTTTGTCCTACTCAATGTATGTCTTTGCTCTTTTTCTTGTCTAATTGATCTTTAATTTTTCTACTCAATTTTTTATATTTGAGATTGATAGTATTTAAACATACCTTTAAAGAATTGTTTTTATGTCATAAGAGGACATGTTTACTGAGATCAACTTCTAGAAAGGTATATAAAAAATTATGACAATATACAAACTCCCATAATGATGTGTGCAAATTTAATACTCCTTGTAATGTGCCAAACTAAAGTGTTTCACTATATTAATTGCTCCTTGGATACTTTTAAAATAAGAAAAAATATACCCATAATGATGTGCAAATTTAATATTCGTTGTAATGTACCAAACTAAAGTGTTTCACTATATTAAGTGTTCCTTAAGTACTTCTAAAATTAAAAAAGATATACCATAATGATATGTGCAAATTTAATAATTCTTATACCAAACTAAAGTGTTTCACTATATTAATTATTCTTTGAATGTTATTAAAATAAGAAAAAATATACCTCTGATATGTACAAATTTAATACTTCTTGTGATATACTAAACTAAAATGTTTCACTGTATTAATTACTCTTTAAATACTATTAAAATAAAAATGAAATACTTTGAATACATGAAATGATTAACTTTACATATAAATACATTACACCAAATCATATAAATCGAATTGAGAAGTACACCTCAGAAATGAAATTATTGACATTTTAATATATAAAATGTTTCCGTGCGACCAACATCCTCATATGGACGAAACATGGACAAAATAAATGGTACCTACTCACTAGCACGCTAACACGAGTAAATCTTGTTAAACATTCCCAGTCGCTACAGACAGATTTATATTCTTTTATCCACGAACTTATCCTTCGAATGTTGTGCCTGTTAAAACATGATCGAATCTCCCTAATCCTCCAACTTCAATTTGCCTCCATTTTACGCTCTCTGATCCTCCTGGCTTGGACGAGTAAATCCTGATTGATTTCCCCATTCCATATTGGATTGCCCACAGCTCAATTCCCACGCCCAGGAGCTTATAATTAGTGCCATAATCGTGCATCTCAAAAACGCCTCCGACATATCCCACATGCCTCCACTCCTCCTTCAAACCATCCAACTCCATCACCTCATTCGACTGAGGTTGCAGTGCATAAAGCTTATTATTCTCCACAACAGCAAATTCAGCTTCTGTAATGGCCGAATCCTCCGCATATCTCAACCCTTTTGAGCAGAAATTGGGCAGCAGTGTCCACTGACCAGTCTCGGGATCGAAACACTCTGCCGAAACATGAATCTCCGCGAAACCTCCAGGGGACTGGTAATATCCTCCTATAGCGTAGAACTTGTCATTCATGCTCACACCTGAACAATTAATTCTCGGCATCATCATGTCCGGAAGCTTTTCCCATTGATTATTTCGGGTGTCGTAGCGAAAAGCACTTTTGGAAGCTTCTCCCGTGAAATTTATTAGCCCGCCACTAATGTACACGAATTCTTTCATTCAAGCGCAGCAAAATCTCCTGCAGTGCTTTCCAGGAGGCAATTGAAATGGCTGAGAGGGGAATGGCTGTGCTACAGAGATTCATGTCAATAGAAATGGCAGAGAGGGGATTGGGTAAAACCTGGGTTCGAAGGCTGCAAGGGTCGACCACCAGCCATTCTGTGTTGTGCTGAGTGGCATGCACGTACTCTCCGGCGAACCTGCTGTCAAAGAGTGCAATGAAAATGCAATATTCTGTTGGGAGATTGAGAGAACGGCGAAGAGAACTAATGCAAGATTTGTCTTTGAATGCATTCGCCCAGGCGCGCGAGACGCAGGAAGCGATGGCTCTGTTGCGACGAGGCAGCCTCACAAGGCACCGCCACGCTACTTCGTCAGGCAGAGATGGGAGCAAGCTGAATTCATCCATGATGCAAATTTGGCTTTGGCCAAGCCCAAAGGCCGTCTTCACATATTTATTTATTGAGAGACGAATAAAGTATGTTCAAATACATCTGTTACCAGGGTAGCATGATGAATCTTCTTTAAAGTACAGAAACTTTAAACGCATTTTTCATGTTTCGGAAGGGTAGTTGAGAAATGTGTGTGATTAGGTCGGAGCACGAGGTTTTAAAAGAGAGCAAATAAATTAGATAGAGAAGAATGCCTAAAATTCATCGTTTAAATTTGAAGTTTGGGGTTCTTTTCATGAAATATTTTTTATGGATGTAAATTATATTGAGAAGTGTAATTTATTTAGTCAATAGTGTGAGATTTTAGTCTGAAATAAGTCTTATGTCTGCAAATTACTGTGAGATTTGAGTCTGAAACAAGTTGCACACTAGCAAATCATTGTCGAGCCGTTCTAAAACAAGTCGTTCCAAAACAAGTTTTAACTGTCGTTTAATGAGAAAAGCCTCCAAAATATGAGGTAAAAGCCTCCAAAATCTCAAAAGTATCAGGCAAAAGCCTCCAAAATTTCACTCATGACATAAAAGCCAAATAAATATTGATTGCCAAATAAATATTGATTTGACAACTGAATGGGAACATTTTATTTCCATTTGTAGTTTTTTTTTCAATCTGATGGCAACTTTCTTTATTCATTTGCATTGGTTTTATGTTTTAAATCTGTATACAAATATTTCATAATTAGATAATACTTAATATCTTTAAGGAAAAAATCTAAATTTGTCTAAGTTTATTTCATTCCATTATTTAGCATTTATTATTAATTGTTTAAGCTAGTCACAACCTCATGTAAGTGCAAGTGCTAGTTAGTAGTAAAAAGAGGTGGAATACAATCATGTGAATGTGAACAAAAATAATAAAAAATACAAAACAAATAAAGATATAGTCAAGTTTTAGGCTTAAGTGTCACACACTAAGCTCTGACAGTCAATGTCCTTTTACCTTTTCCGTTTTCCATTGAGGTCGGGCACTGGCTATGCTATGGTCATCCGATGGCTGATGGGTAGTTTTACGAATTTTGTCAGGAAGTACTGTAACTTGGCAACCAATTCCCTACTGTCCGTAACTTACGCTGCAACAAATTCATTTTGACAGCTCCTCGCTTGTTTAATTCAATAAATTTTAAATTTCGATTACAGTGGAATTATTAAACACTGCAATATTTCCATTACAGTGGAATTATTAAACATTGTAATATTTGATTTTTTAATTATATTATTAATTATTATTTTTAATTGACACTGGTTTATTATTCTTTATAGGTATATGTTATGATTAATTTTTTTTTAAATTAATTAAAATATACATTTAAATTTAAAAATTTATAATATGAAGTAGTATTATAAATTTGATATTTTATTGTTTCCATAGAAAATCAATTCTTTGTTATCAATTTTTTTTTTTTTTAAGAATTATATTAATATTTTATTCAAATCAATTAAATTAGTTATTTTTCTTGTTTAATGGTTTTTATTAGTTAGCTTTATATATTGTCGACAATTTTTTTGTTCTTATTTTAGTTGTAATGTTTATTATTAATAAATTTTAGTGAAGTATTTGATAGGTAATTTTTATGATTAATAGATTTTTGTGTTGATAATTGATTACTTTTAAGTTAGGTTATTTTTTATGTTTAATTTATATGTAATAATCTATTTTTGTTTGGTTATAATTATTTTTATAATTTATGTAATTATTAATTACTAAGTGATGTGTGTTGGCAAGTATGATTTCTTATATGTTTTCATTTATTGATTGATTGATTAGTATGTGTGCTTATATGATAATTTCTTGACACCATTGTGGTAGTTTTAGGGTGTCACATAAGTGGTATATGTTAGTTTTAGTTTATATGTTGAAATTAGATATTTAATTATATATATTTTAGTATGTGGTTATTTAACTAACTTATATATAACAAAAAAAAATTCTCATTAATTAATGTGTGGATCTTCTCAATGCCATTAATTTCATTTCAAAAATAAATTGTCACTTGTAATTCCTAAATAAATTCCTAAAATTCATTTAATTGTGTAAAAAATAATACTAGGATCACATTATAAATGGTAGATTGAATAAGTTGAGTAATCTCACCCTCCATTTTTTCTTCTATAATATTTATATATACACACCAAAGAAACCAAACATACACATAAATTATGCACCAAAGCAATGTGATATGATCATTATCATCAATTCCATTACATAATAACATGGATCTATATTTGGAGGCAATACATATAAAACTTTTACTATGTGATTTATAGTTTTTAACTTTCTTTTTACATAAATTTTTTATGTATAGTAAATAAAGTGTTCTTGAATTTTAATAGTAAATAAAAACTAAATAAATTAATTTATGTTTTCATTTTAATTTATCAAAATGAAAAAGATCAATCTAGTGGTGGGAATTTAATTAATTAAAAAGGTTGAGAATAAAACTAAATTATTTGACGAGATCCATTCTATTATATATAGTTTACAATATAGATTACAACATGTAAAATTTGATTTGATGCTCAAAAAGTAATCCTCTTTCCACCCATTATACCTCATTTATGTTTTATATGTCATTTAAAATATTTTTTAATCCTAAAATCTATTTTTGATGCTTCAATATTTTAGTGACCAATAACTTACATTTTTTAGTGTAAAACCATATTTTCATAATATATCTCTAAAACTCCTTCCTAAAATAATCTCTTTATACCCCTTCTCAATAATTGTCTAATATTTTATCAATGGATTTTTTTATAATATTTTAGTGTGAAGCTATATTTTTATTATACATTTCTAAAAGTCTTTCCTAAGAGAATCTTTTAGACCCCTTTTTCAAAAATAAATTTACTTAATTATGAACTATTTCATTTGCTAAATACATGAAAATGCATATAAATAGGTAAAATGAAAAACCTTTTTTATAGCTAGGTTGTTGTCATGAGGCAAATCCCTTTTAGTAAATATACAAAAATTAAATAAATAATACCTTAGAGGGTTTGAGTATTGGAGTCAAAACTTCCAAGTGAATTGATTTTTTAAGGCCTAAAAATATTCATGATCTCAAAATATCCAAAGTTACAATTTTTTAATTCCCTTCCTTAATTTCATTATAGTTGTAACTACCTCTTGTGATACTATAGCAGATAATGTATGAAATTCCTTCAATTAGTTATATTAGCTTTCTTTTCTAGTCTTATGTTAGTAGTGGTGTGTTCATTGTTAGTGTAGAATATTCTATGACATATTCTCTTATGATTTTTTTTCTTTTTGAAGATAAGATTACTTAGGTGTACTTTTTAGCCTTACTCTTTTATTGAGTTTCATGCCACTTTTCAAGGAGTGATTGCACTCATTTGTACTATATATATGTACATCTTCTCATGAGTTTATTTATTTTAGACTATTATGGATTATTCATCTTTTTATGCTATATTATTTATTGCAACATTTTGTGCTTTCTAAATAACTTATAGGGCATGCAATTTCTTGTCTGTCATTCTCCAAATTTTGTTGACAATCAATCTAGTGTATCATGGTAAAATTTGCATTCCTTTCCAAGTGTTTCCAAAACTTGTTAAATGAACTTGTTTAAATAGGCTCATTTATTTTTGAAAAGGGGTCTAAAAATTTATTTTAGGAAAGGTTTTTAGAAATGTATAATAAAATATAGCTTTCACACTAAATATTATAAAACAATTGGTTGATAAAATATTAGAACAATTATTGGGAAGGGCTATAAAAAGATTCTATTAGGAAGGAGTTTTAGAGACGTATTATGAAAATATGGTTTTACACTAAAAAAATACAAGTTATTGGTCACTAAAATATTGAAGCATCAAAACTAGATTTTAGGATTAAAAAATATTTTAAAAAACATATGATTATTTATTTAAAGAACAAGGGGAAACATAAATTAGGTTAATAGAATGGGTGGAAAGAGGATTAATTTTTTGAGCATCAAATCAAATTTTACATGTTGTGATCTATATATAATAGAATGGATCCAGTCAAATAATTTAGTTTTATTCTCAACCGTTTTAATTAACCAAATTCCCACCACTAGATTGATCTTTTTCATTTTGATAAATGAAGATGAAAACATAAATTAATTTTTTTAGTTTATACATATCCAAGAACAAATTATTTACTATTAAAATTCAAGAACACATTATTTAGTATACACAAAAAATTTATGCAAAAAGAAAGTTAAAAACCATAAATGACATAGTAAAAGCTCTATATGTATTGCCTCCAAATATAGATCTATGTTATTATGTAATGGAATTGATGATAATGATCATATCTCATTGCTTTGGTGCATAATTTATGTGTATGTTTGGTTTCTTTGGTGTGTATATATATAAATATTATAGAAGAAAAAATGGAGGGTGAGGGTACTCAAATTATTCAATCTACCATTTATAATGTGATCTTAATATTATTTTTTACACAATTAAATAAATTTTAGGAATTTATTTAGGAATTACAAGTGACAATTTGTTTTTGAAATGAAATTAATGGCATTGAGAAGATCCACATGTTAATGAATGAGATTTTTTTTTTTTAAATATAAGTTAGTTAAATAACCACATACTAAAATATCTATAATTAAATATCCAATTCCAACATATAAACTAAAACTAGAATATAAAACTCAAGTTTTCAAACTTACAGTTGAAAAATACTAACATAAACCACTTATGTGACACCCTAAAACTACCACAAAGGTGTCAAGAAATTATCATATAAGCACAAAAGCTAATCAATAAATTGAATCCTCAAATCAACCAATAAATGAAAACATATATGAAGTCATACTTACCAACACACATCACTTAGTAATTAATAATTACATAAATTATAAACGTAATCATAACCAAACAGAAATAGATTATCTCATAAAAAATAAAACATAAAAATTAACCTAACTTAAAATAATCAACTATCAACACAAAAATATATTAATCATAAAAATTACTCATCAAATAATTTATTAAAAATTTATTAATAATGAACATTACAACTAAAATCAGATCAAAAAATTTGTCTACAATATATAAAGCTAACTAGTAAAAAATTTAGAATAATAAACTAGTATCATTTAAAAATAATAATTAATAATACAACTAATAATTCCACTGTAACCAAAATTTAAAATTTATTGAATGAAATAAGTGAGGAGCTGTCAAAATGAGTTTGCTGCAGAGTTAGTACTTCTGACAAAATTTGCTGCCAAGTTACAGTACTTCTCACAAAATTTGTAAAACTATGCATCAACCATCGCATGACCATAGCATAGCCGGTGCTGAACCCCAACAGAAAATAGAAAAAGGTAAAAGGACATTGATCGGTCAGAGCTTAGTGTGTGACACTTAAGCCCAGACCATGCACGTACTCTTCGGCGAACCTGCTGTCAAAGAGTGCAATGAAAATGCAATATTCTGTTGGGAGATTGAGAGAACGGCGAAGAGAACTAATGCAAGATTTTTCTTTGAATGCATTCACCCAGGCACACGAAACGCAGGAAGTGATGGCTCTGTTGTGATGAGGCAGCCTCACAAGGCACCGCCATGCTACTTCGTCAGGCAGAGATGGGAGCAAACTGAATTCATCCATGCTGCAAATTTGGCTTTGGCCAAGTTCATTCGTGTTCTTGCAAAGGCCGTCTTCACATATTTATTTTTTGGAAGATGAATAAATTATGTTTGAGCGCATCTGTTACCAGGGTAGCATGATAAATCTTCTTAAAATAAAGAAACTTTATACGCATTTTCATGTTTCGCAATGGTAGTTGAGAAATGTTACTGTAATTAGGCCGTACTGTTAATTATAAAAACGTGTAGATAAAAGAAATAAAAAATAGAAGATTAAAGAACAAGATCAAAGACATAAATTTATAGTGGTTTGGAAATTGCCTATATCCACTCTCAAGTAGGGAATAACTTTATTAATCAATCACCAACTACCAATACACGATCTGCCACATATTTATACAAGGCTGAGAGAATATGAACTGTCATGTGACCGTTGGGCTTCACATCCCAACAATCTCCCCTGTGAAGTCCAACTGGCATAACCATGCATTGTGTCATCCATGCGTTTCTTGTCTTCACATCGCAACCAGACTTGAAATTTTCAACTTCGCCAAATATTCTTCATGGACACTTCTAATGAGTGGTCTCCAAAGCACGTCACATCGAACAATGCTTAACACAACCCGACCAATATCCAACACTGAATCAATAAGCTCAGCGCCTTCAGTATAGTGCCCCTTGGCCCATTTTAGGCATTCCACATGCTAGGAACTCCACAGATTAAGAGAGGACTCAGAAGTGTTCTCCCTATTTAGCCTGTATTTCTCATCTTGAATAAAATAAACACCGTAATCCATCAACAGATTGCACACCTCCACTTGGACATCCCGTGGCATTTGCAATGTGGCAATTTGGTAGTTCATCTCAGCTATGTACCTAGCTAGTGTAGTCATTAGTAAACCTGTCAAATCTCGCCCAACATATCCTTCATAAATAGGCACTGTGTGACTCACACCATCACTAGAATCCAACACAGTAACAGTTGTATGACAAATCATGAGAATTTTTTGATCCTCCCAAACAAGAGACATGGGCACAACCTTGAGAGAAATCTGGCGCTCCTGCTTGTTAACCCAAGTGTTAGTGTATCTCAAATGCTTCTCGCTGTGGATATCAAAAGTAGAAATGTGATGGGTCTGCTCAACCAGCATGTCCATGAACATGGTCTTGCGTGCTGGATGTGTCCATCGAGAGCAACATTTCACACCAATGTGGGGTTGGACATTAAGCAGGTAGCAAAAAATCCATAGAGGCGTAGGTAGATGAGTCCTTCACGCCCACCTCAAACTTGATGTTTCTGACGGGCTTGATGATGGGCTGCTCTAGCGACTGCGCATCCTTGTCCATCACCAAGGTTTCCACGCCTTGACCATACACTTCTTCCGCGGTGGGGTAGTATTTCTTGTCCTCTGCAAGAACAATTTTCCCTTCAATGTCCTTCTTCATATCAATATCAAAAACCTCGCTCTCCTGCATTCGCTCATCTTCTTCTCCATCAGACTCTTCATCGAAGTCGATCTCTGGACCTATGTAGCTCCTGAATTCGTCAACAAACTATCGTCTATGGTAACTTCCTTGCTAATGCTCTCCTGGACATCAACCCCATCCTTACTCGCGCCATGGAGGTCAGCCTCAATGATGTGGGCATCCTTGGAAAAGAGCGAAGAGGTAGTGGAATCCCACAGTGGAAAAGCCTCCAATGGCTACATAAGCTCTAGGAGATCTCTGCTCCATGGCTGTATGTTTGTATTTTCGCCATTTCTTGTATACACTGGTACAATAGCCATATTTTCCCCATTGTGTCCATCAAATATCCCAAACACCAAGAATGTGGAAATGGAATTTTGGGGAATCCTCTAACAATCTATATTGATTAGAAAGTAATCCTCCCCTTTTTCGGATAGGGAGGCATGGCCATACCTAATACAGGGCTTTGTGACCTCATGCCTAATCTCCTAGTTGATTAAAGAATCCAAATGAACTAAGTGTTGTTTCCTTTCTTCCTCCAACTTGATCTGAAATGCACCCTGGACCAGATCCTCATTAACACCTATAATTAGCTGGACCAGAGAAGGAGGAGGATGCATTGCCGCTGTCTCAACAATTTGCCCCTCCCTGTCTATGTCCTCGTCCTCCATAATAGTAGACTATCGTGAAGGACTGTTATTCATCTTTACCGCCATCTCCACCTCCTTTTGCAGTGCAATGGGCAGCAGGCTCATTGACCTTTTAATCGACCCCTCATCCACCAGAAACTGCTCTACAAGATTAGCTAGGGTCATCTTTCCGTGATCCATGTGCACAAGAGCATAGCTAGGAGAAATCTCTTTGGCCTTCTCATCTGTGGCTTCATCTTTGAAAAAATTTCCATTCGCCACAGCCAGCTTGGACTATTTGGTTTCCATAGCAGCGGCAGGCACCTCAAAAATAGGGGGAACTCTATCTCTAGTGAAATTTCCATTTCTTCCCAAACGAATGCCTCCTCTACAATCACGGTGGTCATGATCTTCACTTCTTCTTCATCTTCAACACTACAAGAGCCCTTATTGTCAGCATATCCATATGCAAGTTGCCTAGAAATTTCTGTAATTTCTTGTCTTGAGCCAAATTTTGATCGTATTCCAAAAGGTTAAGAAATTTACCAATGATATCATCCATAAGCAGGTCCTCAGGTACATCTTCCCCATCAAGCAAGGCTTCCTCTACCCCAACAAGCTTGACCAGCTCAAGCATTGCAATTCCATTTCCAACTTTTGGTGCCAGATCTGCAACCGGCTGGGCATGGGATTTTCTTTTGGAGCCCATGATACTTCCCCATCACATGGGAATTCACTCTCCTCCAAAACAATCCACAGAGCACTTTCAGACCTTCCCTTTTCTGGTTCCTCTACCCCTTCTTCCTCTCCTGCTTTCTTTCTCCTTTTGGATCACTGCCTTTTTCTACGTTTTTTGCTCTTCTTCAAATTGTCATACTCCTCATAATAAAAAATATCAACAGTCTTTGCAAACAACACTTTCTTCTTCTATGTCGCCCAATGATCTACCTGAGGTGCCCTATCCTCAAACCCGTACTCGGGAGCCCCATCAACTCCTTTTCTGCGATCACCGCCAGATTCCAACATGCCTATGAAATCCTCCATAACATATTCAGTTTCAGCATCTAATTCATCCAAAAACTTCATTCAAGCAGCCCCAAAATCAAATGATGGCGAATCTTCAGTAGGATGAACAACTTCATTATAAAATTCTCCAAAGCCACATGACCAAGACATGAGAACTCAGGCCCAATCATCCAAAGCTACTACATCCATTTTCAAAAATTCTTCACAATTTACAAACAACTTTTCACCAAAAACTATACCATCACTGTACAACTCTGATACCAATTGTTAATTATAAAAACAAGCAGATAAAAGAAATAAAAAATAGAAGATTAAAGAACAAGATCAGAGACACAAATTTATAGTGGTTCAACAATTGCCTATATCCACTCTCAAGCAGGGAATAACTTTATTAATCAATCACCAACAACCAATATAGGATCTGCCACATATTTATACAAGGCTGAGAGAATATGAATGGTCATGTGACCGTTGGGCTTCACATCCCAACACATAGCACATGGATTTAAAAAAGAGTAAATAAATTATATAGAGAGGAATGGAATGGTGAAATGCTTAAAATTCATAGTTTGGGTTTATCTTCCTTGAAATAAGGAAATATAGAAATGTAAATAATTGAAATTATATTGACAAGTGTAATTAGTAGTAAAAAGAGGTGTAATTAGTAGTAAAAAGAGGTGGAATGTAATCATGTGAATGTGTTGACAAAAATAATAGAAATATTAAAAAAATTAAAATGATGCGAATGTGTTGACAAAAATAATAAAAATACAAAAAAAATAAAGATAATGTGAATGTGTTGAAAATATATATATATATATATAAAACAAATAAAGGTATAGTCATTTTTTAATAATTTTATAATGTAAATGATTAAAATTATATCGAGAAGTGTAATTAGTAACAAAAAGAGGTGGAATGCAATCATGTGAATGTGTTGACAAAAATAATAAAAATACAAAAAAAAAAAGATGATGTGAATGTGTTGACAAAAATAATAAAAATACAAAACAAATAAAGGTATAGTCAATTTTTAATAATTTATAAAATTATTGTATTTTTGTGTATGAGTTTTTCATTTAATTATGCTAAATAAATCATTTTAATAAAATATTATGTATTTTTTCATAAATAAAAGAATAAATAGCTATTCAATTTACTTTAAAATTTTAGATAATACTATCATAACAAGATATTTATATTCATAAATTTACTTTTAATTAATTTTTATATAATACATATTTACCAAAATGAAATAAATATATAATTCAGTATACACCAATGTAAAACATTACTCATTTTAATAAATAAAATAGTAAATAATACTTTAAAATAATTACATGATATTGATGGAAAATTCATCGTCAACAATTTACCATGGGAAGATTCACCGCCATGAAAAATTCACGGCCAAGTAAAATTCATTGCCAACAATTCACCAGAAAATTAACCACATTAACATCCAATGTTTGATTGGGAAATTAAGAGAAAGGTAAAGATATTTAATACAAGCTTTTATTAATTAATGCATCTCTCAAGGCGCACAAAATAGAAGAAGCAACGGCCCTATTTTTACTTGGGTGATTAGTTCATGTTTTTCTTGTATGATGCTTCCAAGGTCACCAATCTTCCAACAAGCCCATTACTCTACATTTAGAGGTTATCTTTTTATCAATAAAATCTAGCAATCGCACCTTGGTGTGCAATGGGTACGTTGAAGAGGTGTGTTTTTGCATACATTTGTGTAGTACACAAGGTCAATTTGTAGGCTATTTAGCAAGTGATGTTGTTTGTACAACAAATGTCTCAATAATATAGAGAGATAGATAGGGATAGGGAAAGATATAGATATGGATAGGGAAAGAGATAGATATGGATAGGAAAGAGGGAGATAGAGGTAGAGAAGGATATGAATATAATGTGATAGAGAGAGAAATGAGAGGGAGATAGAGAGTAGGAGAGGGGTAAACCCACAATAGTGGGTTACAATTTTTCGAATGAAGAAAAAATAGAAATTCTCATCAAAAAATTTAAAATGGTTTATCCCTTCTAATGAAGGGGGTTCAAATGAACCACCCCCCTTCTAATGAACCCCCCTTCTAATGAACCCCCCTCCCTTCTAATGAACCCCCTTTTGCACAATATAAGGGGGGTTCGAATGAACCCCCCTTCTAATGAACCCCCTTTTTTCACCTTCCCCTCCACCATTTCAAAAATTATGCATTTTTTTTTACTATCGAAGCTTGGGAAGGAGGTGCAAATGGAGTGAACTTGATAAACCAAGTTGGATGATTGTAGTGATCAAAACATGCTTTCCAACGACTATAAATTTAATAGATTTTGTTTTTATTTTATATTTTATTTTTTAGTTTTACTATACATAGGTTTTTCACCGAATGTCAAGTTTGATGAAAAATCATTGTTTAAAAATAGTAAATTTGAGGGAAAAAAAATTTGAAAAATATATATCCACTAGGTATTGATGTACTCGTTCTAACAAAAAAAGAAAAATTGAATTTCAATACATACCAAAAAAGTTATGCGTGTCGAAGTGCACCTATGTCTAAATTATAAATGTTTTGACTTCAAAACTTAATTAAAAGAAAAATATTCAACAAAATGCTATGAAACAAAATGAAAGAACTAGATACTTGTGTTACCAACCTAAATTCAAAAGAATTAGAATTTTATCCTTTGTAGAAAAAAAGTTATGCGTGCCGAAGTACACACCACTTTTTAAAAAAGTTGTTTACTATTAAAAACTAGTTATCAAAGGAGACGCAAAAAAATTACAATTTAATTTCAATTTAAAAAAAAATATACATTTAAAATATACAGAAAAAATCTCACAAATCACTAGTTTACATAATTTTCAAATTCCTAATAGTTTACCTACTATAAGTGTCAAAAAGTGAATTTTTCTTTGAAAATGTTGATTTCAATGTCAAGTTTGGCCAAAAAGTGTAACCCATTATTGTGGGATGACCCAGTGATGGAGGGAGAGATGGAGTGAACAAGAAAGAGAGGGAAATATATAGAGATTGAGAAGGGTAGGGAAAGAGATAGAGAGATAAAGAGACAACAAGATAGAGATAGAGAAAGATGTGGATAGAAACAGATGGAGAGAGAAGTGAGAGAGAGAGAGAGAGAGCAAGAGAGAGTAGGAGAGATGGAGGGAAAGATGGAGGGAGAGGAGTGAATGAGATGGGGGGGAGAGAGGGAGAGATAGCTCAATAAACAAAGAGGGGGTGATATAGATAGAGGGAGATATAGAGAGATGGAGACGGATAGGGAGAGATAAAGAGAGACAAGGAGATAGAGGTAGAGAGATATGAATAAGAAGAGATAGAGAGAGGAGGGAGAGGGAGCTAAAGCAATAGAGAGATAGAGATATAGAGTAGGAGAAATAGAGAGAATAAGATAGAGGTAGATGCAATTCAATATATTGATAGAGAGGGGGTAGGAGAGATGGAGAGAGAGGGAGAGATAGAGGGGACAAGAGTGAGAGAAAGAAGGTAACAAATACAAGTAATACAGAGAGAGGTAGAGAGGAGGAAAAATAAAGAGATAGAGATAGAGACAAGGATTGAGAAAGGATGAGTGTGTATGTTTATGAGTGAGAGAGATCCAGAGAGAGATGGATGAAGAGAAATAAAGAGAGGAGAGAGGAGAAGTAGATAGATATAGAAAGAGGGAGTAAAGGAAAAGAGGGAGAGATAAGGTTAGAAGGAGAGAGATAGATATCTTGGGAAAGATAAAGGGGTTGAGAGAGGTAAATGTATATAGAGAGAGATGGAAAGAGAAAGGAAGAGGGAGATGAATAAATAAAGATAGAAAGACGAAGACAATGAGAGAGGGAGATGGAGAGATAGAAAGATAAAGATATAGAAAGTGATATACAGAGAGGTAGAGAGAGGTTTAGATATAGAGAGATGGAGGGAGAGATGGAGTGAACAAGAGAGAGTGATCTAGAGATAATGATATATAGATAGAGAGGGAGAAAGAGAGATGGGAAGATAGATATAAAGGGGGAAAGACTTAGAGATATAGGTGATAACGATGTCCAAGTAATAGATAAAGGAAGAGAGAGGGGGGCTATAGATACAGATAGGGAGGAAGAAATAGGGATACATATGTTATGTCTTTGTCATTTCTCTCTCACTTCGTCCTCTTTATATATATAATATATATGTATCCCTCCCCCTCTCTATCTCTCTTCCACTCTCCATCCCCCTTTCTCTCGTTGTTACTACATCTCCCTCTATATACTCATCCCTCTAATATTAATTATAAGTAGAGTTGGCTTGGGCAGTGGGTTTGCTCCCCATTGGTCTTAGGTTCGACTCCGCTCTTGGGTTTCAGAGGTGGGACTTATTGTGGGTGGCAGATCTCACCTACAAGGGACTAGTCTCACCCTAGCTCACCTTAGGTACCCAAGGTGAGGGCTGCTAGGCTACTGGGCTAGGTCACGGGGACACCCCTGTTGTAACAATTTTTTTTTTTTATATTATATAATATATTATATTTATATATAGTAATTTCTATTATAAAATATAATATATAAGTATAAATATAGCTATAATATTATAATAAAAATGATTTTACATTATATAAAATATAGGATATATAATAATAATATAAATTATATTATATATAATATTATTTGAGTTCATAAAACTCTTAATTAAAACCTTAAAATCTTGATATCCACATAATTTTTCTTTTTTTAATCAACCAAAGAAGGAAAAACTCAAGTATGGACATGAAAACATATTTTACACATATCATGTATTTTATACTAGAAAATATCAACATAAATATAACTAGCGCTTGCACCTCAACGAGGTGCAATGGTTATGCCGATAGCAAGATATACTTTGGAAATTAGAATAGCACATGACAATAGGGTAGGGGGTTACCTGAAATTAGAATAGCACATGACAACAAATTTATCAACTGAAAATTATCCCTGCCAATTGCATTTGATTGAAAGTTTCAAAGGATTTTTAAAATAATCCATATTTTGCATTTGTTGCAATCATTGCATTCCATGAGATAACCTTTCTTTGAGGCATTTTGTCAAACAATTATATGTCTGTTGAGCTTACTAAGAATTTATTCAAGTGCACGTTGCAGATTTCATATGCTCAATGTTTTGTGCTTGTATTATTGTTAATTTCTTTCTATGTACAGGAGACGTGTCAAATTCCACTTACAGTACAACTAAAGTATCTTTGACCATAAATACAACATCAAATCCCCCAACCCTGCATTGTTGTAGGGATTAGCCAAATTGAAAACAAAACTAAAATGCTAATATTCATCCACCAAATTTCATCTCTATGCAGGTCTTTGATTGTCAGTTGCATGATGATTCTTAAGAACTTATTTTTCTTGTAAGATAAATTTATCCTTTGCTTACTTGTGTTCTCTTGATTTTATTACCTTTCATTCATTTTTCTCTAAATTATAAAGAACCAAGTCATTTTGGATAATAAAATAACATAAAAAATCAATGGATAGTATCAACATAAGAGTATATAAGAGTATAAGATCAGAGGTAAAATCTGCTAATGATATTCATATCAACTAACTATTTTCCAAACTCTTAAGATAGATAAAACAAAAAACTATCTATTGCCAAAGGATTTATTCTACATGCACCACCAAAGACTTTCATCAAATAGATTGCAACAGCTTGAAAATCCTAATCTTCAAAAGTGGAGGTAGAAAAGACCCCTCAATTTGGATCAACCCAATATTGGCTAAGTATCTGTTACAAAATTATGAGAAAATAAGCAAAGGGGAAGAAAAGGGTAAAAGAACAACTAAATGTGTGTGATTTACTCTACAAGATTGTTGTGTAACCTTGAGAATGTTGGGTATTTAAACAATGAGGAGCCTTATTGTTGTTTCTTGATTTTAAGAATTTTTTTGAAAACATTTGGAAGAGCTGTGAAGGAGAATGTAACAAACAGGGGTTCCAACCACATAGATTTCAATAATAGATAGATCGTATGCGAATAAAAGTCAAGATAAATACAAAATTTGTTGTGTGGCAATGATAAGAAAATGGAACAAGGCAGCCCCAATCTCATGCACCTTCTTCAGGATCTACATTGATAAGATTCCAAGTGATATGCACCTATGTTGACGTTGAACTGATGGAGGCTTGATGAAGATCCTTTGGAATTTTAGTAGCATGTACTTGCAAATCTTAGCTCCATGGGGATTCATCTGATGGAGGATATAGTTAGATTTATAGATGTGTCCATGAAAATATGGACGATTGAAGTTTGATTGAAATAAAATGTTGAGATTGATTAGGGTAAGCTTGTTGTCTTCTAGGAAAAGCTACAAGGATGAACAATTGAGATTGATTATGGATGGAGAGAAGATTGAGAGAGAGAATCTTGTTAAATTTTTGTTAAGATTATTATCTTTTTTGATTTGCTCCAATTTGATAGATGAAACATCTTATCAAACTGCTCCTTCATATTACTTTGCATGGATAAATCAATAATAATCAAAATGAAGAATAGTTACACATTTGATATTAATACTAATTTTCATTTCATTTGCAACCACCAAGCTTTCGATGTCCAATTAGCAGAAATAGAATAACAGCCCTTAATGAGTGTATTCAGAATAATGATAAAGAACTTTGCATTTAATTTTGAAATTTTTTTTATTGTCATTACCATGAAGGTAGAATGTACTCGTATATTGTGAAAAGAAAATTGAAATTTTAAATGGATTTATTATATAAATAAAGTATAAAATATTTAGTTAAGAGATTTATGTGATATCAAATTGTTACTTATGATTGTGTTGGTATTGTGCAGGAAGGTAATGGTGTAGTATGGGAAGGGTGAACCACTGAGAGCAAATCAGAAGACTTTTCTTGAGAGAAATGAAGAGTGTCAATATGAGAAGTAAAAACCTATAGGTAAATCAAAAAGACATCTCACGGGTATGAATTTGACCTCCTCCTTTTAGAACTTAGGAAGAAATAAAGTTATTATGTTGAGATGGAGGGTTGATATTAAAGGGATAATTTATTTTTGGGGTTGTGAGGGTTGTGAGGGTATTTATTTATGGGTCACATGAGATGTAAGTTGGGGTTAAGGTTAGAAACCCTTATCCAAGTGTGAAACTGGGATGGAACCTTAAATGGGTTATTAAAGTGGGTTGTTGGTCAATTTACTTGGTTGGGATGCAAGAATAAACCCCCTAGGGTCTATACCATAGTGGTAGGGGTCAAGTGGGCACACAATAGTGTCCCAAGGATATGATTTGACCTTTGAAAAGTCCTCATCATGGAGAGTGACGAGTTTTGAGGAGATGATGAAATAAAAGGATGGAGGGGTTGTCCAAGTGCATGTTCCTCTTTAACAATGAGAGGACCCTCATTGATGGAGGTGGGTACACTTCACACCTTCCCACCTAAAATTTGCAAGTTAAAACTCCTCATTTGTATGTTTTTCATTGTTTGAAGATTAGTATTTTCTTGTAAAATGAAATGATGAAAATAGCATGTCCTTGAAATTTGGCATGAAAATCATTTTTTTTTTCTCCATCTTATTTGTAATATTGCAACTTGAAAGGTGAGTTAATTATTGTGTAAGTTTAATTATATTTCCTTTTGTATTGTTTAAACAAGTTGCTAAGAAAAAGAATATAAAAAAAAAAAAATCTTATAGTCTTTTAAGTTAGACAAGAGTGTGATAATTTCCTATTCTTGAGATAATATCAATTTTCATTTATGTGAAGGAATATATTATTAAAAGTTTGTAATTAATTAAGCAAGCATTTTTTTGTTCAAAACTCAAAATATATTGTATAAAATCTGCAATTAAATAAGTAAGCATTTATTGTTCAAAACTAAGAATACATTGTTTAAAATATGTAATTAATTAAGTATTTGTTGTTCAAACTCATAATATATTATTTTAAATGAGTGATTAATTAAGTAAATAGTTGCTGCTCAAAAATCAAACTATATTATTTAAAATACTGCAATTTTAGAAAGATATAACTATTGTATTCATCAGCAGATAAAATAAAAGGAAAACAATTCTAATTTTGGGAAGCTATAAACATTAAAGAAAACAAAATACAATGTTCAATATACATTGACTTGTGGTTTACAATAAGAAAATGAAACACTACATGTTCTTGTAATCTGCAGCCATATAACTGGGAGTAGGTGTATTTAGATAAATAAAAATAATAATAATAGATTAAAAATACATTTTCCTTTCTAAACTACAACTGTCCTACTGTCCAGGGAACCCCATGAAAAGCACACAGTATATATAATATTGGATTAAAATAAATCAAATTTGTAAAACTTGATGCTCTCTGTCTGTGCTTGAGCTTAAGGTGATCCTTTGTTCCAAAGAGGTTGAATGCAGTTGTATTTAAAGTGGACACCTAAAAAGGAAGAAACTTAAATTGATGTTTCCTCACAACGTCTGTAAATTTAAATGTGCCTTTGGAATAGTAGCCTGCAATAAAAATATAAATAAATAAATAAATAAATAACCACCAAAAGAAGAGAGAAGTTGTCAATCATAGCATATTATGGCACAGCCACACATAGCTTTGAAGTAAACATTTATGTGCTCTTTCCTCGCTACTTGTTTTTTTCCTGGGATAGAGTGGACGAAAAATGAATAAAACAGATTAATAGGGAAGAAGATAATGGAATGTGATATTTGAGTTGCTATGTGATAACTGAGGCTTTTTTTTTTTTTAATAAACCATTCCCCCTCTGCAATGCTTCACCATGAGCTCTTTGTTGAAAAGCTAAGAAAATATCGTGCAACAAATAGATAGAATCAAACTAAAACCTAACCCAGATCTATACCCAAGAAAATTTAAGCGATTAGTGATGGGTACATTGAAGTGCATAAAAGACTGGATCTAAGAGAAAAAAAAACACTTAGTGTACAGGGTTCGCTTCCTTGTTGGTTTAGTGATAAGCTTCTTGGCATTGAAATTGTGTAGCAGCTGAAAGAAAGAATATTGTAAATTTTGTGTTAAATTTTGTGAGAAGTTAATAATTACACCATACCCATTGAGGCCTTAATCAAATGAGTCTCTTTTTCTTTTGGTCCTATGGTCGCTGATCAACCTGCATAATAAATAACCATTAATTACCTTCTGTGTGCGTATCTTTGATGGTGATCTACACCCCATGCCCTGGTGTCATCTAATTACTGAGTTGAGTAGGTGGGGTTGGAAGTTAATCGTCCCATCACGCAACACCAAGATTAGCAAGAGAAGTAAAAGGGGAATAAATGCTTTGAGTTGAGAGTAGTTGTCGGGAGCCTTCACCTAAGCTACACTTTACCCTCTTCAGCACGAAATATTAAATAAATAACCCTTTGAGTTAGACTTCATCTAAATAATTTTTTTTTTATCTCAGGCAGACAATTTTGTTTATCATTTTAATAACAGTGAAGCACCATTGAGAATCTCTATGATAGTGAAGGAAGATAAAATATGAAATAAAAGAGATCAATATAGCAAGCTCACCAGAGCGATACATCTTCCAAGCCCCATTCCTTCGAAGAACTAATGAAAACCAAGAGTAGCAACAAGAGGGGCAATTGTATACCTATTCTTAGACATCCCGAGAGTGATCCCAAGTATAACAGAATGAAAAAAGATCCCAATCTTGAACACCTTAGAAACCAATTTCTACCTTTGCTATACATATAAATCCTCCCCTGACTCATCCAAAGGCGGCACCATAGCCTTCTGTCCCTCGACGTCTGAAGCCAAGCCACCATTAATCTCGTCCTCGTGACCCACCCCTAAGATGCATCGACTCACGGGAAAAACTGAGGCTTTACCCATCTCCACATCCTTAGATTTAGTCTGAGCATCATCGGACTTGACCCGAATATAAGACCCCATTTGGCTATGGCGGTCGGCTAGAATATCGACGGCCAGCATTGCAAGAGCGCCTGCCATGGCCACCATTCCGACAAAGGGAAAGTCATTCCAGGGGTGGAGGGGTAGGAAATTGCTGGACAAAAACCTACACCAGCTCAAAACAATAAATGCATCTATCCTCGTCATAGGGGAGTGGTGTAGAACGGCGCGAACGGCTCCCAGCCATACCTGGTGACGCGAAAACAGGGCGAATGGCCATGCCTGCTGACGCAGAAACAGTGACTTCCAGAAGTGATATTCGCATACCTAATGTACAACATGAATAGAGGAGATTAGGGTATTAGTAGCCTAACCGGAATGGCATGTTTCAAACCAGAATCCAACCAGAATAGTCTTAGCCAGCATCAGACAGTGAGACTTTTCTGGTTGAATTCTCACCTATAATAGCCTATCGGCTAAATATATTATATATGTAATATTTTTTAAATCTAGTATTTATTAAATTATACATAATATAACCATATTTTTAATATTATAAATAATAAATAATAAAATAAATTATAATATATAATTAATTAAATAATCTTATATATATGTGGGCAAATGGGTGGGCGACCCTCCAAGCTGACAGAGGGCTTATTGTCGGTTTGTGAGGTGGCATCCTGATGGGGTGTCCGATGTGGAGGTGGCTGTTGGAGTATGAGCTTGGTCACCTTGGATTTGGCAAGTACTTGTAATGATGGTCGAGAGCTAAGAGGACGTTTTCTAAAGAAAGCTTTACATATGAGGTAAGGGAGGAAGGAAAAAATAATTCATGCAAGGACAACTTGCATTGCATTGAAATTATGTTTGGCTCATGGGAAGATTGAATTGCTTGGCAACTGCGAGCTTTATTTATGAGTGCAGGTGTCAGTTTTTTTGCATAGTAAAATTTTTGGTGTGGGTGAGCTATGGAAGGTGGAGAGTTGGTGGAAAACCTTTGTTCGACTTTTGGAGTCATCCAAGGATGGCTTTGGCTGTGTGTTCAAAATTTGTAATTACAGTTTCGGTGGAGGGTCTGGCATGGTTCGGTGCCAACACTCCAATTTCTCTAAGGGAAAAGATGAGGTAGGCTGTGTTCCATGAAATAATAGATCAAAGGTTAAAGAGATTCTTGCTTAACAATGATCCTCTTGTGGTTGCAGCGGTAAAGATGGTTGTGGGGAGAGGCCACATTGAACGGAATGAGTACGAGAGGGACAATGCTCACATTTCCTCGCATTTTTTGGCTTCTCTGCTTGATAGTCGAGTGCCTAAGGTGGAGGTGAAGGAGTTGTTGGTGTGACTGTTTTGTAAAGATTTAGTTGGTGGCATGGAGGAGACTCTAAAAGTGGTGATTATTGGCACGAGGATCTCGCATCTTGTGGATTTGGAGCTTCTGTGGGGCATAGACAAGGCAGTCAAATTATTTCCCTTCCTCTTGGATTTGAGCGGCGCGACTCTCATACGCCATTGAATGATCATGGCCGTGGCCGTGGAGTACCTAAAATTATCGCTAGGGTTAATGGCGGTTGGTGGATTCGAATGGGTGGAGGATTTTGCGTCCTTTGCCAATCTCAAAGGGTTTCTATGAATGGTGTGGTTTCTTTTCTTTTTAGAAAATTTGATATAGTCTAATGGGGTATTCGAGTATAGTGTTTTTTGGTTCTAGTAGCGGTAATGCCAATTTTGTATAAATTTTTCTTTGAAATTATTCTCTGTAATGGACATGGATAGTATGGTAGTTTCTGGGCTTTGGTCAGTCAATGAATTTTCTTGCTTAGTAGATAGGTGTATATTTTCATATTTAAATTGATATAATATAAACTCTTATGTATGAAAAAAATAAATCTTATATATATATATATAATATTATTAAGTTTCTAAATATCTATAAAGTTTTAAATAAAAGGAAAAAAAATATAATTAAATGAAGTTTTCATATAAAGTTGCTCATGTAAGAAAAATGAATACAATGGGTTCAATATAAAAATAAATAAAAATGAACTAAAGAATAATAGTATGAACATTGTCTTCACATGAGAAGTGTCTAGATAGCTATTGATTGTACAAGATTTCGAGTAAGGAAAAACAAAGAAATCATGACATGTAAAAATAAGAAAATAGTTATTTATAAAAACAAGAAAATCTTCTTTTAGCCTAAAATTGAAATCAACGAAGATGATTGTTTGAATCTTCTTGCATCAATTTAATAATATAATTTTAACCATTGATCCTCGAAGGTAACCGATCTGATTAAAAAATGGAATTCCTTTGGCATAATAAGATAAAATATTTATTATCTTTGCATGGATGAGGGGTAAATTTTTTATTTATTTTTAATTAGGGGAGAGAATTCAATAGTCATGTATATAACTTCATGCACCCCAAAATCCTATGTTAATGTCAAATTCAACTCTAAATTTTTTATAGCAACTTCCTTAGTTAGTTGAATGTTTAAACCTAAGGTTTGAAGTCGTCATCATCGATTTTGATGCCTCATATACATAAAGTCATAAAAAGGTGTCTGAAACATCACTTTTTCAAACCCCTTACCCATCATTTTCAATTAGCACACCTCATCCTCAGTTTTTCTTGCACCAATAATTACATATTCTCCAAAAAATTGAACACATAAAGACTCAAACTCATCATATAGAGTCCTAATTATGAAAATTCAATACTATTAGAATATACAACATGGCATTATTAATTAAATATGTTTAATTGTTCTTATTATAAAAATATCCTAAAACTATTTAAATAATATCCTATTACTAAATAATATAAATCCAACTATTACTAAATCATATATTATTAATAATAAATTCATCTAACCCTACTTGACTCATATCTAAAAGACCTTATACAAATCCCTAATTTGTATGTCCCTTCATTGTGAAAATTTTACTATGTTGTTACCCCAAGCTACTTCCTCAACTGAAGTAAGCTTCCATGGTTGTGTATCCACCATGAACAAAGCCATCATTCCTACTTTTATTCATGGAGGGTGTGGTAAGGTTTACAAATTGTGGTTTTTTAATCTTCTTGTGACCACCTTCATTGTTTTGTTGACTATTTTTTGTTGCCTTTCATTCTTACAATCATCATTGCCCTTAATATTTTTGGACAAGCTATGTGGATCTACACTTCACACATGCTCAAGGAAAACATGTCTTCCAAAACAAAACAAAAATAAGGGTTTGGAATTTCCCAGGGCTTCAAGATAATGGAGCGTGTAATGTCTTTTTTTACCTTATGAGGAATATGAGCCATTTTTCACTATTTCATAAATGTCAATATGCATTTTTTGTGTATTTTTGTTTGTTACTTTATGAAATTATAGAGGCAAAATCTTTGTCGGTGATGTGGCTAAATTTCTAATGGCTCTATGACTATTTTTTCTAAGTATGGTGTTTTTCAAGGGGTTTTAAAGGGTTTTCTATTTATACGATTTAGGTAGATTTAAAAATATTAGATCGACTAGATCTATATTATTACCACTAGATGTGATAATTGTGTGAAAACTAATTATGATAGTTTAAAAAATGTATGGCCTTAGCTCTACCAATAGCCTTGGAACAATGGACTATACTTCCTTGGATATTTATCAAAAGAAAATAAAATTTATAGTGTTTGAATATGAGATATCACTTTAAAAGCGTTTATCTCAATAATGCTTGACTTGGAGTGAAGTTTTGATGTTTTAGAATATCATGAACTAATAAAATTTGATAGTTGTTCCCTTGAGGTTTTGAGGATTCCATCACAAACGTGAAGAGAAAATATATAATTCAATTTATGCCTCCTAAAGAAGAAATATCTAGGATGTAAAGGGACCAATTCTTAATTGAACATATTTGGGTAGAATGATTTGTATTTGTAGAGAATATTGGGTGACACTTTCTACCTATTGATCATCTTTATAAAACTAACATTGTTCCTATTTGAGATTATAAATGACATTGATAAATATGATACATTTTTTTAGAGTGGTTCACAAGCTAAATTTTATTTTTTAGGGAGTTTATACCTAAATTCTAGGTGGAATAGTCTTTCACAACATTGGGAAACCCGTTGCCATATCTTTATATCAAAATAGGAGCATAAAAATATGCGGCAATGCACCACTCATGATAAGGATTGGGTTCATCTATATGTGTAAGATGTCCTTAATTTCCCTAAACAATTTGTGAAAAAAATCTATACATTTTTCTCATGATGCAAGCATATGGTAGATACATTTTGTTATTTGAACCATTTTTTTTTTACTTGTAGAACCGTGTTAAGATCGATGTTTCACTCTTGAATATTTTATTTAAAACCTTTCTATCTAAAAAATTTGGGACAAAGAGTTTTAATAATTTCCCATGTTTCAATGTATAATGATGTATGAGGCAATAGTTGAGAAGAAATATCCTTAGGATTCCACAGACACTACAATTTTCACTTATCACATTTTTTTCCTTGCTTTGGTTGGTGATTATTGAATTGGAGATACTTTTATACTCTTTTTTTTGGAGAAAACATAAGAATTACATTTGGCATCACACATCACATATACTAGAATGAACCATGCAACTTCTTACAAGTGCTCTAGAATGACTAAGCTAGTTGAATTGATTAATTATTTTCCTAAATAATGTTTTGATGTTTCGTTTAGTTACATCAAAGGTGGTTAAAAATAGATTGCCCCTTTTTAATGGTCTTGAATATCAACTCTTGACATGTGAGTTTGTATGTTGGAAATGCATGGTTCATGAATTATGTGATGATCTATTGGAATATAACTATTGAGCTTTAAGTCAAATTTTATTGACCCAAAATTGATAATTCATTAGAATTTATAGCTTTTGACTAGGACCATGAATAATCCATTAAACACTCACTGATCTAAGTGATGTTCACTTATTCATTTATATGAACACTACATAAGATTTTCCATTTTAAAAGCAAGCCCTTGCTTATAAGAATGGACAAGAAATTAAATAATTTCCAATTTTTTTATTGCAAATCCTACTTTTACATTATATATTTTTGCATTTGACAAATTGTCAACTTAAAAATTAGAATGCATGATTATGCTTCCTAATAATAGTTTTCCACACCCAACCAACATAGTGGTGAGATTTTATATCTAATCATGATTTAATATCATCACTTGACCCATCCATACATTACGAAAAATGACATACTGCATAAATCTCACCTCACTAAGCAATAGATCTCCCAATTCACAAGACTGGTGACCAAACAAGCTATTAATTAAATTGTGTCAAAATAATATTAATAATTATGTGTCTTTATTGAAGTCATTCAATTAATAGTACCCAAAATATAATTATATATTATTTTTTAAAAGGATTACTATATTTGTGTTACACTTTGATTCCTATACTTAAGTTTAAATGGGGTTAACATGCTATGTAGCTTAAGCATCTGTGAGCATCCCTAAATCTGCACACAAACTAAACTCCAACACTCATTAGCAATGGGGTTAGTTCTTGCAAATCTACAAATACTCCTATGAAATAATGCATCCTACTTCATGATCAAAATGAAATAACAACATAAACCAAAAGAGCTTATAGAAGCACAATGCACACCTATTCCATAGTGGATTGGTGTCACTTTGTTGTGAAAAGTAACCCTTTCCCAACCCTTGGCAAGAAAACGATGAAGTACCTTGTAGATGAGGTGGACAAAATCAGCTCTCAATGCGAAGAGAGTAACTTTGCATAAATTGTGGATGCTAAAATGAGGAATGAGACCTCTAATTTATAGAATATCAAGTTGGAAGAATGCCCAAAAGAGAGCAATGTGGGACAAAGATTCAACCAATAGGAAGGAGCCACTTGTCCAAATGTGAGTGGATGGAGGATGTGCAAGTTTTGGTCAATGTGCCAATAAATGAGATTAGTGGGGGACATGTAAGAGGGGAGTTAATGCCATGTTGGAAGGGACAAGTCAACTGATTTGAATTCAAACTTGAGGGAATATTCTCAAGAGATGCCTTGTTGAGGGATAATAGGAATTTAATAAATGAATTAATTGATTTATTTGTGCAAGTGGGAGAAGCTAGAGGATGAGACTTGCATTAAGATTAGATTTAATCATGATTTAGCTAATTTAAAAGAGAATTAGGTGATTCGACCTTTTTGCTTTAGATTTAAAGATTAAATTAAATAAAAAAGGAGATGAAAGATGATTTCAAACTTAATTAAATAAATATTTGATTTATTTAATCAAAGAGGGTGATGTTAGGCTTAAATTAAACAAAGTTGATTTATTTAATTTAAATGGATGACCTTAGAAATAAATCAAATAAACTTGATTTATTTGATCAATGGATGAATATGAATTAATTAAATGCATGATGCTAATTTTGCATGTCTACAACATCCAACTTTTTCTCATCTAAAATATGTCATCTTATCAATTCAGGGTTATAATACCCCATTGACATAATCCACTTACAAAATTATAACTTTATGTTGCTAGATAATTTAGTGATTCCTACCCAATTAGAATTGTTTAAACATATGCATGTTGTAAGTTATTACATAAAGATCACATCTCAACATCACCTCTCAAAAGGAAATTGCTAAATTCTTTGAGTTTGGTAAATTGACAAAGCTTAACAATAACCGTGGAGAAAAATATAGAGAAACATGTAATCAAAAGTAACATACAATCATGGGGTTCAACAAGATTCATGTTCTACTATTATCATTATATGAAGATTACACTGTTCATCCATCCTTAACTAACAAAAATCATCATGCAAATTTATTTACTACACAACCAAAGACATCTAACTAGAAGTTGAGGTTGCTAAAAAAAAAAAAAAAATCATTTAAAAACTCAAGAGACTATTATATGTACAATAATCCCATAATGTCTAGAGGATCAATCTTTTATAATGTATAAATTAAAAACAAAAAAAAAAAAAAACATGAAATGAATACAAGGGAATACCTATAAATAGGTAACACCAAATCGTATAAATTAAATCAAAAAGTAGACAGCAGAAATAAAATTAATTAACATTTGGGCATATAAAATCTTTCCGTGGGACCAACGTTATCATATGCACGCAACATTTGACAAATTAAATGGAACCTAGTCACGAGCAAGTTAATTAAGTGCAAATCTTCTAAAACAACATTCCCAATGGCTACAAAAAGATTTATATTCTTTTATTCACAACTTATACTTCTAATGTTGTGCCTGTTAAAACATGATCGAATCTCCCTTATCCTCCAACTTCAATTTGCCTCCATTTTACGCTCTCTGATCCTCCTGGCTTGCACGAGTAAATCCTGATTGATTTCCCCATTCTATACTGGATCGCCCACAGCTCAATTCCAAAGCCCACGAGTTTATAATTAGTGCCACAATCGCTCATCTCAAAAACGCCTCCGACATATCCCACATGCCTCCACTCCTCCTTCAAACCATCCAACTCCATCACCTCATTCGACTGAGGTTGGAGTGCATAAAGCTTATTATTCGCCACGACAGCAAAATCAGCTTCTGTAATGGCCGAATCCTCCGCATATCTCAACCCTTTTGAGCAGAAATTGGGAAGCAGTGTCCACTGACCAATCTCGGGATCGAAACGTTCTGCCGAAACTTGAATCTCCGCGAAACCTCCAGGGGACTGGTAATATCCTCCTATGGCGTAGAACTTGTCATTCATGCTCACACCTGAACAATTAATTCTCGGCATCACCATGTCCGGAAGCTTTTCCCATTGATTGTTTCGGGTGTCGTAGCGAAAAGCACTTTTGGAAGCTTCTCCGGTAAAATTTATTAGCCCGCCACTAACGTACACGAATTCTTTCATTTGAGCGCAGCAAAATCTCCTGCAGCGTTTTCCAGGGGGCAATTGAAGAGACTTCCAGATGCCTGCTCCGATATCGTATGAACAAAACCCATCTTTGGTCTGATTGACTTGCGGTAGTAAGATCTGATTATTCGTGGCTGTGCTGCAGAGATTCATGTCAATAGAAATGCCAGAGAGGGGATTGGGTAAAACCTGGGTACGAAGGCTGAAAGTGTCGACCAACAGCCATTCCGTGTTGTGCTGAGTGGCATGCACGTACTCTCCGTCGAACTTGCTGTCAAACACTGCAATGAAAATACAAAATTCTGTTGGGAGATTGAGAGAACGGCGAAGAGATCTAATGCAAGATTTGTCTTTGCATGCATTTGCCCAGGCGCGCGAGACGCAGGAAGCGACGGCTCTGTTGCGACGAGGCAGCCTCACAAGGCACCGCCACGCTACTTCGTCAGGCAGAGACGGGAGCAAGCTGGATTCATCCATGCTGCAAATTTGGCTTGTTGCCGTTCTTGCAAAGGCCGTCTTCACATATATATTTATTGATTGGGAGACGAATAAATTATGTTTTAGGTACATCCATTAGCTGGCTAGCATGATAAATCGTTTAAAATAAATTAACTCTCAACGCTTTTTTCACGTTTCGGAATGGTAGTTATGACATGTTGAGTGCAAAGTTCCTAGCACGAGGATTTCAAACAGAGTAAAAAAATTAGTTAGGGAGGAAGATATGGGTGAAAGGCCTAATTTTGGGCATCTCAAGTTAGTCCTTGATAATGATTTTTTACATTTACATGGTTTATTTAGTAAATTCATTGTTTAAATTTAAAGCTTGGGTTTCTTTTCATTAAAATGTTTTATATTAATCGGTATGGATGTCATAATCTAAAGAAATAAATTATATTTAAACAAGTAATTTAAATTATACAATGAAGTAGTTGTAAAAGTTGGAGTGTAATAATGTGAATGTATTGAAAAAACATAAAATTCAAAATTTTCCAACTATATGTTTTAATATGCATCTTTAGGCTACAAATACATTGCACGAGTAAAAAAGGTCTTGCAGTTTTAATCGGAGGACCATGCCTACAATTTGCGTGAAAAGATCTCAGTTGAATCGAGATGTGCAATCCAAATTGTTCAGATAAAGTTGTACACCATCTAGGATATGGTATCCCTGCAATAGGGACAGTTTATCGACTTCAAACCACAAACCCTTAAAAAAGGAACAAAACATGAGATAGTGGGCATGAAACCAGAAACTTGTAATGGCCACACCCGACCATTTAAATGGTGGCACAATCAGATCCGAAAGTATCTCCCATTGAATTTTTTCGGGTGTAGTGAAGAAAAGGACTTGTGGTGAAATCTAATTAGTCGCCGCTTACATAGATAAAATCATTCATTTCAGTGCAGCCAAATCGCCTGTGGGATGTTGCAGTTGTACAGACTTCCAAGTTGTATGAGCAAAAGCCATGTTTTTGCTGATAAACATGTGGTAGGAAGAGGTGGAGTATTCGTGGATGCATATTTCAATACAAATTTGAGAGGGGATTGGATAAAAGCATGGATCGAGCATTAGCCATTGGGTGCTGTGCACATCACACTTGCTGTCAAAGACTGCAATTCAAATCCAATGTTCGGTTGGAAGATAATGAAAAGGGCGAAGATATTTAATGTAAGATTTTGTTATTTAATGCGTTCTGCAAAGCGTGTGAAACAGAGGAAGCAATGGCCATGTTCTGACTGGCCATGTTTTTGCTTGTACGCTGCTTCCAAGATAACCATTATTTCTACAAGCAAACTCCTTAATTTTCATCAATAAAAAGAAGATAATATTTATTGTTTTGGTATGATTGAGGTGTAAATTTTTTATTTGTTTTTAATTAAGAAAGGATCTAATAGTCATGCACCCTAACTTCACCTATGAGTCAATCCAAACAACTCTAAATTTTTTATAGTAGCTTCTTCAACAAGTTGACTACTTAAACCTAACGTTTGGAATTGGCATCATCAATTTTGATGTTTCAAATGATTCTAGGAAAATTTATCGTCAGCAATTCACACCAACAATTCATTGTCGTGATATATTCATCGCATATACAATTCACCTCCAACAATTCACCGCTAGCAATTCACCGCCAACAATTCATCATAGTGACATATTCATTGCGTATACAATTTACCTCCAACAATTCATTGTCATGGTATATTCACCATGTATACATTTTTCAATATTTAAGTGGCCAAGAGCACCCAAAAACAAAAAAGTACAAAGATTTTGTTGAACGCATAAAAAGGTATACACGGTGAATATACCATGGTGATGAATTGTTGGTGGTGAATTGTATACACAATGAATATGTCATGAAGTTTGAATTGTTGGCAGTGAATTGTTGATGGTGAATTGCTAACAGTGAATTGTTGGCGATGAATTTACTTGAACCCGTCTCAAATACATGTAGTTGTAAAATGTGTCCAAAACATCACTTTTTAAACCCCTTATCCATTGTAGTCAACTATCACACCCCATCCTAAGTTTCACTTGCACCAGTAATTGAACATATTCTTCCAAAAAATGAACACATAAAGAGTCAAACTCATCATATAGAGTCCTAAATATGATCAATCAATATTATTAAATTATACAACATAACATTATTTATTAAATATTTTTTAACTATTCGTAAAAGTATCTTGAAACTATTTAAATAATATCATATTACTAAATAATTGAAATTGAACAACTATTACTAAATTATTAATTATTAATAATAAATATATCTAACCCTAATTGACTCATATCTAAAAGACCTTAAATACCTATCCCTAATTTTTATGTCCCTCCATTGTGAAACTTCTACTTTGCTACTACCCCAAGTCGCTTCCTCCATTGCAACAAGCTTCCACAACTATATGTTTGCCATAAGCAGATCCATCATGTCTACTTTGATTTGTGGAGGGCAAGGTAAGGTTTACAAATTATAGTTTTTAATCTTCTTATAGTCACCTTCATTGTTTTCACTAACTATTTTGTGTTGCCTTTTGTTCTTGTGATCATTCTTGGCCTTAGTGTTTTGAATGAGTTATGTGGACTTGCACTTCATGCATTCTTAAGGAAAATATGTCTTTCAACACAACAACAAAACAATGGTTTGGAATCTCCTAGGGCTTTAAGATAATGGAGCAAGCAAGGTTTTTTTTACCTTATTAGGGCTATGACACCATGGAGGAAAGATTTCTCCTGAGGGTTCAAGGTAAGAGCTAAGATTTGAACAATTTGATAATCGATCTTAGAGTTTTTGGACCTTGTGAGTGCAATAGCAAGATTTGTTTTGACCCAAAGTGCTCCAAAATTGTAGTTACCTCTTGGATCCGACAACCACTATTCAACTTCAAAATCTCATAGATTTGGCCTCATGTCCAAAATGGATGAAGCAAAAGGAAAAAATGACTTTCTCAAACCTCTTAAACTCAATGGTGAGCTCATATTTGCATGAACAAGTTCTAATTTGAACTTGCAATACAAATCCACAAAGAAGAAACCCTCAAATCTGGTATTTCTTTTAGGTTTTTATGATTCTTCGAGTCATCATTTCATGCAAGAGAAGAGCATAATCAAATTTTCAAGATCCAAAATGATTTGCAACTTATATCTCTTAATAAAGATTGAAAAAAATCCAACAAAACTCTGATACCATAAAAAATTGGTATAAAATATTCTATAACATGAAATATTTGGCTAAAGAGTATAACCACCCAATATCTAGGAACTTCATGAAAGCACAAGAGAGATAAAATATGAAAAAATAATGTTAAATTCTATCAAATGATGCAAATGATATATTATGATGATATTATTGTTGATTTATACATGAAACCACCTGACTATATAGCCAAGGTGAAAATAGGATTAGACAAGATCATTGCAAGTGTTTTAATCCCATGTCATGAGACTATTAAATTATTAAATGTCAAAAGATAAGATAAGATCTAAAGAAAACTAACTTGATCTTCTAGAAAGATTCCCTAGGACCTAAGTAAACTTAACATGTAAATAAGATCCACTAATTATAAACTAGCTAGGTAAAAAGCCTATTTACACCAACATTTGGGACACTAATGATAATATTCTTATGAGGGCAAGTGGTGGTGGTAGAAGCAAATGATGGAGGATGGGTCAATAATAGAAATAAAATTGGAAGTAGATGCACTAGTCATAATAGATGAATCAATCCTAACAAAATTACTTAAAAACTTCTCTAATCTAAATGACTTATTGATGAACACACTACGAACCATATCAACTAATTGTGTGGGATTTTCTATTATGGACAAAGTAGCAAGTTTATTTATAAATGCTTGGTTGTTCATATAAGCATCATATCCTTATTATTCTCAATGTGAGCATTATAATAGATTAAAGTATTAGTGGATGGGGCTTCCATGATATGGTTTCAATGAATAGTTCTTCACAATAGAAGATTGAGGTATCAAGTAGCTCATAGCATAGACAAATATAGGAAAATAAAGATCAAGAATGCAGTTTTTAGATTGAAAAATAGAAATTATAGTGGTATTTTTAATATCTAATTTAAATCCTAATATGGTAGCAAAAGGTGGGTAGGGTGAGCAAAAGAGATTTCACAATAAATCTAAAAAAAGCCTAATAGAAAAGGACATAACAATATGGATGTAAAATAAAACAAAAGTAAAAAATGAGTCAAATCTTGAAATAAGATATAAAATTAGAAAATCATAGATTTGAAAACCCCAAATATTATAAAAAAATATTTAGGAGTAAACTAGTTCATGTAGGATTGATTGTACTCAATGAAATGTAAAGGAGAACAATACTTCTCCTAAGATTAGTCTGGGTTAATTAAATGAAATACTTAAAACAACTCAAATCAACCTATCTACTAATAGGTAAGAGATATGGTAATTTTGTGGCTAAATGTAATCTAAAATGAAATGCTACATAGAAAAATTAAATACAACATATACATGCTCGTAACTCTATGAATGAAGAATGAATGATTTCTAATGTGGCATTGAAACACGAATCATCTCTAACCTTGAAATGTAACCTTTCTAAATTTTTGAATTGCTTTAGATATCATGTAGGACCTTCATTATATCCAAGGCCAAGTCTACAAATTAGGGTGTTTTTTGTATCTATTGACATGTTCTTTGCATATGGATTTTGTCCTACACAATGTATGTCTTTGCTCTGTTTCTTGTCTAATTGATCTTTAATTTTTCTACTCATTTTTTTATATTTAAGATTGATAGTATTTAAACATACCTTTAAAGAATTATTTTTATGTCATAAGAGGACATGTTTACCTAGATCAACTTCTAGAGAGGTATATAAAAAATTATGACACATACAAACTCCCATAATGATGTGTGCAAATTTAATACTCCTTGTAATGTGCCAAACTAAAGTGTTTCAATATATTAATTGCTCCTTGGATACTTTTAAAATAAGAAAAAATATGTACCCATAATGATGTGCAAATTTAATAATTCTTGTACCAAACTAAAGTGTTTCACTATATTAATTATTCTTTGAATCTTATTAAAATAAGAAAAAATATACCTTTGATATGTACAAATTTAATACTCCTTGTAATATACTAACCTAAAGTGTTTCGCTATATTAATTACTCCTAGAAATACTTTGAATACATGAAATGAATACCTTTACATATAAATACATTACACCAAATTGTATAAATCGAATTGAGAAGTACACCTCAGAAATGAAATAACCTCAGAAATGAAATTATTAACATTTGAATATATAAAATGTCTCCGTGGGACCAACATCTTCATATGCACGAAACATGGACAAAATAAATGGTACCTACTTGCTAGCACATTAACAAAGCAAATCTTGTTAAATAACAGGGCCACGTGGGTGGCTCTCAAACATTCCCAATCACTACAAACAGATTTATATTCTTTTATCCACGAACTTATCCTTCAAATGTTGTGCCTATTAAAACATGATCGAATCTCCCTAATCCTCCAACTTCAATTTCCCTCCATTTCACGCTATCTGATCCTCTTGGCTTGCATGAGTAAATCCTGATTGATTTACCCATTCTATACTGGATCGCCCACAACTCAATTCTCACACCCAGGAGATTAGTGCCACAATCGCTCATCTAAAAAATGCCTCTGACATATCCCACATGCCTCCACTCCTCCTTCAAACCATCCAACTCCATCACCTCATTCGATTGAGGTTGGAGTGCATAGAGCTTATTATTCTCCACAACATCAAAATCAGCTTCTGTAATGGCCGAATCCTCCGCATATCTCAACCCTTTTGAGCAGAAATTGGGCAGCAGTGTCCACTGACCAGTCTCGGGATCGAAACGTTCTGCCAAAATTTGAATCTCCGTGAAACCTCCAAGGGACTGGTAATATCCTCCTATGGCATAGAACTTGTCATTCATGCTCACATCCTGAACAATTAATTCTCGGCATCATCATGTTTGGAAGCTTTTCCCATTGATTATTTCAGGTGTTGTAGTGAAAAGCACTTTTGGAAGCCTCTCCTGTGAAATTTATTAGCCCGCCAGTGCCACTATGTTAGAAAGTAATTTCTCACATTGGTTGTGGAAATAGAAACTATAGTTTTGTATGAGCAATATCTATTGTAATTAGAAATAAGCTAAAATTTAGTTAAGTTCTTCTACAGTTTGCATGTTCTAGATTTTTCATGTAAGTTGTAAAATCCTCTATAAAAGAGGCATGATGTAACTGATTTTGTAGATGTAACCAAATCTTATAAAGTAATAAAAATATATTTTGTGTGTAGCAACATATTGTGCAAATTATTGTGTTTATCTGAATTGATGTGTTGAACAAGTTATTGTGTTACTATGTATTTGTTTTTTCTTTATCTCCATTAAGTATAACATGTGGTATTAGAGCATGTTCGAAAAAAAATATCTGGGTTTGAGAATTTTTAGTAGCAAGAAATGATGCAAAAAACATTATAAGAGGTGAATAAAAGGAGATATGCATATGTTGCAAATTATATATTATAGAAAAAAGGATTGTGTTTTGTTTTATTGCAGATTATATCTGAGTGGCAAAAGTTTTCAAAGGAGAATGTTTGTTGTTAATCGCAGCCATAGAGAAAGTTGTTGATGTGAAGCCGCTTGAAGGAGAAAAGAGTTGTCCAAAAGGAAAAAGGTTTGCAAGAGATCAAAACTGCCCAATGAAGGTTTACTGTCATAGGAAATGTTGGTAGATCATTGTTTAATGTATGGAAGAGTTAAGGAGATTATGTGAAGAGTTGATAGTCGTTGAAAGAAAGGCATAGAAGCCACCAACCAAAGAGAGATATAGTTTAAAATCACTGAAAGACTAAGATAAAAGTAAGTTACAATGTTTTATTTTGCTATTGTTAAGGGGGAGATCTAGTTTTTTAAATTGAAAATTACAGTTTGAGCGAAGGAAAAAGAAATTGTTTGAAGTTGGTTGAAAGGTAAATATGTAACAGAATCACAATCGAATGTAAAGGTAAGGTGTAGTTAATCATTTGTTTCAATGGGTAAAGCTGGTAAACATGTTAAGAAAGAAAATGAAGTTTTGGAGGAAGAATTGATGAAAGTTAAAAATGATAATTTTGAATTAGGAAGAAAAATAAAGGAGTTGATAAAGGAGAAATATGAGTGTTTATGTGAAATTGAGAATCGTGGAAAAGAATTGGGTAATGTTAAAAGAAAGAATGAAGAATTAAAAGAAAAAATAAAATAGTATGATGACATTAAGAAAGATTTTGAAGAAAAACTGAAATTGTTAGAAGAAGAAAATTGTTTGCAAAAGGAAGAAATATGTAAGTTGAAAGAATAAAATGAATTTTTAAAGAAAAAACACTTGGTAAGTGATGTTGCTTGTGGTACTGAGGATTTGCATTGTTTAGTTGATAAATCAAATGATTTATGTGATAAAGTTGAAGTTCTTATAAATGAAGAATGTAAACATAAAGATGATAATGTAAATGGTAATGAGAGAAATGTTGGTTTTAAAATTATGCAAAAAATGGGTTATAAAGGTAAAGGTTTGGGAAAACATGGGCAAAGAATGAGAGAGGCCATTCAGCCAATTGTGAGGCCAAGAAATGAAGGCCTGGGATATGGTGAGAAAGATAGAAATGATGTAAGTGTTACAAGTTCATGTAAATCAGCTAAAAATATGGAGTTTATGCAATGTTCTCATTATTACAGGGGAGGACATAGAAAAGAGAAATGTTGGGATCTTAATCCTTGTAAAATTTGTGGGTTGAAAAATACTCAGAAAAAACTTGTTAGAAAGAGAATGGAATGATCAATCTATAAAAGATTGTATGAAGATAAATTATGGGTGGATTGATGGATCTAGTTGGAGAAAAGTTACCAGTATGTTTAAAATGATGTATAAGCCTAAATAAAAATATTACAAGGCACCACCAAGCTACTTCATTAAGCAGAGATGGGAGCAAACTTAATTCATCCATGCTGCAAATTTGGCTTTTTCCAAGTGCATCCGTGTTCTTGCAAAGGCCATCTTCACATATTTATTTTTTGGAAGACGAATAAATTATGTTTGAGCACATCTGTTACCAGGGTAGCATGATAGATCTTCTTAAAATAAAGAAACTTTATACTCATTTTTCATGTTTCGGAATGGTAGTTGAGAAATGTTAATGTAATTCGATCGTAGCACATGGATTTAAAAAAGAGTAAATAAATTAGATAGAGAGGAATGAAATGGTGAAATGTCTAAAATTCATAGTTTGTGTTTATCTTCGTTGAAATAAGGAAATATAGAAATGTAAATAATTGAAATTATATTGAGAAGTGTAATTAGTAGTAAAAAAAGGTGGAATGTAATCACACGAATGTGTTCACAAAAATAATAGAAATATTAAAAAAATAAAAATGATGTGAATGTGTTAACAAAAATAATAAAAATACAAAACAAATAAAGGTATAGTCAATTTTTAATAATTTTATAATGTAAATGATTAAAATTATATTGAGAAGTGTAATTAGTAGCAAAATGAGGTGGAATGCAATCATGTGAATGTGTTGATAAAAATAATAAAAATACAAAAAAAATAAAGATAATGTGAATGTGTTGACAAAAATAATAAAAATACAAAACAAATAAAGGTATAGTCAATTTTTAATAATTTTATAATGTAAATGATTAAAATTATATTGAGAAGTGTAATTAGTAGCAAAATGAGGTGGAATGCAATCATGTGAATGTGTTGATAAAAATAATAAAAATACAAAAAAAATAAAGATAATGTGAATGTGTTGACAAAAATAATAAAAATACAAAACAAATAAAGGTATAGTCAATTTTTAATAATTTTATAATGTAAATGATTAAAATTATATCAAAAAGTGTAATTAGTAACAAAAAGAGGTGGAATGCAATCATGTGAATGTGTTGACAAAAATAATAAAAATACAAAAAAAAACAAAAGATGATGTGAATGTGTTGACAACAATAATAAAAATACAAAACAAATAAAGGTATAGTCAATTTTTAATAATTTATAAAATTATTGTATTTGTGTGTATGACTTTTTCATTTAGTTATACTAAATAAACCATTTTAATAAAATATTATGTATTTTTTCATAAATAAAATAATAAATAGCTATTCACTTTACTTTAAAATTTTAGATAATACTATCATAACAAGATATTTATATTCATAAATTTACTTTTAATTAATTTTTCATATAAAATATATTTATCAAAATGAAATAAATATATAATTTAGTATACACCAATGTAAAACATTACTCATTTTAATAAATAAAATAGTAAATAATACTTTTAAAATAATTATATGGTATTGATGGAAAATTCATTGTCAACAATTCACCATGGGAAGATTCACCGCCATGAAAAATTCACGGCCAAGTAAAATTTACCACCAACAATTCACTAGAAAATTAACCGTATTAACATCCAATGTTTGAATGGGAGATTAAGAGAAAGGTGAAGATATTTAATACAAGATTTTATTAATTATTATTTGTTAAAAGTATTAGTATATTTGGGTTACACTTTGATTCCTATACTTAAGTTTAAATGGGGTTAACATGCTATGCAACATCTATGAGCATCCCTAAATCTGTACACAAACTAAACTACAACACTCATTAGCAATGGGGTTAGTTTCTACAAATCTACAAATACTCCTATGAAATAATGCATCCTACTTCATGATCAAAATGAAATAGCAACATAAACCAAAAGAGTTTATAGAAGCACAATGCACACATATTCCATAGTGGATTCGTGTCACTTTGTTGTGAAAAGTGACCCTTTCCCAACCCTCAACAAGTAAATGATGAAGTACCTTGAAGATGGAGTGGACAAAATCAGCTCTCAATGTGAAGAGAGTAACTTTCCATAAATTGAGAATGCTAAAATGAGGAATTAGACCTCCAATTTATAGAATATCAAGTTGGAAGAATTCCCAAAAGAGAGTAATGTGGGACAAAGATTCAACCAATAGAAAGGAGCCACTTGTCCAAATGTGAGTGGATGGAGGATGTGCAAGTTTTGGTCAATGTGCCAATAAATGAGATTAGTTGGCCTTTTCAAATTTCAAATTTGGCTTGTTGGAGGAATAAAAAGGGACTTAAATGCCAAGTGGGGGACATGTAAGAGGGGAGTTAATGCCATGTTGGAAGGGACAAGTCAACTTGATTTGAATTCAAACTTGAGGGAATATTCTCCAAGATGTCTCGTTGAGGGAAAATGAGGATTTAATAAATGAATTAATTGATTTATTTGTGTAAGTGGGAAAAACTAGAGGATAAGACTTGCATTAAGATTAGATTTAATCATGATTTAGTTAATTTAAAAGAGTATTAGGTGATTTGACCTTTTTTCTTTAGATTTAAAGTTTAAATTAAATAAAAAAGGAGATGAAAGATTATTTAAGACTTAATTAAATAAATATTCGATTTATTTAATCAAAGAGGGTGATGTTAGGTTGAAATTAAACAAATTTGATTTATTTAATTTAAATGGATGACCTTAGAGATAAATCAAATAAACTTGATTTATTTGATGAATGGATGAATATGAATTAGTTAAATGCATGATGCTAATTTTGCATGTCTACAACATCCAACTTTTTCTCATCTAAAATATGTCATCTTATCAATTCAGGGTTATAATACCTCATTGACATAATCCACTTATAAAATTATAACTTTATGTTGCTAGATAATTTAGTGATTCCCACCCAATTAGAATTGTTTAAACATATGCATGTTGTAAGTTATTAGATAAAGATCACATCTCAACATCACCTCTCAAAAGGAAATTGCTAAATTCTTTGAGTTTGGTAAATTGACAAAGCTTAACAATAACTGTGGAGAAAAATATAGAGAAACATGTAATCAAAAGTAACATACAATCATGCAGTTCAACAAGATTCATGTTCTACTATTATCATTATATGAAGATTACACTGTTCATCCATCCTTAACTAACAAAAATGATCATGCAAATTTCTTTACTACACAACCAAAGACATCTAACTAGAAGTTGAGATTGCTAAAAAAAAAAAAAAGACAATCATTTAAAAATTCAATAGACTATTATATGTACAATAATCCCATAATGTCTAGAGGATCAATCTTTTATAAGGTATAAATTAAAAACAAAAAAGATACATGAAATGAATACAAGGGAATACCTATAAATAGGTAACACCAAATCGTATAAATTAAATCGAAAAGTAGACAGCAGAAATGAAATTAATTGACATTTGGACATATAAAATATTTCCGTGGGACCAGCTTTATGATATGCACGCAACATTTGACAAATTAAATGGAACCTACTCACGAGCAAGTTAATTAAGTGCAAATCTTTTAAAACAACATTCCCAATGGCTACAAATAGATTTACATTCTTTTATTCACAACTTATACTTCTAATGTTGTGCCTGTTAAAACATGATCGAATCTCCCTAATTCTCCAACTTCAATATGCCTCCATTTTACGGTCTCTAATCCTCCTGGCTTGCACGAGTAAATCCTGATTGATTTCCCCATTCTATACTGGATCGCCCATAGCTCAATTCCAACGCCCAGGAGTTTATAATTAGTGCCACAATCGCTCATCTCAAAAACGCCTCCGACATATCCCACATGCCTCCACTCCTCCTTCAAACCATCCAACTCCATCACCTCATTCGACTGAGGTTGGAGTGCATAAAGCTTATTATTCGCCACGACAGCAAAATCAGCTTCTGTAATGGCCGAATCCTCCGCATATCTCAACCCTTTTGAGCAGAAATTGGGAAGCAGTGTCCACTGACCAATCTCGGGATCGAAACGTTCTGCCGAAACATGAATCTCCGTGAAACCTCCAGGGGACTGGTAATATCCTCCTATGGCGTAGAACTTGTCATTCATGCTCACACCTGAACAATTAATTCTCGGCATCATCATGTCAGGAAGCTTTTCCCATTGATTGTTTCGGGTGTCGTAGCGAAAAGCACTTTTGGAAGCTTCTCCAGTGAAATTTATTAGCCCGCCACTAACGTACACGAATTCTTTCATTTGAGCGCAGCAAAATCTCCTGCAGCGTTTTCCAGGGGGCAATTGAAGAGACTTCCAGATGCCTGCTCCGATATCGTATGAACAAAACCCATCTTTGGTCTGATTGACTTGCGGTAGGAAGATCTGATTATTCGTGGCTGTGCTGCAAAGATTCGTGTCAATAGAAATGGCAGAGAGGGGATTGGGTAAAACCTGGGTTCGAAGGCTGAAAGGGTCGACCAACAGCCATTCTGTGTTGTGCTGAGTGACATGCACGTACTCTCCGTCGAACCTGCTGTCAAACCCTGCAATGAAAATACAAAATTCTGTTGGGAGATTGAGAGAACGGCGAAGAGATCTAATGCAAGATTTGTCTTTGCATGCATTTGCCCAGGCGCGCGAGACGCAGGAAGCGACGGCTCTGTTGCGACGAGGCAGCCTCACAAGGCACCGCCACGCTACTTCGTCAGGCACAGATGGGAGCAAGCTGGATTCATCCATGCTGCAAATTTGGCTTGTTGCCGTTCTTGCAAAGGCCGTCTTCACATATATATTTATTGATTGGGAGACGAATAAATTATGTTTTAGGTACATCCATTAGCTGGTTAGCATGATAAATCGTTTAAAATAAATTAACTCTAAACGCTTTTTTCACGTTTCGGAATGGTAGTTATGACATGTTGAGTGCAAAGTTCCTAGCACGAGGATTTCAAACAGAGTAAAAAAATTAGTTAGGGAGGAAGATATGGGTGAAAGGCCTAATTTTGGGCATCTCAAGTTAGTCCTTGATAATGATTTTTTACTTTTACATGGTTTATTTAGTAAATTCATTGTTTAAATTTAAAGTTTCTGTTTCTTTTCATTAAAATGTTTTATATTAATCAGTATGGTGGAAATAAATTATATTTAAATAAATAATTTAAATTATACAATGAAGTAGTTCTCTGCTTATAACTAAGGTTTCAGGGCCACACCATCAAATATGATGCCACATCAGCATGCGTTTTTGTCAAGGTGTCCAAAAAGGCCCCAAAAAATAGTGAGACCAATTCTCGTGCATTACATCATTAGTAGTTGAGTGCTGATGTGGTATCACATGATTGGTTGCTTTTTAGATCAAAAGCATACATTTTGTTTAATTATGGATAGTCAAATCACAACTATTAGACATTATATAAACGACTATTGGGTATTATATTTACGATTGGGTGCGCGACTATTAGACCCCGCACGACTATTGGGCCCTCTCCCCTATATGTTTACATTGCACGAGTAAAAAAAGTCTTGCAGTTTTAATCGGACGACGACGCCTACCATGTGTGTGAAAAGATCTGAGTTGAATCGAGATGTGCAATCCTAGAAGTGCAATTCTTGGAGTCATGATGAGATAAAGTTGTACATCATCCCTGCACTAGGGACAGTTTATCTACTTCAAACCACAAACCCTTAAAAAAAGGGATGCGGCTAATCTCTGGACACATAAGAAAGGCATAGAAACATACATAACATGATGGACATGCCCCTTTGTCTTCTCCCCGAAGGAGGACGGAACGGTAACACGCCGTTATTTTTCAAATTTTGAATTTTGCCGCTTTCTCCTACGGCAGTTTTGCAGGGACAATGGCAGTACATTTACAGTTATTTACTGAATTCCTGAGGCGGAGGAGATTTCCATCGTTGTTGAGAAGTGCCACCATCACTGTATTTTCAATGGCTGATAATGAAGTGTGGATCAGACACGGTTACACTGCATTTTCAATATACGGCGTGTGGGATCCTCTGTTGCTAGTAAGTCTCTATTTTCATGAAGGCATTCGGAAAAAGACTAGAATGCTTTTATTTAATGAACGCCTGCCATCCGAAAAGCTGTTCGAAATTGAGGCGCCCAAACTTAGGGTTCTGAATTTAATGCATACAACTAATCTACGTTAAAGTTCTTATGTGGTATAATTCAGATTCCTACAGTATATCCTGGAAACTGTTTTAGAGATTAAAACATCAAGCATTGGCTTCCTCCTTTATTCCCCGAAGATGAATTCAGAGATAGGATCTGAATCGCAAGACAAAAAATTACAAATACAGTTGACTCCAGACACCTTAGACAATATTGTAGACAACACAATTGGCAAACAAAGATCAAAACTTGTTGGAACAATATGAATATGAGGACCTCTCATACTAACTCAAGCAGAGGATGTCTTACATGATAGTGTTATTGATGCCAACAATATGACATGATTGCTTATAAAATTGAATCAGAGGATTTCCTTCATAATACTATGTGTATTTTTTCTTTTCATGATATTAACATAATTGATTTGCAAAAGATGTATCATAACTTCATAAAACAAATTGGGTTTTCCAAAATAATGGGATAAGCTATACCTATGCATCTAGACTTTCAATGCATACACGTAATCATTTTCCATAAATTGGACTTTAAAACAAACTTTACCCATCCATCTAAGTATATGCTGCCTCTGCAACAAGTCAAAAGCTCTAAAACATGCTTTAGATGCTTGTCTAGAGTTTTAATACTATATTTACTACTAAAAAATGTCAAAAACATCATATTCAACATATATTTTGAGTTGTGAGTGATATGATTGTTCTTGTTCTAAACTCAACAGTGGAGAGCTCAAGGAGGAGTTGCAAGTGGGGGATACATAAAACTAATCAAATTGACCTGAGGGGTGTCTAACCAATTGGGTTGCTACATGTAGAGGGTTTTACAAACAAGTTATGTGGGTTGCAGGGTTCATAACACTTAGTGTTTTCCAACCTACAATGAGTGTAATTTGAAAACTTTTTATTATTTAGAGAGTATGAATGTAATGAAAGATATCTTCAAAATTTAGCACAGTTATTACATAGAGTATAAATTATGTTTCAATTTCATCATATGATGGAAAATAAATACACAAAATAATCACAGGTTGGAAAACACAGTGGGTTGTGAGCGATTTCATTATAATTGTTCTAAGCTCAAGGGTGGAGAGCTTGGGGAGGATTTTCGGGTAGAGGATATAAAACTAATCAAATTGACTTGAGGGGTGACTAACCAATTGGGTTGTTACGTTTAGATGGTCTTACAATAGTATGTGGGTTGTGAGTTTCATAACACCCAACATTTTCCAACCTGCAATTGTTGTAATTAAAACCTTTTCTTATTTAAATAGTACGAATATAATGAAAAATACCTTCAAAATTTACCACAACTGTTACTTAGAGGAAAAATTGTGTTTCAATTTCCTCATATGGTGGAAAAATAAATGCACAAAATAATCGCATGTTGAAAAATCAAAGTAATAAAACCAAAGGTAATAGACACAAATGACACACAAATCACAAGTTTTTTACCCACAAATGATTTCCCAATAAGACGAGCAATAGCTTATGTGGACATCGATTTTGGGTATCTAAGGTTTCTCTAGCACTTCTAGGCTTTTCACCTAAAATGAGAGAAATGGGCCCAAAATGCTAATGTCTACACTCAAGATTAATGTATGGATGGATGCAATATGCCTAAATATGATCTCTAAATGCAATAAAATAGAAAAAAAAGATGATTATTAATGAAAAACTATTGAAATGCAAGATGTTTGAAGACACATTGTGATATGCAAACATGTGATAAATGACCTAGAAATGGAAACAAAACTAGACATAAAGTTATGAAACAAAATGTGTGCACCTAAAGGTGGAAGAAGGATGCAATGAAAGTTTGGGATCCTAATAAAACTAATGCAGAAGACAATTGGGACACTTGTGCCAATTTGGGTGACTTAGTCCCAGATCTGGAAAAACTGCTCTGGAGCCTGTTTCGGCCAAATGGGTATCCAAATCTACATAAAACTTTTAAAAAAAGGTTCAGTGGGACTAAGTTACCACTGTTGGTGACTTAGTCCACTTCTAAATTTCTAAAAATTTGAAAGTGGAAATTTCTTCAACAAGTCTTCAACCTAATCTTCAATAATTTTCAAACCCTCAAAGTACCTAAGTCTACAAACACATAATGAAAGAGAAAGAAATGTTGAATGTTAGGGCATGGGGGTTTGCCTTGGTCAAACCCCTTTTTAGGTAATTAAACCAAAATGAAGAAAGAATGTAATGAAGCATGAAACAATGGAGTTAATACCTTTCCATGATGATTGATCTTGATTTTTTGCAACAAAAGATGAAGAATCTTCCCTTGAATGTCTGAAAAATGTTGTCTTGATGTCTTAGAATGCCAAAACCCTAACTTGCTTGACTTAAGAACATGATGAATGATGAATGATGAATGAATGGTGATGATTTAATATTCTTATGAATTAGGGTCTAGAGACTTATATTTATAGGAAGTCCTCCTAATTTTCTCGTTAATTTGATCCCTAAGGCCGACATGAAGGAAAAATAAACTTAAAATCCAAAATTTCCTGCTCAAACCTCAAAAATAGGCCAAATTAGACTAAGTCGCCACGTTGGGCGATTTAGTCCCACCTGGCAGGGACTCATTTGCCCAGATGAGCGACTTAGTCCCAAAGGGGCCCTTTTGATAGCTTGAATGTTGGGGAATGAGGAATTTCAGTTCCTATGTTGGTTTCATTGGGTATTTGATCAAATTATGCCTTGGGATGCACAATATGGGGAATAGGGGCCTATTAATGATGATGTAAAGGAAAATTAGGGCTAGGGACACAAAGTTCAATGTGAAAGTGTGATTAAATGTACTTTACAAGGGTATGTGCAGGATCATCATGGAAAAAATAGGCCCTTAAGTGGCAAAAAATTCAGAAAAATTAGAGTTAGGCAACTTGACATAAAAATTTGAATAAGTTATCTATATTATTTCAAAAATATGTAAGAATAGAATATGTAGAAAATTGAATGTATTTTCTAAACTACTAGGTTTATTTTAAAATAAAAAATTCTATTTGGTGAAAATTTGAAATTTCAATGTAGTAGTACTTAAATTTTAGGGAAAAATAAGAAGTAGGTGACTGTCTAACCACCCTAACCACAATAAAATGATAATATTTTTTTATAATATTTTAGATATAAGTAGAGGACTCATATCTTGATGTGATGCATATTTTTTTGTAATTTTTTTCCAAGTAAATAATTAATTATGAATTTTTTAATACAAATTTTAAAATATATAAAAACTCATATGTTTGACCACCTTAACATGGTCAAAACTTCATGAAATTCAATTTTATTTTTTTTAATCCTATATTATGTGAAGCATAGAATGTGACACATGTTTTGGATTCAAAAAATATGATACCGTTTGAAAACTATAGATGTTTTTCAATGATCCTATTAATTAGGACTTTACTTGTAATTCAAATAGAAAATGAATAATAAATATTTATTAAATTCAAAGTAAAGCATAATTTATATTAATGGAAAGCTGAGAATCTCCTTTAAAAACCCTTTGTGTTTCATCAATTTTGGGTAAAATTTTTTTATCAGCCACATACCCTACAAATACCCATCATATCGCCACTTTTTGGCCCATCATGATCCTGCACATACCCACAACACTAAAATGAGGTCCACTTAGCCTAGAAAGGCACTACATCCAATGTGAATGTGTAGAACACATTACACCACTAGATTAAAGTTGAGTTTAATTTACAAGCCTTCTAGATTAGTGTGAGAATGCAATTAAATACATTTTATATCATTGAATTAGGGGAAAGCTAGTTCCATTCAGTTTAGATAAGTGTGAAAGTGCTTTACAACACCTTCACAAGACATCGTTAAATGCATTTTATTTAGTTTACAAGGATCCAAGACCTAGTGTGGATGTGTAAAACACCTCACAACACCAAATCAAGGCCTTATTAAGCTCAATTTATCATCAATTATTCCCATATCAAGCAAAGTATACACTTTTTGGTGACACAACTTCTTCCAAGTATGTGAATAGATATAAAAGTGATTGTATATTAGGCCTATGAATAAAATACAACCTTCTAGAACACACAAATTCCTTTTCAAATACAGGTGCACCCAAATATACTAGAGAAATATCAAAAAATAGTTATAGATTAACACCATAAACCTTACAATCAAAAGAGAATAGAAAGGAAACAGAGATCCAAAACATCTCCTTTATTATTCAATACAATGGAAGTTCACAAAATTATCCCTTCTCTCTATACGAAATCCATGCTTGAAAATCCCAACTACCACTCTCTTTTCCTAAAATTGAAAATTCTCGTCCCTTTGTAAGGGAGAGAGAGGGGGAAGGAGGGAGAGGTAAAGTGGGAGGGATAGAGGTACATAGAGATATGGTGGGAGAGTTTTGTATAGATAGAGTGAGAGAGAGGGAAGGAGGGAGGGATACTAGGAGGGGTAGGTGGAGAGAGGTTGTGTGTGTATTTATAGAGAGGGATCTAAGTAGGGTAGGAAAGGTAGAGAGAGGTGGTTTGTGTTTGTAAGAGAGAGAGAGAGGGGAGGGGAGGGAGAGGTATAGAGAGGGGTAGGTAGAGTGAGGGAGATGTGGGGTGGAAGGGATAGAGGGAGGGAGAAAGAGGGAAGGAGGGAGTGAGGGATAAAAGGAGGGGTAGGTAGAAGGAGAGAGAGAGAGAGAGAGGGAGAAAGAGGGGAAAAGGGAGGGAGAGGAAGGTTAGGAGGGATAGTGAGAGAGGAGAGATAGAGAGAAGTATAGAGGGATGGGGGGAGGGAGAGTTCTAGTGAGGTAGCATGGGAGGGATAAAGGGAGAGAGAGGAAATGAGAGAGACATAGAGAGGTAGGTAGAGAGAGGTAATGTTGACGAAATAAAGGGAGAAGTAGGTAGAGAAAGTCAGGGGAGATAGGGAAAGGAAAGAGGGAAAGGAGAGAGGGAAGGGGAAAGAGAGCAAAGAGGGGGAAGTTGGGGAAGGAGTTGGGAAGGAGGAAGAAGTGTGGGATGAATTAAGGGAAAGGTAGGTAGAGCGGGAGAGGTTCAATGGAATGAAAATGACTTCGTAAAGGGTTTTTCCAAGTTTAATATGTTTGTTTAAAGGTAAAATTATAGGTAATAAAAATTTACAACTGTTAAAAAGATTAATTTATAGGGATGGTTAGTATCAAATTCCAATCTTGGGTATTTGGTTGTGGCATATGAACAAGTTACCATCCACATTAGTTAATTAATTAGTGACTCTTTTTTCACTAACATATCAATTGTTCCTATATCCATACCATTTCCAATTTATCCCCTCTTTGATGAGAATGTCTTAGTGCAACACTATAATCATAAGTGACATATATTCTCATCTTTAGTTCCTAGCCTAATCCCCATCCATCTTCGTTGTACCTTGTTGCACTCTAATTCCCTATGCATGCAATCTAATTTTGTATATCTAATTATTCATGACTCCTTACAATCCAAAATTTCAAGAAAATCATAATCCATGCAATCTAGCTATGTAATCTACACAAAATCATCCAATAAAATTTATGGTACTTTTCCGAGACTTGTTGCAAGCATTGATCCAACACTAAAATATTTATATTGTAAACTAAAAGGGTCTTTATCAACAAATCTAGCTTGATTCTTTAACAACAAATCCTTAAGAACTAATTCCAATCCTATTTTTACCTAATCTCCAATCTAGTTTCATTGTATAGTGTGAATTGACTCCTTGTGTAATTCAAATTCAAAGAGGTTTTTCATTTTTCCCTACCAACTTGAAGTATTGAATATTTTAAATTGTATTATATGGTTTTGTATAAAGTAGAATGCTAATTCATTTTTACACATCTATAAAAAAAGAAGATTAGTCTAGCTCTCATTTATTACTTGCACTATCATTCAAGGGGCATATTTGAGAACTCACTGCCACATCAACATCTAATTAATTAGTGACATATATGAGTAATCCATGGTTTCTTTCAATCTTGATTTTTTTCTCACAAGTCATTTTTAATTAAATTATCAATGGTTTTAATTGAGGATAGCATGAACCTCACCTAACAATCTCCTTAAAGGTGATTTAAACACCTTGAATTCATAATTATAGATTAAAATATTAGAAGGAAAGGCAACCTAATTTTTGGATCACATAACTAAATGGGTCAATCACATAGTACAAATTGATTATGCAAAAAAAGATCTATTTTACATTACTTAATTATTCATGTGATTATAATTTCACCCAAGATTCAAATAGAATTTACTTCACTTCTCGTAAAAGTATAATGAGACTACATCTAATACAAAATTGTGTTTTAGATTATTGACACTTGATATTTTGTAGTTTAATACAATCAAGTTATGTACCTATAGCTAAATAACCATAATTCATAGTTATCATTTCAAAAAGAATGCTTCTCTATGCCTAATTTAATATATAAGCTAATAGATCTTATAATATTAGCTTTAACTATTGTTAAATTAAGTAATCTATACTTTGGATCTTTCAAACAAAAGGTTCTCTCATTTTCCTTTCAATAAGAATTTTTTGTAGCCTAGAATTATCTTAAAATAATAGAATAGAAAAATTGATAGGTGAAATTATTTTTTATCTACTAGTAAATTTTTAGTGCTAAAATTTAAAATATTAACATTTATAGTTTTGAATAAATATTTATTACTATAAAGATATATTTAAAAACCTTCTAAATAATTAAATAAAACATTTTTGAAGGAGATGATTAATCACAACAAGGTGTGATCATAGGTTTATGATAAATATATATTTTAGATATATAGCTAACATTTTTTTATAATTTTATGTATTCCTTATGAGTTTGTGTATTCTTAATAAAAAAATAAAACCAAATTCTTATAAATGTCACTTTTTAAAAATGTTCTCTAAAAAATAAGTTATTAAAAGTTACAAAAAAAGTAATAATTTATTTTAGGAGTTTGGGAAAATGGTAGTCCAAGAAAATTCTCAAGAATTCAACTCAAAGCTACACCCTTCTGAGGGTTATGGTGTAGCTTGATGGAGTTCCACCTTATTCAAATAACAAAAACACCATTGTTTATGGTATTTGGTAAATTGGAAATACTTTTCCACAATAGGGTTAAAAAACATAATGTGTTTTGGGTACCATGTGAAGTGTAGGTTACAAATCATGTGTTGGAAACACAAGGGCAAACAACTAAGAGGGGGAGGTGAATCAGTTGTCACATAAATTTAAAATAACTTAAACTTATTAACCTTATTCTCAGATCTGATTAATAGCCATGAAAGCATAAATCATCAACACATTAGAAACACACATAATACCAAGATTTTTTAGGTGGAAACCCTGTTAGGGGAAAAACCATGATGGAGGTCAGTCCACAAGATTATACCCTGTTAAAAGTATAAAGAATAAAATGGGGAATGCACATGCATTCAAGCACACTGCTTAGAGCTCACTACTCAAATACAACAAGGCTCACTTCCCAAAGGAAGACACACTATCTTACAAAAACATTTGGATTACATCCACATGATTTTAAACTAAGAAAATAGCATCTGTTAATGCCTAATTATAGTTTTGGTTAAGCACATGAACACTTCTTCACACTCTTCTCACTCTTCTTCACACTTTGCTTCTGCCTTCGAATGATTAGGACATTATTCACAAATATCATACACACGCATGCCTTCAAATGAAATAAACAATCACTTATATATATCCACAACAAGAGATTGCATCGCTACATGTCGGCTTCAACAAAATAATAAAACATATGCAAATTGTCAGCCCAAAACAATAAATAATTTTCAATGCGAATCGACCAATGTCGGCCACAACATAATGAAAACCCAAAACAAAATCCTCGAACATGAAACACCTTCAAAAATTATTCCACGAAGATCCACAACATGCTACCATCACCTTGTCGGCCATGAACATGAAAAATATGAACACGCAAGAGAAAATCACCAATCACGAGCACAATGACCAATGCAAATGTGCAATAAAGATAAAGCATGATCTAGAAACATCCACAAACATTGTGAATCACCAAAGAAGCATATGTTGGAAATATGTGCCTCAAACAATATAGGCTAAAACCTCCATTAGAGCCAAGTCAGTGTGACATCTTCATTGTCTGGCCGACTAGCAGTTTGATTCATTTTGTTTTGAACAGGTTGTTGTGACCTTGTTTCTGTCTTTCCAAATGCTTTCATTGTGGAGCTATCGCTATGACAAGGAGTGTTCGGTATGACCTCTTGGCATTCGAGAGACCTCTGGCTGACAAGCCATTCAATTGTGAATCAGGGAGACTCTTGGTGACCACGGGCTTCAATTGAACCAGTGGTGAATGAGTCCCACCTTAAGACTGAAAATCTTGATTTTGTCATATTCCAGATCCCGAGAGTTAGAAACTAATTCTCGACACTTTTTCACCAGTAGCAGGACTAATTCACCACCCTAGGTGAATGAGTCCCATTGTTGATTTTCAGTAACTTTAGACAACATTCAGAAAATTCCAGATTCTTCAAATCTTTCCCAGGTGCACTCTTTTTCATCCCATTTCTTTCTGTTTTGCATCTTATTCATCTTTTAGTTTATTTTTTGCATATCACAGTGTGTTTTCCAGCATAGTGTAAATCTTAGTTTTCATTCATAATCATTCATTTAAATCACTTACTTGCATTTAGTTCACTTCATCTAGCTTAGATACCATCACATATAGCATAATTTGAATGAACCCTTTAGCATTTTTGGCCCTACCTCTCTTCTTTTAGGTGAAAAACCCTAGAAAAGCTAGAAAGGTGCAAGGTGCCAAAAATCTATGGTTCATTTTGTTGAACCCGCATTTTGAACACTTTGCATTTCTGACTTCATTCACATATTGCATCCTAGATTTAACTTGCATTAACATTTAATTAGGACATTGTTTTGTTTTTGCATTCTAGTACTTTTCATATTGCATTAGTGAAAGCTTTGTTTAGATTTTACTTTTGCATTGCATATCATTGAAAAAACTGAAAAATTGCATTCTGTATCCCTAATTGCATCCTAAGTAGCATTAGAATCATTTTAAAATTTCTCAAAATGAAAAAAAAACATCATACTGGGACTCATTCGCCACCCTGGGCGAATCAATCCCTCTGCACTTTTTGAACAACATTTCTAGCATTTTTCTGGCATTTTCTTGCATTTTTGTTTTCTATAGTTACTTCTCTATTATAGTTAGCATATTTTCTATTATTTGCATTTAGAACTCTTAGATTACCTTGCATTTGATTTCACCCCATCCTTTGTGGTACTTGTATGAGTGTTTGGTGCCCCATTGATAATACTTTAGTGAGACGAAGTTCTAGACTCATGGCCTCCTACGATAGCACTTTCATTGTGGACCATGGGATCTCAAGAGATCCTACTCATAGTATGGAAAATGGTGCATTATGAATTGACAATACCACTTCTATTCCTTCACCTTTCCATCCAATGAATGTTGACACCCAAAACAACTCCCCCCGTAAGAAAAATATTCAAGAAAACCTTCATCGTTTAATTGAAAGTAATGATGGCTTGCAAGTTATGAAGAGAATTGTTGAGATTTACAATAAACATGCCTCTTCTCATACCCAATATATAAAAATTCTTGTAAGCCAAGGAGGACCTCAAGTTCCTCCCCTTTCAACCATCGCATCCATACCAACTTATACCAATCCACAACTCACCACAACTATGCACCAGGTTAATTATGCGTCCACTTCTTTCCCAATTCCAACTAGCATTCCTAGTTCTCCTATGGCATCACAAGTGCCTTCCATCACCTTCACACCCCTTAGTATTTCTTTCACTTCCCCTCACATCACTTACACTCCATAACCATTTTCCCTTCCACCTCAACCCACTTACCTTGACCCTGTTCTTACACAACTCCTTAACACCATTTCCTCCATGCAACAACAACTTTCCACCATTAGCCAAGGTCAACCTACTCCACCCACATATCATGTCTGTGGCAGCCCCTTATCCTTATAAATTGTACGTACCCTTATGCCACAAGGGATAGAAATGCCTCAGTTTGAGAAATACAGAGGTAAAGGAGACCCTATAAACCATGTTAATGTGTATACTGCCTTATGCAGTGATTTTGTCCTTGATGATAAACTTTCAGCCAAAAAATTTCCAAGGACCTTGAAAGATACTGCATTAGAGTGGTTTTCCAACTTGCCCAATAATTCCATCCATTCCTTCAATGAATTGGTAGATTCCTTCATAATTCACATTCAAGTTCACATGACTCCTAAAAAGACAATTCCCTTCAGGATAAACTAACTATGATGAAATTCCCTTCATTCATGCATTTATGTACAACCTTGTGTGAATATCACAACTCGGTTTCTAGTCATGATTCAAAATATACTTCAAACTGAGCTAACAAATCTGAACCACAAAACTAAAAAAACACACAAAACTTTCACAAACCAAATAGAGGCTTCTTACAGTTCAATCTTCCTCCTCAACCGCAACCACCAACCCAACCAGTTCCAAATCAAGTGGCAGTTGTTAAAGCAACAATACCTTATACCTATGGGGACCCAAAGAGACAATTTACTCCCTTACCCAATACCCTTCATAACACAATGAACCAATTACTTCAACAATGCATGCTCACTTTTCCACCTGTTAAACCACTTGATCCCACCAAGCCATTACCACCCACCTTCAAACCTAATGATTATTATCATTTTCATCACCAAAATGGACATGACACTGAACACTACAAGCATATAAAACATCTAGTTCAAAACCTCATTGATTTAGGCCATTTGTCCACTGTGAGTGTTAATGATCAAGGCAATAAGTATGTTGCATCCCCTAACTAGAATTTATGAATTGTCACCAACCCCATGCCTAAACACACTACTTCATTTTTCAAGGCTAGCGAACCTTCAAATATTGATGTAATGAATGTTGTTACAAACAATGAACAACCTGATATAACTCCAACTGTTACCCAAGTTAGTCTTATGGATAAACTTGTGGGTATGATAAGTGTTATCCCTCATAAGGGCCAGACCAATAAATCTCTTGATCTCACTTTTTCTGCTAAAGACATACTACAAAAGCTTCCTGATGGTCCTCTTTACATAGCTGGAAAAATATATAATAAGCCTACTAATGGGATATTAATAGATCACGTTTGTTGTGAGAATGTGATCACATAGGAGTTTGTAGTATTACAAGAGCTATATCAAGATGATTATAATAAACCAACTACATGGATTAAGAAACATATTGGTTTTGCATTCCCTACGATTAGATCGATCATACTCCCCTTGCAGATACGACCTAAAACTTCAGAAGTAACATTTTGAATTATTCCACAATCTAACCAATTTCGTTTGCGGCTAGGCCACCTTTGGCTTCAGTCAATGAAAGAGGTCTCATCAGTGGTTCACAAGTGTTTGAAGTTTCCACATGGCAATGAAATCTTCACCATACACCATAGTGGATTTAATCCCTTATCTTCTAAAGGTAATTTTCCTTAAAAGCCTTTTGGCCTAAACCCATGGAACCCATCACCCCTCAAAAAGAATTCTTCTTCATAGCCTATCAAAAATTCAAAGCCAAAAAAATAACCAAATTGTCTCTTTGTAACACATCCCCATCCACTTCCACACCTCCTATCATAGATGATTTAACCATGCTTCAACCTGAGTCCAACATTGAGCAAACCATACAACCTCATGAACAACTACCCTTACATACTTCCCCGCCATCGTTAAAAAGACCAAGAGAAAATGAAACCAATCCCATCGTGCCTCCTCGAATAAAACAAGTATATAAAGCAAAAGAGAAAGTGATTGATCCATCCTCTTCAGTTTCCTTTGTTCTTCCTATTGGAAACACAAGGGCATACAACTGAGAAGGGGGGTGAATCAATTGTCACATAAATTCAAAACTTATTTAACTTATTAACCTTATTCTTAGATCTGATAATTAAGCATGAAAGCATAAATCATCAATACATCAAAAACACACATAACACCAATATTTTTTACATGGAAACCCTGTTAGGGGAAAAACCACGATGGAGGTCAATCCACAAGATTATACCCTATTAAAAGTATAATGAAAATGAAATATGGGGAATTCACATGCATTTAGGAACACTTACCATAGCTCACTACTCAATTACAACAAGGCTAACCACCCAAAGGAATACACATTGTCTTACATAAAGAATCAAATTACATCCACAGGGATTTGAACTGGTAAAATAGCATCTGCTAATGCCTGATCATAGTTCTGGTTAAGCACATGAGCAATTCTTCACTCTTCTACGCACTTCACACTCTACTTTTCCTTTGAATGATATTCACACATACACACATAGAAGCACACTTTGGCATACACTCACACTCTCCAATTCGAATAAACAATCGCTCTTATATATCTGCAACAAGAAATTTCATCCCTTCATGTCGGCCCAAAACATTTAATATTATTAGTGTGAATCAACCAAGGTCAGCCATAGCTTAGTGAGGACCCAAATTAACATCTCCAACATGAAGAAACTTCAATTAATTACCCCTCAAAGATCCACAATATGCTACAAACACTATGTCATCCAAGAGCAAGAAGAACATGAACACGCAAGAGAAAATTGCCAACCACGAGCACAACGATCAATGCGGACATGCAACAAAGATATAGCATGATCTAGAAACATCCACAAGCATCAAAAATCACAAGAGAAGCATCTGCAATAACTGGACTAACTAAAATAGCATCATCTTCAATCAAGAACACCAACTGAAGCAACAAAAAAAACTATCAGAATGAGAATCTTCATAACTTGATCAAATCTTCATGTAGATCTCTGAAACTCGACGTGGATAAACTAGATATACTCAGCAACAAACCCTTTAGTCCACAACCTTTGATCATCAATGCACAAAAATTACTGACATATTGAACTTCACTTCACTACTGACAACCTGCAACTCATTTATTACAATTTTCTCAATATCCTCAACAGATACAACTTCAAATGAATTAATGCTAATAGTGTTGACATCAATGACAACCACATGTTAGAAAAAAAACCACAACATCCAACAATCTCCCCCTTTGGCATTGATGGCAACACATGATGTGAAAAACACCATCAACACAACTAACTCTTGACACTTACTCCCCCTTAGGATCTGACTCATTTTCTCCTCAACACTTTCACATGATCTTTTCCCCACAAGGCTCTTCTCCCCAGATAATCACCAATTTTTCACATGAGCATCACGAATCACAAGAGAAGCATCCATAACAACTGGACTAACTAAAGTAGCATCATCTTCAATCATGAACACCAACTGAAGCAACAAAAAAACTATCAGAATGAGAATCTTCATAACTCAATCAAATCTTCACGCGGATCTTTGAAACTCGATGTGGATAAACTAGATATACTTAGCAATAAACTCTTTAGTCCACAACATTTGATCATCAACATACAAAACTTATTGACATACTAAACTTCACTTCACTACTGACAACCTACAACTCATTTATTACAATTTTCTCAATATCCTCAACATATACAACTTCAAATGAATTAATGCTAATAGTGTTGACATCAATGACAACCACATGTCAGCAAGAAAACCACACCATCCAAAAATCTCCCCCTTTGGCCTTGATGGTAGCACATGATGTGAAAAACACCATCAACACAACTAACTCTTGACACTTACTCCCCCTTAGGATCTGACTCATTTTCTCCTCAACACTTTCACATGATCTTTTCCCCACAAGGCTCTTCTCCCTAGATAATCACTAGTTTTTCACATGACTCTTCTCCCCCTTTGACATCAATGACACATATCTCTAGACTCCACACAAACTCTGAACCACATATATGAACATCTGACTACTCCACCTGAGTAGTAGACACAACAAAATCAATTTGAAATAAGATATGACTATGAAATGCATAGACTGATGCAATGCAATGCATCCTTAGTTCTAATTAGGAGGGGTAATCACCCCTAACTTACCTCTGAGATACTCAAAACTATCCTTAGGAAATGGCTTGGTAAAGATGTCTGCAATCTACTCCTTAGTAGGCACATACTCCAATTTCACTTCCTTTTCACTCACCTTCTCTCTCAAAAAGTGAAACTTGATAGATATATGCTTCTTTTTTTTTAATGCAGCACCAGATTCTTGGAAATGTAACTATTAGCACTTGAATTATCACAAAATATGGAAATAGGCTCATTATACACAACTCTAATATCCTTCAACATCTATTTCATCCACAGTACTTGAGTACAATTGTTAGCAGCAACAATGTATTCAGCCTCTGCAATAGACAAGGAAATGGCATTCTACTTCTTGCTTAACCATGAAATCAACTTCTTACCCAAGAAAAATGCTCCACCACTAGTACTTTTCCTATCATTTACATCTCCTTCCCAATCAACATCAGTAAAGGAACTTAAAGTAAGATCATCATCTTTAGGATACCATAGGCCAAAGTCAAAAGTTTCCTTCAAATATCTAAAAATTCTCTTCACAACAGTCACATGAGATTCCTTCGGATTAGCTTGAAATCTTGCAACAATACATACAACATTCATGATATTAGGCCTAGTTTGAGTTAAATACAACAATCCACCAATCATTGATCTGTATCTTGTCTAATTTTCTTTCGAAGAATCATCTTCTGTTGTCAACTTGCATCCGGTCACCATGGGTGTACCAACTAGCTTTGAATCTTCCATACCAAACTTCTCCAGCAATTCTTCACATACTTGGACTAAGATATAAAAATCCCTTTATCTAACTGAGTAATTTGCAATCCCAAAAATAATTTCATCTCACCAATCATAGACATCTTGAGAAAATTCATTTTTCATCTCATTAGAAAACTTCATGCAAAAACCATCATCTCCTCCAAAAATGATATCATCAACAAAGAATTCAACAATCAAATCTTTATTATGATCAATCTTGAAATACAAATTACTATCATCAGTACCTTTTTTAAATCCAAGCTTCAATAAAAACTTTTCCAATCTAGAATACCATGCTCTAGGGGCTTGCTTGAGTCCATACAATGCTTTCTTCAACTGACACACCATATCTTCCTTATCAGTTAGATGGAATCCATCAAGTTGCTCAACATACACTTCTTCTTCCAATTCGCCATTTAGAAAATTTCATTTGACATCCATCTAATAAACTTTTTAGTTCTTGTAAGTAGCATGTATGCAAGAAATAATCTTACAGCTTCAATTCTAGCAATAGGGGCAAAAGTATCTTCAAAATCAATTCCTTCCATATGAGAATATCCTTTACATACCAGTCTTGCTTTGTTTCTAACCACTTCACCTTGCTCATTCAGTTTATTTCTAAAGACCCATTTGGTTCCAATGACATTCTTATCCTTAGGTCTGGTAACAAGAATCCATGTATCATTCTTTTCAATCTATTTTAACTGGGTATGTGTAGGATCATGATGGGCCAAAAAGTGGTGATATGATGGGTATGTGTAGGGTATGTGGCTGACAACTTTTTTCTTGCCCAAAATTGATGAAATGAAAAGGGTTTTTTAAGGAGATTCTCATCTTTTCACCAATATAAATTATGCGTAACTTTGAATTTAATAAGTAATTCTTATTCATTTTCTATTTGAATTACGACTAAAGTCCTGATTGATAGGATGATTAAAAAATATCTATAGCTTTCAAAAGTATCACATTTTTTGAATCCAGAACATGCGTCACATTCTATGCTTCATATACTATAGGATTAAAAAAGAAAGAAATGAATTTCATGAAGTTTTGACCAAGTTAAGGTGGTCATACATACAAGTTTTATATATTTTTTAAGTTGTAATAAAAAAATCATAATTAATTATTTACTTGGAAAAAAAATACAAAAAATATGCATCACATTAGGACATGGAGTCCCTCTACTTATATCTAAAATATTATAAAAAAATATTATCATTTTATTATGGTTAGGGTGGTTAGATAGACACCTACTTATTTTTTCCCTGAAATTTAAGTACTCTGCATTGAAATTTCAAATTTTCACCAAATAGATTTTAAATTTAAAAATAAACCTAGTAGTTTAGAAACTACATTTGATTTTCTACAGATTCTATTCTTACATAATTTTGAAATAATATAGATAACTTATTCAAATTTTTATGTCAAGTTGCATAACACTGTTTTTTCTGAATTTTTTTGCCACTTAAGGGCTTGTTTTTTCCATGATGATCCTGCACATACCCAACTCTTCTTTCATTGCTTCAACCCAATGCTCATCTTTACATGCTTCATTCACACTAGTAGGCTCAGTTTTTGAAATCAAGCAATATTCTTCTGATATTTTTCTCCTAGTCTGGAAACCTTTGTTCTTATCACCTATAATTTGATCTCCTAAATGATTCAATCTTACATACCTCAGAGTCTTCTTAGGATGTTCTTCAACTTTAGGCTCTTGTGTTCTCTCTTCTGTGCTTCCACTAGTTTCTCCTTCTTCTTCATTTTCTTGATTTACCAGATTGATTTGCACTTGATTTGTAGTCTAAAATTGCTTTCCTTGGTTTGTATTTTCATCTTGATCATCAGAGTTGTATCCATAGGTTCTGGATGGTGTACCTAAGTCTTCATCAACCTTGACATTTTCACTTTCAACCATTTTCTTTAATATTTTATTGTAACACCGGTAGGCCTTGCTTTTAGTAGAATAACCCAGAAAGATACCTTCATCACTCCTAGCATCAAAATTTCCTATGTATTCATCTCTCTTAATATAACATTTTCTTCCAAATATCTTGAAGTATTTAACAGTAGGCTTTTGACCAGTCCATAACTCAAAAGGGGTCTTACCAATATCACCTTTGATTTGTACCTAGTTGAGTGTGTACATAGCAGTACTCACAACTTCTCTCCAATTGATATGAGGGACATTTCCTTCTATCGTCATTATTCTAGTAGCATCTTCAATTTTTCTATTCTTCCTTTCCATAACTCCATTTTGCTGAGGGGTCCACGGTGCAAATAATTGTCTCTTTATTCCATGTTCTTCACAAAAATAATTAAATTCACCAGAAGTGAATTCACCACCTCTATCTGATCTCAGACATTTAATCTTCAAACCTGTCTCTGTCTCAACCATAGCTTTAAAGATCTTGAACTTTTCCAATGCTTCAAATTTCTCCCTTAAGAAAGTAACCCATACCATTCTAGCATAATCATCAATGAGTAACATGAAATACCTGTAACCTTGTAAAATTATGACCTTAGAGGGACCACACAGATCAGTATGCACAAGCTCTAACAATTCATTTGAACAATGCTTTTTACTCCGAAATGAAATTCTAGTTTTCTTTCCTAACTGACATTCCTTGCATATGGCATTAGTAGGTTTCACCAACTTAGGTAGATCTCTCACAGCCTTAGTGGAACTTATCTTGACAATATTATCAAAGTTAACATGACACATTCTCCTATGCCATAACCAACTTTCATCAACTTGAGCAATCAAGCAACTTTTACTAGAAGCACTCAAGTGAAAGATATTACCTTTTGTTTTTGTACCTGATGCAATTTCATTTCTAGAACTTAATATTTTGCACTTTCCATCCTTGAACTAAAGATTGTATCCCTTATCAACCATCTGACCAACACTCAAAATATTATGCTTTAAGCCTTCAACATACAGAACATCATCAACATTATGTTTACCATCAAGAGAAATGCATCCTCTTCCACGGATCACACCAGCTATATTATCACCAAATCCCACAACACCGCCATCATACGTTTTCCAAGCTTAAAAACTACTTTTATCTCCTATCATATGATGTGAACATCCACTATCAATCACCTATTCATCTTTCTTTTCAACTCAAGCAACTAGGGCTTTCTCCACATTTGTACAACTAGTAGATTCAATACATACAAAATTATTTTCCTTTATTGCAATAAATACCCATTCATCATCACTTTTATTTCCTTTATCAGATTAATCATATGTTACGCCTTCATCAACAACATAGTAACACTTCTTCTGAAATCTAGTCTTGTTATGTCTTGGTTTAGGAGCTCTTTTCGGACACCTTGATGCAAAATGACCTATCTTATTGCAAGAAAAATATTTAAGAGGAAATTTTCCTTCATACTTACCTTTTCCTCTCAGTACTCTTTTGACAATAAGTGCTTCCAACTCTTCCATCTCTTTTCTTCTTCTTCAATCTATCTGATTTCATCCTCATATTTGAATGTCTTTCTAGATGAACTCTCACCCGAATCATATCTCTGTCTATCTCTTCCATAAGTAGTAGCCTTAAATGCATATTCAACCTTAGGAAAGGCATCACCAAATTTTCTCAACTCAAAAGCAGTCAGCTTACCAACCAATGTATCTTTGGTTATGTTTGTTACAATCCAGAGCTCTTCAATAGCACTAGCTTTGACTTTGTAAGAATCAAGCAAGGATCTAAGCACTTTAGCAACAATCTCAGATTTTTCTATATGTCTGCCAACACATCTAATACCACACACAAGTTCATCCACTCTTTGCATGAAATTATTAATGTTCTCATCATCTCCCATTCTCAACCTTTCATATTTCCCTTTCAAACTCTGCAACTTAGCAATCTTCACATTAGTATCACCTTCATACAAGGTTTCCAACAATTTCTAGATCTCATGAGTAGTCTTTAGATCCATAACATTTTTCATCTTAGAATTAGTCAAAGCACTCAACAAAGCTTCCTTAGCTTAGATATTATACTCAACATCTCTAATCTCAGTAGTAGTAGTAGGATCATTCTAAGGAATAACATACCTAGTACATGTAATGTTCCAATAAGGTTCACCAATGCATCTCAAATGACACTCCATTCGAGTCTTCCATAGAGAATAATTTGTTCCATCAAATCTCAGACTGTCCTTCTTGTAACCTGCTATCTTGGATAACCTTAAGTTGTTAAACTTCTTCCAAGGAACCTACTCTAATACCAATTATTGGCAACACGAGGGGAGACAACTGAGAGGGGGGGTGAATCAGTTGTCATAGAAATTAAAAACTTATTTAACTTATTAACCTTATTCTTAGATTTGATAATTAACCATGAAAGCATAAATCATCTATACATCAAAAACACACATAACACCAATATTTTTTATGTGGAAACCCTGTTAGGGGAAAAACCATGGTGGAGGTCAGTCCACAAGATTATGCCCTGTTAAAAGTGTAATGAAAATGAAATATGGGGAATGCACATGCATTTAGGCACACTACCTAGAGCTCACTGCTCAATTACAAAAAGGATAACTTCCCAAAGGAAGACACACTGTCTTACATAAAGAATTGGATTACATCTGTAGGGATTTGGACTAGTAAAATAGAATCTGCTAATGCCTAATCACAGTTCCGGTCAAGCACGTGAAAAATTCTTCACTCTTCTACACACTTCTTCACACTCTGCTCTGCCTTCGAATGATATTCGCACATACACACACATAAGCATACTCTAGCATACACTTTCACTCTCCAATTTGGATAAACAATCACTCTTATATATCTGCAACAATAAATTTCATCGCTTCATGTCGGCCCAAAACATTTAAGATTATTAATGCGAATCAACCAAGGTCAGCCACAGCTTAGTGAGGACCCAAATTAACATCTCCAACATGAAGACACTTCAATTAATTACTCCTTGAAGATCCACAATATGCTACAAACACTATGTCGGCCAAGAGCAAGAAAAACATGAACACGCAAGAGAAAATCGCCAACCACGAGCACAATGATCAATGTGGACATGCAACAAAGATATAGAATGATCTAGAAACATCCACAAGCATCACAAATCACAAGAGAAGCATATACAACAACTAGACTAACTGAAATAACATCATCTTCAATCAGGAACACCAACTGAAGCAACTGGAAATTTTTCATAATGAAAATCTTCATAACTCAATCAAATCTTTACACAGATCTCTAAAACTTGACATGGATAAACTAGATATACTCAGCAACAAACCCTTTAGTCCACAACCTCTGATCATCAACATACAGAACTTACCGACATACGGAACTTCACTTCACTACTGACAACCTACAACTCATTTATTACAATTTTCTCAATATCCTCGACATATATAGCTTCAAATGAATTAATGCTAATAGTGTTGACATCAATGACAACCACATGTTAGCAACACAACCACAACATCCAACACTTCCCTCTTTAGAAAAAGAAGAGCCTATGATGACTCACTTAGCTCTTACACCTCAATAACTCCAAAACAAAATTAAACTAAACCGCAGTGCTAGGGAATGTAGGTGTCGTTGTTGTCTCCTTGCTCGTCAATATCACATGGAAGAAAATAAAGAAAATCAACCTCTACCTTTGACAAAAGTAATAGATGACCACCCTCTTCCTAACCTGCCACAAGACAGTCCAATGCGACAATCACCACAAAATGAACCAATCCAACAGCCACAACTTTTGATACATCCTTCCTTGAAAATCACCCTTCATCCTCCCATCATCATCAATCTTGATGATGATGATGATGATGAAATGATAGAAAAAATAGATGAAGAAGTGCACAATTACCTAAACTCTCTATTTTCATCTGCAATGAGCTTAAATGATAAATCCTCTCAACCAAGTGATGAACCTTGCATGACTCCTAGTTCAGCACTTGCAATTCTTCTTTTGGACAGCCAATCGCCTTCGCATTACACTGAACATGATTGGGAGGTGGATGACTTGTTATATGGTTGAATTTAATTTTCCTTCCTAGCCTTTTGCACGTTTCTTTTATTTTTATTTTTATTTCGTGTGTGTATCATGTTCCCCCGTAACGCACATTTGATGCTTCCTCTCTTTGTACACTTCTATTTGTACCTCTTCTTCTATTTTTCATGCATTTTCTTTTTCGCTTTCATTTTTAGTTTTCCTTTTGGGGATGACGCAAAGCGTTGAAATGCCCTATGTATCTTCCATGTTGACCCAAAAGGTCCTTGTCTTTTTCTCTTTTTGTTTTGTGTTTTCCTTTTGGGGATAATGCAAAGCATTGAGACTAAAATGTCTCCTTCATGTTGACCCAAAAGCTTTTTCATTTTCTTTCACCTTTTTATTTTCTCTTCTTTTCACTTGTATTTTCCTTTTGGGGATGATGCAAAGCATGAGACTGCAATGTATCTTCCATGTTGACCCAAAACGGACTTTTTTTTTTGTTTTCACTCTCTTTGTGTCATTCTTCTAGTTCTATGTGCTTTAAGGAATGATGATAGTTCCAAGCTCTTTCATGAAAACATTGCAAAAATGAACATACTGACCCCAAATCCATAGATCCCTTATGTGTTTGCTGTTCTCTTTTCTGGGGGGAAACTCCCTTTTTTCCATTCTCCTTGACATGACACACTTGGCATAGGGCTTTCCAAGTTGGCTCTCATGTCTTGTTTTCCTTTTACATTCTTCCCTTTTCTACTTTAAAGTAATTTCTCATAGAACTGTGTGTAGCTAGCAATTCCTTTAAAGGAATTTAAAGTGGAGGGCATACATTAGCATTAATTCATTTGCATTTTTGGTTCCTAGTGTAGCCTTGTCGTTTATATGATACATTCGTCACTTTGTGGATGACATTGGATGTGATGTCCTTCATAATTGTGATCTATCTTATCATATTGCATTCCTCTTGGTGGCTTGATGCGACACACTATATCCCATAAGTTGTGAATATACTATTATTTGATTGGTCCTCTCTTGGAGACATTAGGCACAATGTTCCCTAAGTGACTGACCTTGCATGAACTTAACACGACTCCTTTGAACATATTTTGCATTCTACATTACATTTTGCATTTTTACATTTAATTTTCACTTTCTTCCACCTTCCATAACACAACTTGCATGCCTATGGTACCTTGTATTTTTTTCATGAGTTCTAAGTATATGGAACTTTGCTTGTCTCATGAAGCATGAACCAACATTTTTCTTTGTGGCACCTTCTTAAAGTTATCAGGAGGTATAACTTTGATATGGTTGAGCAGGAAGCCCAACTAGTGGCATGACTTTTCCCCATAGCCACCTTTGTGTGTGTGAGTGCATACCAACTTGTGTATGTATCTTACCTTTTTGTCTTTCTCACTCTGTGGACAACCAGAAGTTTCATGGCCCCAGAGTGAGTATACTTGGGCCTTCTCACTCGACAAACAACAATGAGTTCTATCACCCCAGAGTGAGTATGCATTCTCTTCTTCAAACAATTAGCCTAGATCTAATCTACAACTAGTTGGACTGACGATCGAAGCTCCATTTGATTCTTTTCAACACTTGTGTGTTCCTTTGTTCTTATGTTTAGTTTTCCATGGGATCATCATCCTAGGGGCTTAATCAACCCTCTTGATCATTGTCATTCCATCTTGCTAATGTAAATGCATGTGAACCCTCCTCTCAATGTTCATGGCTACTTTAGTGTGAGTTTAAAGCGGGTTCATCCTCTCACTAAAGTGGGGGATAAATGTGCTGCAGAAAAATGCCCCCTTGTCATTTTCATGGCCTTCTAGGTCTTGTTTCATGATGTTTGGTCTATTTTTCTCTAATTTTATGTTGTAACATGGCTTGAACATGCATATTTACGTACTAAAATTCAAATAATGATGTCTTGCGAAGGTGTTGTGAAGTGTTGTAATACATTTCTACACTCTTCTAGACTCTGTTCATTACAATTCACATAAAAACCACCTTTTTGTCACTTAACAAGTCCTATTTTGAAGTGTTACAAAGTCTTGTAACAATCTTTCATGCTTTTCTAGGCATAACTTCACTATTTATCCCTTTCTTATGCTTTATTTGACCCTTTTATGCCCTTATATGCTTTAATTAAGTGCATTTTTTAATGTAAACCCAACAAACAATGTTAAATACAAGATAATTCTCGACACCCATTTTTCAGGTCCTAGGTGGGATCCATTCGCCACGGGTGGCGCATGAGTCCCCTTTGGCTCCAAGTTCAAAATATTTTAAAATTCCTTTTAGGTTTTTATTCAAAAACACTTGATGTTAGCCTATGATGAGGTATGAACGGGTTACTAAGGCACAAGATTGTATAAATAATTGTTTTTACATCCATTTTAACCTCCCATTCATTCAAGCATTCATTCCCCCATTCATTCAAGCATTCATTCCCACATCATCTCAAGCATTCAAGCATATTACAATGTCAAATCAAGCACTAATCAAGCATCTTGGAGCATCCATTGACACAACTTCAGAGTTTCATCAATAAGGGTTTGGTAAGTTGATATCATTTGCATATTATTTGTTTATCATTCTCTTTCATTTCATTATTTCATTAAGGGTTTGATTACCAAAGTGGGGTTTGACCAAGGCAAACACCTATTTGCTAACTGTCAATCATTTTTCCCCTCTTGCATGTGTGTTTGTTGACTTTTGTGTGCAGATTTAACAAGCATTTAGGTGTTGAAGATTGGTCAACAAATCAACTAGGTGCTTCAAGTCAAATCAACTCTATTTCAATCTTGAAGAAGGTTTTCTATCTATTTCCTATAGAATTGACTTCAACAACTCGACAAGCATACATTTCTAGATCTAGTGTTGCAGAGTTGTCTCTTGATTTCTCATAATTTTGGGAGAGGACTGATTCGCCACCAGTGGTGAATGCGTCCCACCTTAAGACAAAATCTTGATTTTGTCATATTCTGGATCCTGATAATCAAAAACTTATTCCTGACACTTTTTCACCAGTAGCAAGATTGATTCGCCACCCTGGGCAAATGAGTCCCACTGTTGATTTTTAGTAAGTTCAAACAACATTTAGAAAATTCTAGATTCCTCAAATCTTTCCCAGGTGCACTCTGTTTCATCCCATTTCTTCTTTTTTTTTACATCTTATTCATCTTTTAGTTTATTGTTTGCATATCATAGTGTGTTTTCTAGCATAGTGTAAATCTTAGTTTTCCATTGATAATCATTCATTTAAATCACTTACTTGCATTTTTTTCACTTCATCTAGCTTAGATAACATCACATATAACATAATTTGAATGAACCCTTTAGCATTTTTGGCCCTACCTCTCTCCTTTTAGGTGAAAAACCCTAGAAGAGATAAAAAGGTGCAAGGTGCCAAAAATCTACAGTCCATAAACCCTAAATTCAAATCAAACAAAAAAATTGCATTTGAAAACCCTAATTTGAATGGAAACAAAAAAAAATCATTGAAAACCCTAATTGCTTCTTGAAACCCTAAATTGAATTCAAACAAAAAAAATTGCTAAAACCCTAAATTGAAATCAAACAAATCATTTTGCATTTGAAAATCTTGATTTTAAGCTCAAGAATATTTGATAATGGAAAAAATTCATTTGCATTGTATGGAGACAAGTATGTAGGCATGCCTATGGAAGAAATTATTCGATAGATTTAGGTTGATACATAGTAAATTAGGGTCCTTGATATTGACAATGAAATAGGATTTGATAAATATTATACATTTAAATGTGTATTAATCAAGAGACACAATCAATTAAACGTTATGAACATATATATAATTAGAATAGAAAAAAATATGTTAAACTTTACTTGTGGGACTAGTGGATCGTTACAATTGATAAATTTCCAATGTTTGTTTGCAAATTTAGTTAGAAAATTCCTAAATCCTTGTACAATCCATTTCCAATTCACTTAATTAGATAATATTTGCATTCATTTCTATTTTATGTTTTGATCTCTCTTAGTCATGCCTTGTTTCCATTTCTTGTCTGCATGTGTTGTCTCTTGTCTTTTGACAATCTTAACTCTCATTATAGTCAAATAGATGTTAATTAGGCTTCAAGTTTAGTCTAAAATGTCAATTTGTAGTAGTTACCTAGTGTATACCTTGGAATTCCTACTGCTCTAAATGTGTGAAATAACTAACTAAGAAACATGAATAACAAAATACCAAGGACACCTCAAGATTAGCCAAAAGAGTGGTTCAACGAAAAGGAATGCAAATAAGATAAAAACACAAATACTTTTACCTCCCTTGTTGTTGATACCTCTTTGATTGGCCCTTGCTTGGATTGGTTGTGTGCTCCTTAGATGATTGTTTGAATGTCTAAATGCAAGATTCAATATGCAAGATGATGAACAAAGATGGTTGAATGATTGAAAAAGGCTTGAGGATTCAAATGGACAGCATGTAGTTAATGAGAGTGAAAGTGTTGAGAAAGCAAATGGGCAGCATGTAGTTGCTCAAATCAAAAGTGTTGGAAATGCCCTTGAGAAGGGGGTATTTATAGGAGATTTTGAATTCTCTAGAGAATTCAATGGTCAAGATTGATCCAACAAGGTCAAGATGAAGGGCTATGGTGGGTTGAGAACCCACAAGCCCTCACATCTTGACATGTGGAGGGTGAAGTGGACAAGAGGATATGAGATGGAAATGAGTTGTCAAAAGGTACATGAGGTGGAAAAGGACATGCACCTTGGGGGATGAGAGGATTTCCACAAAAAGGGATTTCTTGTCCCCAAGTGGGAGTGAAAGGGACATTTGAGGAATTTTAGAATTCCTCAAAAATCTACATGGGAAAAAGGCAAGGTGGTTGGGGGGATAATGTGAATTAAAAATTCACATTCTAGGATGATCTAGAGGGTAAAAGGTGGGCTCCAAAAAGGTGGGACTTGGTCACATGTGGAGATTGTGACAAGTCCAAGGTTGGTCACATGTGGAGATTGTGACAAGTCCAAGGTTCTAGAAGCCTTGGAAAGATGGAATGTGAATTAAAAATTCACATATAAAAAAGGGGAATCTAGGAAGAATAAAAAGGAATTAAAAATTCCTTGGGGAATGATTAGGCTTAATTAATCAATAATTAGAGGATAATTAGGGGCTAATTAGGATTAAAAGCCAACTTGCAAAAGTTGGAGGATGTGACACATCCTAATCAAGGATTAGGCATGTGCACATCCTTAATGAAGAAATTAGGAAATGGATTAGGATTAGATGAAATGACATGTGAGGAATTAAATAAATGTAATATTTATTTAATTTTATTTGATGAAAAAGAGAGTTAAGGAGGGGTAAGGTATTTGGTATTAATTGAAATACCTTGGGAACTGGAAAAGAATTAAAGATATTAATTAAATAATAGTAATATTATTTAATTAACTTTCGGATAAGAGGATGTTTAGATGAAAAGTGATAAATTTGGATAAATTAAGTGTCCAAATTTGGATGTCTACTACATTTGCCCCTCTTTGAGATGGTGTTACAGTAGCATCATTTCAAAAATATTAAAATATAGAACCTAGAAGAAGATGGTTAGATTGGAAAAGATGCCCCAGTCATTCAAAGAAGTAACTAGGAAGGAAGATGATGAGGGTAAAGATGAAAGAGTTAGGGATGAAGGATGCCCCCTCGAGAGGACATGCGGGTTGAAGAGAACACGTGTGTGCTCTCGAAATAGATGATGTGATGCAAGGGGAGATGAGGAAGATGATGCAAGGTGATGGGGAAGAGAGTAAGTGATATGGAAATGGATGAAGCACAAATGGATGCAGAGACAAAGATGATGTTTCTCCAGTCAAGGTACAAGCTAAAATAGGTTGATGATGGATGGAGCGTTGAATGAAGGATCCCAAAACAACACAAGGATAGGGAAGGATACATCCCACTGAGTGGTATTGATGAGGGAAGGATACATCCCAAAACACCACTAAAGGAGGAATACCTCCTGATGATGAGGGAAGGATACATCCCAAAACAACACCAAAGGGATAGGGAAGAATACCTCCCGATGATGATGAAAGTGTTGTTGATGAGGGAAGGATACATCCCAAAACAACACCGAAAGGACAAGGAGTGATAATAATGGATGATGATGATGATGACGGGTCAAGGCTGGTAACAAGACTAGGGACAAGACCAAGGATATGATTAGATGATTCGGGCTAAGTGGAATGGATGGGGATTGGATAGAGATGTGAGATAAGGATGAAGGATGAATGGATGGGGGAATACATGCAAGACGATAGAATGGAAAATGAGATACAATTCTAAATGCAATTTATCATTTTCGGAGCACTGGTTTTTGCTATAGCATCAAACACAAGACACCAGGGTATGAAGAACCAAGGCGAATTAGTGTCGAATGCATAAAACAAACACAACAGACAACAAGGCTATCCCAACACCCCAAAGTCACAAAGACCTTGGTCGGGCCAGGTATTGAGATAACTACAAGCACAAAAGGATGCCCCAGCATAACACAAGACCTCAGGGATCTTGGTGGGTACTACGTGGGACAACCAAGAAGACACAAATATAAAAAGAGCAAGATATGCCCCTATGTTGACTAATCAAAACACACCATAATATGATGGATTATGGCAGTCTTGACAAGTGATGATAGGGAGCTCAAATGATAAACAAAATCCAAAAGCATCAAAAGATTGCAATCAATTTCAAATGTCCTTTGCCATAGGATCAAGGGGATAGATGGGATTGATGAGGTCTGTTAGGAAGGATACATCCTGTTGATACCAAAGATGATGGATATTAAAAGATCGTTATGACGCGGGATGTTCAAAATCGATTGGATTTCATGATACAAGTGGATCTCGTTTGTTAAGAACCAGCTAGATAAGGGCATAGCTTGATGGCACGACACAAGGAAGACAAGACATGGGACTGACAAAACCTAAAGACCTAGGGGCTCGGGGGCCGATCAGAGATTAGCCTTGCCTACGTGAAAGCGCAGAGCCCTCTTAGTTCAGAGAAAGGTGGATGACTGACGATGATGGAGACCTTGATGGATGGTAAAGATAGGATGGACAAAAGGAGAAAGACTGATGGTAGATGATAGAGGACCAAAGTGGACAATGAAAAATCGATGATGGAACCCCAGGGGCGGATCAAATGATCGACCTTGCCTACGTGAAAGCACAGGGGCAACGTAGTTCAACTAAAGACCGACAACAAATGATGGATGAAAGAGGATGAGATGACCCTAGATAAGGGGATAAAATGATTGGACCGACACGATGGGACAAGATAGATGAATGATGAAGTGATAAGATAGATGATGTTGGACGATAGTGACTATAGAAAGCTCAGGGATGGGATAGTTAGCCAAATCATCAAAGATGAAGTGGGAAAATGACATGCCATATAGATGAATGGTGAAATGATGAATGATGAGATAGAAAAGATGTGCAAAAGAAGCAGAAGTGATGACGATAAGATGGATGACATTGGATTGCATGGGGTAAAGCCTATAGCTAGATACCAATGACAAGGGATTAGGAGATGGGATGAGGGGAGAGAAGGGGGGGAGGAAAAAGGATTGTTTGGGTGAATTGGATAGAGGGATAAGGATTTGGATGAGGAAAAGGTGACCAAATGGGTAGATGACTGAGAGTTGGAAATGATAGAAGGAGGTTTGATGAATGTTTGAGATGATAGGAGGTTCGATGAAGTGTTGCGATAATAGATGAAAGTTCAAAGTAGATGAATGGTTACATAGAATGAGTGAATAGATTTATTAGAATGGATGAATGGGACAAAATTGAAGAAGATGGAGGGAGGGATCTTAAGACTTTGTTGCAGATGGATGAAAGCCCAGATTAGGGGCTTGGATAAGCTCAGATTGGGATAAGATTAAAGCTCAGATGAGGATTGTATTGAAGACTAGAATTATTGAAGGATATAATTGAATTGATTCTACACCGAGTTCCGGGGCTTTAAGCGATGTAAGGTGTTGACAAGCAGATTTTTCCCGATTTGGCAATTTTCAAAAATTGTCAAATTTTGCCATTTTAGGAAACCTCATGGATAGACGTTT
>VDFB02056351.1:13009072-13037268 GCA_007258455.2 Sequoia sempervirens
GGAGAAGGGGATATGCTGGCATGCTTTGGATTAGACTTTTGGCGTGACTCATCATGTGTGGAAGGCATGGTAACGGAGTCTTGTTGGGACTCTTCAAGTGGAGAAGATGGAGGGATGGAAGATTCATGAGGTTCATTGGAATCAATTTTGGTGCTACTGGGAGTGGGAGGAGTGGATTGGATTTGGGTGGATCTAGGAGTAGAGGGAGTGGATTGGATTTGGGTATCTTCGATGGATTGGGTAGACCTAGGAGTAGAGGGAGTGGATTGGATTTGGGTATCTTTGATGGATTTGGTGGTTCTTGGAGTAGGAGTTGGGGGTTCAATAGATTTAGTGGGTTCAATGGTTTCAATGGTTTGAGCAACACTATGGGTGGTAACATCAATAATAGGTGTGGTATGGAGAAGGGTCTCATCACTAGTGATCGTGGATGATGGATCTAGATGGCATGGTTCCATAACTTCAAGATGTGGAGTTGGGGATGGCTTCTTTGTAATTAGTCCTTGGAGAACTTCTGAAATGAGAGACTTGCATATGGTTGGCTTGGCTAGGGTGGTAGAAATGGATGAGGGATTATGGATTGGTGGACTAGGGTTAGATGGAAGAATGGGATTGAATGTAGGACTATGAGTAAATGGAGGATTAGGATTGGATGGGTGAATGGGATTGGATGGAGGACTAGGAGTAGATGGAGGACTAGGATGGGATGGATGAATGGGATTGGATGGAAGACTAGGAGTAGATGTATGAATGGGATTGGATGAAGGACTAGGAGTAGATGGAGGGTTAAGGTAAGGATATTGGAGTGGTGAATTAAGATAGGGGGACATGAATTGTGGATTAGGACAAGAGGATATAGGTGGTGTAGTGGAACAAGAGGATGTGGGGGATGGATTATAATAAAGGTATGGGGATGATGGATTATGATGAGGAGACATGGATGTAGGATTAAGGAAAAAGGGTGTGGATGTAGGATTAGTATGGGAAGATTGGAAAAGAGGATTAGGATAGGGGGACATGGATGGGGAATTGTAATAGGAGTATTGGGAAGGAAGATGAGGATAAGAGGATGTAGATGTTGTGTAAGGGGATGATGTAAATGAAGGACATGAAAAATATGAAGAAGATATTGGATATCCATTGTCAAAGGTGGCATAAGGAGCATGATTAGGCATGGAAGAAGGCATAACAGGATAACTGAAAGGGGTGATTGGATTGTGGAAAGTGGGTGGAGAGATCTTACTAGCATCAAGGGGATCTACGTCATATTCTTCTTGATCGACAAGACTTTCATTATCGTCATCCACATAATTAAGGTTTCCCTTGACTACTATTGATGGAGGATGAGGATGCATGATGGTGAAAGGATAAAGAGGATGGATGAAAGATTTTGGATGGGAACGGATTAAAGCTCAAATCAGGATTTTGGTCAAGCTCAGTATCAGGATAGGACAAAAGCTCAGATTAGGATGATTGGATGGTATTGCTTTTGATTTTGATAGGATTTGGTAGACGGATGATTGGATCGAGTAGATGATTTGATGAATTTGATTGAAGTGCTAGATCAGTTTGATTGGATAGGATTAAATGATTAGATGATGTTGATTGGATAATTGTGATTGCATGAACTTGATCGGATTGGTGTGCTTAGATTGATTAGATGATCAAAGGAATGGATTGGTTTGATTAGATAGGAAGAAACAAAAGGTACCACTAGATAGAGCTCGAAAAATTAAGCAATTTTGATTTTTGAACGAAGTTGATTCGACGTACGGTTTGTAAATGACAGCCCCGGGAAGTTAAAGGGGCGTAGCCAACATTCTGCAGCAAATCAGGGGCGCTACCGCCTTTCTGCAGTAAATCAGGGGCGCTACCACGCTTCTGCACAAGGCGCCACCACATTTCTGCATAGGGGGCTACCGCGTTTCTGCAGGGGCGCTACCACATTTCTGCGTAGGGCGCTACCGAGTTTCTGTGGGGGCAAAGCTTGGTTTTTTATGGCAAAGGCTATGGCAAGGACACAAAATGATAAAACAAGTCCAAAGTATCAAAAATTGATAGATTTTTCACAAGAAAACACCTCAAGTAAGCACAATCCTATGATTAATATTACGGGTATGGCAAGGCAAAGTCTTAATCTAGGATGCACAAGGTTTCTAGGGAGTCCTCGATATACTCTCGGTACGTGAGGCACAACCGTGAATACCAGTCCGTCAAAAGCGTGAGTCGGGAACCCCAGCGAGATACTGAAGGGCTTGGACCAACTCTTCACGTCTATCTAGGTATCACCCTAGCTTCGACGCTCCGCCAATTACGACACAATTGGATTGGGGTACAACTTTCGTTCTCCCCCCTTTATATAACCCGCCGGTACACATGGTTGGAATCGTCCCTTGGGGTGATGAAATCTCCAAGCAGGTCCCACTAAAAGGAAGACACCAACTGTCTCCAACTACTCCCCAGGCTCACACAAAGTGCAAGGGGAAAGTGAAAACAAATCAATGCCCCCTTGGGTAACACAAAAATAAGCAACCACAACAAACAATGAGATTTAATCCCCCTAATTAGACTATGTTTGAGAGCAGCAAAGATAATTTTTGAAAGTCTGATTATGTAGATGCCCCTGCAAACAAATGTTAGTTGTCTTCTTTCTTTTCTTTTCACCTTTGGTCAAATTTTGCCACAATATGCTACAAAAATGTTAGTGAAAAATAGCAATATTCTTGCCAGAACAACGTTAGAAAGTTATCACGTGAATATAGCAAAAAACTAGAGCAAAAATGAAGCCAAAACGCCCATTTTACCCTCAAAACTGTGTTGTTAAGGGCGCTGCCGCAACCCTGCGAAGGGCGCGCACTGCCGCAGTTCGTAAAGGGGCTGCCGAACCGTGGACGCTGCCCAACTCTGTGAGGGCGCCACCGCAACTCTGCGAGGGGCGCTACCGCAACTCTGCGAGGGGCGCTACCGCAACTATGTGAAGGGCACTACCGCAACTCTGCGAGGGCGCTACCGCAACTCTGCGAGGGTGCTACCGCACTTCTGTGGGGGCGCTACCGCACTTCTGCGAGGGCGCTACCGCACTTCTGCGAGGGCGCTGCCACAGTTCTTTAAAGGGAACTGCCGCAACTCTGCGAGGGTGCTACCACAACTCTGTGAGCTTTTCCTGCAAAATCTTAACTCAAAGAAACATTAAATGCAAGACCTGTGTGTGGGTCCCACCGCGCGTGTCAGAAATGTATACCTTGGAATTCCTACTGGTCTAAATGTGTGAAATAACTAACTAAGAAATATGAATAACAAAATACCAAGGACACCTCAAGATTAGCCAAAAGAGTGGTTCAACGAAAAGGAATGCAAATAAGATAAAACACAAATACTTTTACCTCCCTTGTTGTTGATACCTCTTTGATTGGCCCTTGCTTGGATTGGTTGTGTGCTCCTTAGATGATTGTTTGAATGTCTAAATGCAAGATTCAATATGCAAGATGATGAACAAATATGGTTGAATGATTGAAAAAGGCTTGAGGATTCAAATGGACAATATGTAGTTATGAGAGTGCAAAGTGTTGAGAAAGCAAATGGGCAGCATGTAGTTGCTCAAATCAAAAGTGTTGGAAATGCCCTTGAGAAGGGGGTATTTATAGGAGATTTTGAATTCTCTAGAGAATTCAATGGTCAAGATTGATCCAACAAGGTCAAGATGAAGGGCTATGGTGGGTTGAGAACCCACAAGCCCTCACATCTTGACATGTGGAGGGTGAAGTGGACAAGAGGATATGAGGTGGAGATGAGCTGTCAAGGTACATGAGGTGGAAAAGGACATGCACCTTGGGGGATGAGAGGATTTCCACAAAAAAGGGATTTCTTGTCCCCAAGTGGGAGTGAAAGGGACATTTGAGGAATTTTAGAATTCCTCAAAAATCTACATGGGAAAAGGCAAGGTGGTTGGGGGGATAAATGTGAATTAAAAAATCACATTCCTAGGATGATCTAGAGGATAAAAGGTGGGCTCCAAAAAGGTGGGACTTGGTCACATGTGGAGATTGTGACAAGTCCAAGGTTGGTCACATGTGGAGATTGTGACAAGTCCAAGGTTCTAGAAGCCTTGGAAAGATGGAATGTGAATTAAAAATTCACATATAAAAGAGGGGAATCTAGGAAGAATAAAAAGGAATTAAAAATTCTTTGGAGAATGATTAGGCTTAATTAATCAATAATTAGAGGATAATTAGGGGTTAATTAGGATTAAAAGCCAACTTGCAAAAGTTGGAGGATGTGACACATCCTAATCAAGGATTAGGCATGTGCACATCCTTAATGAAGAGATTAGAAATGGATTAGGATTAGATGAAAATGACATGTGAGGAATTAAATAAATGTAACATTTGTTTAATTTATTTGATGAAAAGAGGATTAGGAGGGTAAGGTATTTAATTATTAAGAATTTTAAAGATATTAATTAAATAATAGTAATATTATTTAATTAACTCGGATAAGAGGATGTTTAGATGAAAAGTGATAAATTTGGATAAATTAAGTGTCCAAATTTGGATGTCTACACCTAGACACTAAAAGAATCTAAATATTTTTCTTTCCTTTCTTTTAGGTTCTTTCAATTCCAAACAATCAAAAATAAAATAATATTTTGGATCTTTGGGAAAATTCAACATTAACTAATTTTATTATACATTTTATATCATAAAATTCATTTAAGTGGGAAATATTCAACTTTATCATAGTATATTAAACTTCATATATACACACACACAAACACACCAACACACACAATCAATATTAATGAAAAACATGTTAAAAAAAAAAATTATATTCAATTAAAAAAAATCAAGTATACATCAAACTCAATCTCAATAATACATAATTATGTGTTTCTATTGTGGAAATAGTCAGTCTATTTATAAACTCAAAAATATTCATAAACTAATCTTCTTGCATATGTGATGAATCACAAATATTAACGCCCTTACTTGTCATCCTATTACCCTAAACCCTAAACCGATGTCTTAAGGGGTCGTAATATGACAGTTCTTAAGGGGATCAAAGAAGTTCTCAAAATTTGGTGAAGTTTCCCAAGGCAACTAAATTTAACAATAATAAGATCGCGCAATATTATAATATGACATTTGATATTTCATGAGAGGTTGGTCAAATGAAACAAGAGCTATCTCAATCAACTGTTCCACAAGAAAATGTTGTTCACTAACTTGCAAGTCCATTATTCCAATGGCCACCCAAAATTCACCGTAAACCCTAAACCCTAAACCTTAAACTCTAAACTCTGAACCCTCAACCCTAAACCCTAAAGCGTTCATTTTATCCTAGGACCTTAAAATGAAATTTGGTTGCCTTGGGCAACTCCACCAAATAATATTCCCTTAATCCATGTCATTTTTTCCTAGGACCTTACTAGATAGATCCCCTTTAGCCATCCTATTACCCTAAACCCTAAACTCTAAAACTCTAAACCCTAATCCATAAAACCATCATTTTGTCCTAGGAACTTAATGAAATTTGATTGCCTTGGGAAACTTCACCAAATTTTATTCACTTAATCCATGTCATTTTTTCCTAGGACCAAGTACTACATAGATCCCCTTAAGCCATCCTATCACCATAAACTGTGAACCAATGTCTTAAGGGGTCCTAATATGACATTTCTTAAGGGGATCAAAGAAGTTCTCAAAATTTGGTAAAGTTTCCCAAGGAAACCAAATTAAACAATAATAAGATTTTGCAAGATTATAATATGAATGAGATTTCATGAGAGGTTGGTCAGTTGAAATAAGAGCTATCTCAATCAACTGCTCCACAAGAAAATTTTGTTCACTAACTTGCAAGTTCATTATTCCAAAGGCCACCCAAACTTCACCCTAAACCCTAAACCCTAAACCTTGAACTCTAAGCTCCAAACCCTAAACCCTAAAGCATTCATTTTGTCCTAGGACCTTAAAATGAAATTTGGTTTCCTTGGGAAACTCCACAAAATTTTATTCCCTTAAGCCATGCCATTTTGTCCTAAGACCTTACTACATAGATCCCCTTAAGCCATCATATTACCCTAAACCCTAAAATCTAAACTCTAAACCCTAATCCCTAAAGCCATCATTTTTTCTTAGGACCTTAATGAAATTTGGTTGCCTTGGGAAACTTCACCAAATTTTATTCACTTAATCCATGTCATTTTGTCCTAAGACCTTACTACATAGATCCCCTTAAGCCATCCTATTACCCTAAACCACAAACCAATTTCTTAAAAGGGTTCCTAATATGACATTTATTAAGGGGATCAAAGAAGTTCTCAAAATTTGATGAAGTTTCCCAAGGCAACCAAATTTAACAATAATAAGATCTTGCAAGATTATAATATGAATGATATTTCATGAGAGGTTGGTCAGTTGAAGCAAGAGACATTTCAATTAGTTGTTCCACAATAAAATTTTGTTCACTAACTTACGAGTCCATTATTCCAAGGGCCACCCAAACTTCACCCTAAACCCTAAACCCAGAACTCTAAGCTCTAAACACTAAACCCTGAAGCATTCATTTTTTCCTAGGACCTTAAAATGAAATTTGGTTTCCTTGGGAAACTCCATCAAATTTTATTCCCTTAAGCCATGCAATTTTTTCCTAGTACCTTACTACATAGATCCCCTTAAGTCATCCTATTACCCTAAACTCTAATCCCTAAAGCCATCATTTTGTCAGGTAGGACCTTAATGAAATTTGGTTGCCTTGGGAAACTTCACCAAATTTTATTCACTTAAGCCATGCCATTTTTTCCTAGGACCTTACTGAATAGATCCCCTTAAGCCATCCTATTACCCTAAACCCTAAACCCTAAAGCTTTCATTTTTTCCTAGGACCTTAATGAAATTTGGTTGCCTTGGGAAACTTCACCAAATTTTATTCCCTTAAGCCATGTCATTTTGTATACATAGATCCCCTTAAGCCATCCTATATTAATAGTTAATTGTTTTTTCATTCAAGTAACATGCCTCAGACATAATTGAGGCTTACACATTTTATCATTTGTATTCAATTAGGCCATTTACATTGAAATGTTTAAGGGTATTTCCTAAATATGTATCTTACATTTTGAAATTACAAATCTAATGTAGGTTCACTTATATCTTAGAGATCATGGATCAATTCAATAATATCCATAATCCACCTCCACACTCTCCATCTCCACCATCTTCACCTCCACTTCCATGCACTCCACCACTTGAAACCGATGGTGCTCACTTGCAAGCACGAATCAATGCCGATGTTAGAACCATTCAGGATCAAATCAACATTATTCAAAATGAAGAATGTATCGCACCACCTTTGAGGTTTTTTGCATCTAGGATGCAAAATGTTGTTGATGTTGTTAGGTATATGGATGGGGTCTTAGTTAAGCATCGACAATGGCTAGAGTAGAGGAGAAAGACCGATTCCGAAAAGGAAAACATAAAAAAAATGAAGAGATGTAGTAGAGAGCCGCAACACTTTATAAATTAAGACAATGAGCTTATAGTTATGAATTTACGAATTTGGTTCAATGGATATTTTCTGTGATGAATTTGTGAATTTGGTTGGATGGATATTTTTAGTGATGAATTTATGAATTTGGTTGGATGGATATTTTTAGTGATGAATTTATGAATTTGGTTGGATGGATATTTTTTAGTGTTGAATTTATGAATATAATAACTTATAATGATGAATTTATAATAGTATATATTTTATGACTATCTACTATCATGATTTCTCTTACTAGAAAAATGTAATTTATATATGTGTTAGACATAAATGAGCATTTTGTGAATGTTTCAAGTTTATTTTTTAGTATCCACATGTATTAAAATTACATAGTTCTAGATCTTAAATTTTGAAATTTGTATGTACACATAGTTTAGTTGAATGATGTATGCATGAATTATGCATTGTATTTTTTATTTTAAATGTATGTACATCTTGAATTTTGAAATTTGTATGCACATGCTCAAGTTCAACGAATGTATGTATGTGTATGTATATGTATGCACATCCTATTTAAACAAATTTGCATGTACATTTAAAATTAACTATTTATTGTAATTTTATAAGTTTGTATGTTAATTTTGTATAATTTAATGCAAGTGAACTCTTATATAGATATCATGGATCAATTTGAATTTGATGATATAATTAATCCACCACCTCAGCAACCTCCACCTTCAACCCCCTCCACCTCCCCCTCCACTCCATCCACCTCATATCCCACATCCACCAATCACTGGATCAAATGAGGCTCACTTGCGAGCACGTATCAATGAACATGTGGCATCCATTCAAAACCAAATCAATGCTATGCAAAATGAAGCATTGATTCCACCACGTGTGAGATGTTTTGCATCTGCAATACAAAACATCATCAATGTCATTAAGACTATCAATTCTAACTTAAATAGGCATCAATGAGATAGAGAGGAGATGAGATGATTTTATGGAGATGGTCTCTCATATAAACAAATTTTAGACCTAAAAATAACAAAATCACATCTAACCCCTTATTTTATTGACCCTAATACTTAGCAGCCCATTCATTCCACTAAATTTAGAATATCCATGAGGTGGTGTATACATCCACAAATGAGTGCACATTTTTGGGATCGATGGTATATGGTATTTGAAAATCCACCACACGCTAATCTAGAGGTCCCATTATTATTTTTGAGGAAACTATATGTAGAGTTTGTTATGGGGAAAAATCCCAATTATTTTAATTTTAAATCATTTCAGGGTGTTGGTGGCAACATACCACAATAGAGGTTAGGGAGAAGGGTTGATCCCCAACACCCCATGCATGTGCAACCCCTTGTTGCTCCTCTTGTTCTTGCCATTCCTGTACTTGTGCATCAACGTGTGGTGGTATCTGTTGGATCTCAAAAATGTAGGTTAAAAATCCTAAAAGGATGTTAGGCTCTATGATCAGACTTGCAACATTTTTCAACCAATGAACAAAGTTAACCTATATTGGTGATGACTCCTTGCACTTCAGGCTCTATTAGAACTAGGTGGGTGGACTTTGATAGCTGAAACAAATTTTGTGACTTATTTGTGTTTAAGGATCTATCCACAGTGGCATAAAGTGTGGGATAGATGATGGCTAGTTAAATAATTTTACTCCTAATGTAATAATTGAATGTTTAGATTATGAAAATGAAGAAGTGAAGTATAAATGAAATATGAGGTGGACCGGTGCTTTATTGGGTAAGCGGAGTCAATGGAGTTTTGTGATAGGTGATTGTTATTGGTTACAATTCTGATTGTTTGGCACTTAAACTTTTTTATACCTTATATAAATGTGCAAGAATGTGACTAACAGATTCTTCTTAATGATCCAATTGATCCTATCAGGTTATTGTGATTTATTAAAAGGATTTTAATCCTTCCTTGAAGGAACCAATTAAAATAATCACACAATGACAAAAAATGTGTATTGAAAAATGAAGTATATCCTCAATTTGAATAACAAGATAACATCAAGTTGGAGATAGTATGACAATCTTATCAATTACCTAACTCTTCTTACTGATCCAAATGTTACTTCCAAGTTATTGTAATCAATTAAAAGGATTTAATTCTTTGATGGAAACCAATCAACTTGATTACACAATAACAACAAATGTGTCTTGGTGAAATTAAATATAAACTTGGATATAAAAATTCAAATAACATAGAAATAACAATGTGGAGACAGCTAGATAATTGCTTTAAATCAACAAACAATAGACACCAATATTGAGTCACACTGAATTAAAAAATTTCTATTGATTTCTGCCAAAATTCATGCATGCATCACAATCCATACAGTATAATCTATACAATAAACATTTTGAAAAGTATCTCTTTCATATCTCCTATTCTCTCCCTATTCGCTCTTATTGTCTAATCATTACATGTCCAACTTATATATCAATATCTTGAAGAGGGTACACCTCTTCATAAATTTCTTTTGAATTAACAACAATTAAACATTGATAATTAAGCTCTAATGAGCCATAAATGAACTTGTGATATATGATCTAAATAGTCTTGACTCAAGTGGGTGTCAACATCCTTTGCAGCATTCCTCCCAGCTATCTCCATGATGAGCATCTTCTCCAAACACTCACAGGCCTCCTCCAATGTTGAATCCTTGTTCTTGGCTGCTTCCAAGGCTCCATGCAGTATCATTCTACACTATTTCTTCCATTCACTCTAGTCTTTCAATTCTCCATCATCTTTGAAAAGTGTAGGAACCCCTTCTTTTGAAGCATCAATGAACTCTTTTGCATCTGCTTGAAGCTCCTTATAATAATCTTTATTTTTTCTCATCATATCCTCAACAGTTGTAATGGCTCCAGTGTCAAAGGTGCTTCTCTTTTGTATCTCCTGGATCTTTTCCTAAATCCTATCATTTATTCTCTTATGTTCCTGTATAGTAGTGTCACTCTTGGAGTGGGTTACCCAGAACTTGTCCATCTCGACCATTAGATTGGCATGCCACATTTGTAATATTGCAGAGAGTGTGTCAAATCTGGCTTTACTCACTTGAGTGTGTACTTGTGATTCCTCACTTTTATCCTTTGATTGTGAACCCTCTCCTTGAGTTAACAATTTAGTGGATCCCTTGAATGTATCTTTGACCATGTATTTTATAAAATCATTTTCTTTGAGCATCTTTTTATTGTTCATCTTGTACATATCTCGTTCCTTGATTAAAATCTAAATCTATGCTTTATTTAATTTGGATACATTACTGCCAATGTCACTTGTGACCACATGATTATTTTCTCCTACTTTTAGTGTCATCACATAACCAAATGCCTTCTTAGTATCAATAATCACAAATTTCTTATGTGGGGTTACAAAGCCCAAATCATAAGAGAGTTCTCGTTAGGGTCGTATCTTGATCTGGTGTATACTTCTATCACCCCTTCTAGACTAAGATTATTCTTAGCACCATTATTATGTAGAAAACTATTGAAAACAAGAGAAAATTTTAAATCTAGACTAGGGAAGATCATCACACCGGACTCCTCCAACAGTTTTCTTCCTCTCTGGAGTCATATTCTTCATTTCATTCTCTACATCCACCTTCAAAGTGTTAAGCAGTTGGTTTTCATTGTTGGGTGTGATGTCTGTGACTGATTCCTGTAAGGAAAGCAACGGTGTGGAAGCAACTTTCCTAACGTCAAAACCATAGGGAAGTAAGCAAACAATACTTTTTAATTTTCAAATTATAATCCAATTAAGACACACATGAAAGATTTACAAAAATAAAGAATATACTCAAAGACAATGAACAACAGATTTACATGGGAAACCCTTTCGGGAAAAAACCCACCACACCAAGCTGAATCTCTTTGTATTATAGTAACAACAATTACATATAATTAGAGATACAACTCTCTGGTATTAGTTCTCAGTAGTTTCATTCACTGTTCATCCAGTTATAGAAGATCTCTCAACAATTCGATTATTATCAAACTCAGAATCGATCTGCTTTTATCTTATCACATTCTGATTTTTACCTTTTGTTCATCCTTATCTGCCATTGCCCCATCATAGAAATTTTCTACTTGTGCGTTGATTTTTCCCTGCATGTTGTTCAGCTCCATCATCGCAATAGTTGCAAAATTCTAACTGCCATCCATTCGAAAATCACTTCCTCTAATTGGTCCACAATGCTCCACATAGGATGGTCAAAGGCATTCAATCTTTGTTGGCATATCGGTGAGACACTAACAGTGTCTCCCCGATGCCACAAAGATTTCATATCGATATCGTCATAGATCCCAATAGTCGACAGGATGTTATAACGAATGCCATGAGACATACCAAATCCATCGACATCCATCGTGTTTCTATCGGCAAGAGATTCTTCCATCGGCTAGAGTCATACTGATGTTCACAAGTCATAGTGACTTCCACTTTGCCATCGGCAAGACTTCCCATTTGCCAAAAGGTTTCGCCGAGTCTCCTCAAGTTTCACCGAAGCAACAATCAATCGGCGAGACTCATCGCTTTCGCCAGGACTTCATACCGAAGTCCTAAGTCACACCAATCACTCCAATTACTAGTCAGAAAAACTTATGTCTTTCGCTGAGACCACATACCGAGCACCCATGTCTTGCTGAGTCGACAAGACATTTGACTTCGCCAAGACCTTTCACCGGGCGAATATGTCACACTGAAGACTATCGGCGAGACTCTCCATCGGTCGCCACGACTTCATACCAAAATCTTTGAGTCACTGCGAAGGCACCAGGTGAAGTCTCCCGTCGATGAGACATTCCATTATCGCTGAGACTTCTCCCCGATATCCTTGTGTTACCCCGATAGCCATATGCTATTGGTGAGACATTCTCCAGTCGCTGGGACTTCTTCCCGAGCCCTTGAGCTACTTCGACATCCGCTTTGACAGCCGATAAGAACATACTGTCGGCCAGAGGTCTCCATTTGATAGAAGGTCACAGTGAATACATCTAGGTCACAACGATAGACTTCATTTGGCAGGACATCACCTCTGTCTCAGTGACATGAACATTTTAAGTGGATTTAGAACAATTAGTCACCCAGACATGAATAATGTCATAGCGACTTTTCCTTTCAGGAGTTACATGTCAGTATGGATTGAGGCAAATATTCCAACAATCTCCCACTTGACGAAGACCTTACTGACAACTCCATAGCATAATAAAACTACTGAAATTCAGGGGACAAGAGGCCCATCTAATTGGCACACCACCTGTATTTGTCTGAGCTCACCGGTTTCATCAATGCATCTATAACATTCTCCAGAGTATCCACTTTCTCCAAAGAGACCTTCCCATCCTCCACCATATCCCGTACAAAATGATCCTGTACATCTGTATGTTTCGTCCTGGCATGGAAAGTAGGATTCTTTTCCAAACATATAGCACTCTGACTGTCACAGTAAATAGTAATTTTTCTTGCATCAAAACCAATGTTAGAACACAAATTTTTTATCTAGATCTCTTCTTTATAGGCATGTGTAGCTGCCATGTATTCTGCCTTTGTAGTGGTCAAAGCGACTACAGCCTATCACTTGCTCATCCAACTCACTGCACCACCATTCATCATGAAAACATATCCACTAGTGGATCTTCTACTGTCAATGTCCCCTACCCAATCAGAATCCACATAACCTCGAATACTGAGAGTCCTCTATGATTCAACCAAGTTCCCATGGTAACACAAAGCATAGTCTAAAGTACCCTTCAGATATCTAAACACTCTCTTCACAGCATCCCAATGTGTCCTTCCAGTATTAGCCATAAACTGACTAAGAACTCCCACTGCTTAGGTAATGTTTGGTCTTGTACAGACCATTGCATACATAAGGCTTCCAACCACACTAGCATAAGGGACACTAGTCATGTCCTCCATCTCAATAGGAGATTTTGGACAATCCTCAACAGATAGCTTCGTTCCCTGTGTAACTGGAACAACTAGCTACTTGCAATCAGTCATGCAAAATCTCTCTAGAACAGTCATGATATACTTACTCTGACTCAGCCAAAGTTTTCTATTTTCGTTGTCCTTGGTTATTTCCATTCCTAGAATATACCCTGCTGCACCAAGATCTTTCATTTTGAACTTTTCAGACAACTGAGACTTAAGATCAGAAATCATTAGCTTACTATTGCCTATGAACAACATATCATCAACATAGAGAGCAATAATAAGGACTTGATCACTTTCAGCTTTGTAATATACACAATGATCACATTTTGATCTTAAAAATCCCAATGACAAAACAAAAGTGTCAAATTTCCGGTACCACATTCTAGGAGACTATTTTAACCCATACAGATATTTCTTCAACTTGCAAACCAATCTTTCCTTACCTTTTTCCACAAAGTGCTCTGGCTAGGACATATAAATTTCTTCTTCAAGATCACCATGAAGAAATGTTGTCTTCACATCCATCTATTAAATTTCTAAGTCATACGCTGCTGCAAGTGACAAAAGAAATCTAATAGATGTCAGCTTAGCTACAGGAGAAAATATTTTTCGATAATCAATTCCCTCTACCTGGGAATAACCTTTTGCAACCAACCTCGCTTTATATTTTTCTACACTGCCATCTAGACCAATTTTCTTTTTAAATACCCATTTGCAGCCCACAACTTTTCTTCCTTTAGGTAATGGCACCAAACTCCAGGTATCATTCTTTTCTAATGATGCCATCTCTTCATTCATGGCTTCCAACCAAGAGTTTGAATCAGACATTTTAAATGCCTCTTTCACAGTCCTAGGTTCATCAGTGCTAGAAATTAAAGCATAGGCACAAGTAGACTCTATTAAAGAAAACCCATACCTATCAGGTTGCTTTCTTTCACGAGTTGACCTCCTCACATGTTGAGGCTGAGGTGGTTCTTCATCATCTTGAGAAATTTCAAAGTTACTTGAGCTTTCCTCATTATCAGGTACATTTTGATTTTTCAATTCCTCTTTATATGATGTCAGAGGAATTTCTACTACATCCTTTTCATTTTCTGATTTCTTCTCTAACTGCAGATCCAACGTAGAAGATTTCAGCTCACGAAAGATAATGCTTATGTTGTACAAAACCTTCTTAGTCTCAGGGTTCCAAAGCTTGTATCCTTTTATGCCAGCACTATAGCCAATAAAAATACACTTCACAACTTTGTTTTCCAACTTAGATCTTTTTTCAAATGGCACATATGCATATGCCTCATAGCCAAAGACATGAATATGTCTCAAAGAGGGCTTCTTTCTAGACCATGCTTCCAAAGGTGGCTTCTCAACAAGAGCAGAGTTAGGAGAATTATTTACCAAGTAATATGTTGTAGAGACTGCTTCAACCCAGAACTTCTCCTCCAAGCCAGTACTGCTCAGCATACATCATGCTCTTTCCATTACTGTCCTATTGAACCTTTCAGCAACTCCATTTTGCTATGGAGTGTAAGGTGTAGTCTTATGTCTTTTAATCCCATGATCTGTACAGTATCTTTCAAATTCATCTGAACAAAACTCACCGCCATTGTCAGTCCTTAAACATTTTATTTTCCTACCAGTCTGATTTTCAACAAGGTTTTTAAATTCCTTAAACTGACTGAACACTTCTGATTTACTTCTCAAAAAACATACAAATGTTCTTCTTGAATAATCATCAATAAACGACACATAGTATCTTGATTTAGACAGAGAAGGAACATTCACTAGACCAAAAACATCATAATGAATATAATCAAGCAAACCAGAAGATTTGTGAGGACTATAATAAAATGAAACAAAAAGGTGTTTATCATATATGCAATATTCACAAAATTCAAACTCAAGGTTACAATATTCAAGCCCTTCTACCAGGTTTTTATTTTTCAAGGTTTTTAAACCTTTTTCACCAATGTGGCCAAGCCTATGATGCTAGAGCATAGTCTTTTCTACTGGAAGTTTAACCTCCATGGTGTTTACTCCATCAGGAATGTTTCCCTCATGAGTAGCTTTATGTGACTTCACAAAGACACTATTGCATTGAATAGCTTGTGCATCCAACTTGTACAAGGTACCAATTCGAGCACCTCTAGCCAGCACCATAGAGCCTCTAGTCATCTTGCAGCCATTTCCAGAGAATGTGGCATGCACTCTGATATCATTCAACTTACTTACAAAAAGTAAATTTCAAGCCAGACCTAGTATAAACATCACATCATTGATTCCCTTCACTCTTCCATCAGGGAATTGAATTCTAACTCTTCCACGACCAATAATTTCCAAAGATGAATCACTTGCTAAGTACACCTTCCCACCATTGTATTCTTCATACTTTGTGAACCAATCTCTATGAGATGTCATGTGGAAAGATGCTCTAGAATCAATCAGCCAGACATCATCTGATGCCTGTGTAGCCAAAGTTGCAATGAAGGCATCTGCATAACTCTGAGAAGAATCATTTCCAGAAGAGTTCTTCTTCTTCATTTTCTCCTCCTTGCAATCCTTTCAGACATGACCAGGTTGCCCTCAATTCCAGCACTTCACCTTGGACTTCTTGCCAGGAGACTTTGATCTCCCTTCTGATTTCAATCTGGATTTCTTGTCCTTTTTCTTTCCTTTCTCCTTCGTTCTGCCTCTGACAGCTAGAGCCTCCTTTGCCATCTCAAAAGATTTTCTTCTCATCTCTTCTAACAACAATGAAGCAACAACATCTTCCATCTTGAAAGTGGATGTTGTACTCCCAATAGCCATCACCAGATGATCCCAAGAATCTGGCAAAGAACATAGTAGAGCATGCAGCGATCTTCATCTTCAATTTTCACACCAATAGATGTTAGCTGAGCAATCAGCATGTTGAAAGCATTCAAGTGATCAACAACAGATCCTCCCTCCTGCATTCTCAAAGAGTACAGCTTCTTCCTCAAGAACAATTTTTTCACCAAGGACTTTCCTTTATAAATCGATTCCAGTCTTTTCCACAAGGAAGAGGCAGTCTTTTCTTCATGAACATTCAAAAGAACAGAGTCTGCCAAACAAAGCCTTATCAGCCCCTTTGATTTTCTATCTTCCAAGTCCCAATCCTCTTGCTTCATGCCTTGAGGCATTGTTCCAAACATAGCAGTCCAAAGATCTTAGTCTACTAATAGATCTTCCATTTTGAGTTTCCACAACTCAAAATTGCTACCATTGAATTTCTCTATTTCCATCTTCCCAAATGTGCTCACCATCTTAATCTGTAATTAAATTATCAGACCTCTACTAGAATCCCATTGAAAAAGAATTGACACAACAAACCCAACCCACTCACAAGGATAACACAACTGGCCAGGCTCTGATACCACTTGTAAGGAAAGCAATGGTGCAGAAGCAACTTTCCTAATGTGAAAACCATAGGGAAGTAAGCAGACAATACTTTTTAATTTTCAAATTATAATCCAATTAAGACACACATGAAAGATTTATAGAAACAAAGAATATACTCAAAGACAATGAACAACGGATTTACGTGGGAAACCCTTTTGGGAAAAAACCCACCACACCAAGCTGAATCTCTTTGTATTACAGTAATAACAATTACATACAATCAAAGATACAACTCTCTGGTATTAGTTCTCAGTAGTTTCATTCACTGTTCATCCAATTACAAAAAAGCTCTCAACAATTCAATTATTACCAAACTCAGAATCGATCTGCTTTTATCTTATCACATTCTAATTTTTACCTTCTGTTCATCCTTATCCGCCATTGCCCCATCATAGAAAGTTTCTACTTGAGTGTTGATTTTTACCTACATGCTGTTCAACTCCATTGTCACAATAGTTGCAAAAATATAACTTCCATCCATTTGAAAATCACTTCCTCTGATTGGTCCACAATGCTCCACATAGGATGGTCAAAGGCATTCAATCTTTGTTGGCATATTGGTGAGACACTAACAGTGTCTCCCCGATGCCACAAAGATTTCATATCGATATCATCATAGATCCCAATAGTTGGTAGGATGTTATAACGAACGCCATGAGACATATCAAATCCATCGACATCCATCGTGTTTCTATCGACAAGAGATTCTTCCATTAGCCAGACTCATACCGATGTTCACAAGTCACAACGACTTCCACTTTTCCATCGGCAAGACTTCCCATTCGCCAAAAGGTTTCACCGAGTCTCCTCAAGTTTCACTGAAGCAACAATTAGTCAGCAAGACTCATCACTTTTTCTAGGACTTCATACCGAAGTCCTAAGTCACAACGATCGCTCCAATCACCAGTTGGCAAGACTTATGTCTTTCGCCGAGACCACATACCGAGCGCCCATGTCTTGCCGAGTCGGCAAGACATTTGACTTCACCAAGACCTTTCACCAAGAAAATATGCCACACCGAAGACTATTGGCGAGACTCTCCATTGGTCACCAAGACTTCATACCGAAGTCTTTGAGTCACCAGGACGTCACCAAGTGAAGTCTCCCGTCGGCAATACATTCCATTATCGCTGAGACTTCTCCCCGAGATCCTTGTGTTACCCCGATAGCCATATACTATTGGTGAGACATTCTCTAGTCGCTGGGACTTCTCCCCAAGCCCTTGAGCTACTCTAACATCTTCTTTGACACTCGATAAGAGCATACTATTGACCAGAGGTCTCCATTCAATAGAAGGTCATAGCGAATACATCTAGGTCACATTGATAGACTTCATTCGACAAGACATCACCTCTGTCTCGACGACATGAACATTTTAACCGGATTTAGAATAGTTAGTCACCCATACATGAATAATGTCATAGCAAATTTTCCTTTCAGGAGTTACATGTCAGTATGGATTGAGGAAAATATTCCAACAATTCCCTTATTTCTTTTCCTTTTTGTTTGTACAAGAAAGATCTAAATTGAGTAGGCTTTACAGACTGATCATCAAAAACAAAGGACTTGTAGGCCACTTGCCTAGTATCTATGTCAGATGATTGCTCAACTTCTTGTTCTCTATTCGGAGGTTGATACTCTTCAATTCTCATTTTGGGAATCTTATCAGTTTGGCCTTGGCATTCTCTTTCATCAGAAGATTCCTCACTTCCATAGGACAACATTTTTGCTTCTTGTATCTCCTTCATTTTTTGTTCCATTTCTCTATTATAGTCATCAATGGCCAATTCAGCCTCCTCTTCCTCCATGTTTCTGATAATGTCATTCAAGATATGGTATATGATCATATCCACCTAGATTCTATTTTTTCTTTGCAAAACCTATATAAGCCTCAGGATCAAATCCCTTCCTTGGTGCATCCTTCTTCATATTGAAATGTGATAACTTATCCAAAATAAGATCATATCCTTCCTTTGACAACACAGTGAAATATCCTAAGCATAATGTACTAGGCATAAATGATTTTTTCTCATAGGAACTTAAGTTCATAACATTGGAATAATCCATTTGCCTAAAAATCTAAGATATGCAATTCTATTTGGCACAGTTTTTGGTAATAGGAAAGGTGTATCTTCAAAACCATACACTCTGATCATGGTTGAATCAATATAACAATACCAGTCACCCCAATTATGACCTATAGTCGGTGGTTCATTGAAATCCTTGGGCCTTAAAAATATTTAATCTCATCAGTCAATGAATAATCACAGGGGTGATTATAAAACCTATACAATATCTTGAAAAAATATTCTTCAAAATAAACATAACTGGAATTGATAAACCTATTGTCCCAAATAGCAGTCCACAATTGCATTGGTAGTAGTTGATCCTTCTTATCAAATTGTGTAATTCGCAGTTCCTCTGGCCACATTCCTAACTCCTGTCCATAGTACAATATCATGTGCATAAGAATGGAATAATGTTTGAAGTGCAGTGTGGGAAATGCATTATTGATGGCCATTAGCCTTGAGTCAATCCCTCTAGAAATGTTTGAATCATAATCAAAAGGTCTTGCATTGTGGCACTATATGTCTGCAACAATCACCATTGGCCCTATATACATGAATTTAGAGGCCTTGGTTCCCATTATTTGGCATACAGAGAAGTAAGTATGTTTTAAGTAGGGATCAAACAAATCAACATGAAAGGGAGGTTCATCATTATCTTCAAGTGGAACTAAGTCTCCATTTTACCTAGGCCTGTGCAATAGTAATCTCCATCCCTTGTAAGTTGTTTCCATTCTTGAGTACTCCTCTAAATTTTCATGCACAATAGGTTGGTCACATGTGTCATCTAGGTTGAAAACTTCACAAAGTGCAATCTTAGATAATTGTATGAAAGGTTCACCTTGCAGGTTGAAAATAGCTTTAAGGTCTAGATTATAATGTTTGGCCAGAAGTTTTATGAGCTCTACATTCATGAAGACATTGGGAACAACTAGTTTTCCCAAATTGAAATTACAAGGGTTGCAGACTGGTTCAAATCTACCTCTCTAACAATAGTGAAACATGAACAATTCATATCCCTTAATGGGAGTCCACACATAACCTATATGTTTGTATTTGTCTTCTAAATTCTCTACATTAGCCCTCAATTATGCAAACCTTCTGGCTTTCGGCCCTGAACCAGGCAATTGATCAATGAGGTCTTGGTTCAATTTTTGTTCTTTTGGTTTATAATCTACCCCTGTTTCAGTTTTCTATTTTTTGTTTTTGGATTGGCTACTTTCTCCCTATTGCTTCCTACCCTTTGTTTTTGCAGAACTTGAACCTTCCATTGTAATTCTCTAAGGTAGAAAAATTGAACTATAATTTATCATTTACATGGAACTTCGTATGCTTACTTGTGTATTTTTGGCTGCACTGAATTCCTTGACTCTCGTTTGATCTCCTATCCTTCCTACTGCAAATTTTGAAAATTATTTTGGTTCATTCTCGCTTCAATTAGAATTTACATAAGGTTCATTCATGCGGCCATTAATTTCTACCATTGGAAATGAATGCAATAGGTTTTTCAAATTTTGAACTGTTAGAGTGAAACAAGAATGTTGCATCGGTGAAATGCTTCTAGTCTCAGGCCGATTTATGTGTTTTATTTGGTGGTACCTTTTTTTATACATTCACAACTGATTTCCAAGACATAACTGAATTTCCTTTCAATGTGAAGTGTCCCTTTGATTCTTATTCTTAGTTGGGAAGACAACCAAATACTCTTATCAATATTATACAACTACCCCTTTTCTTACTTTTCAACTTTTATTATTTCAGGGAGAACATTATGAAGTTTTTTCAATTTCAAGGTGGTCTAGACCATTAGACATCCTTTTACTCATCACCTAGTGTCTTTATAACAAATCATGGCCATCCCATGTTACCATTGGGTTGACATGTTCTATCACTAAGAAAACAAAGAGCCTTTCCGAGGATCTTGGTCTCCCCGATGTATTTCCTTTACCACTTCATTCATTTGGATAAGTTGGAAAGAATTTCCCTGAAGCCTCCTTCATCGGTGTAACCCATGTGGTTGGTGAGATCTAAGGGACTTGCTGATTATATATGTCTCTCTAAAACAGATGTTCTCCTGCTTCATTGGCGAAATAATATATGTTTCTTGCCGATGAGAAATCCATCAGCGTGACTCACGAGCTTAGTATGATTTGAAAACTTTGCTCTGATTACTTTGCTTTGGCTGATAAGCTTTCATCAGTGAAATGATAGGCATTGTCTTCTCAATTATGCACACATGTAATCTTTGGGGTCTTTGATCATCGTGACTTGATTCACCTCTTCTCGATATGCATAAAATGTTCAAATTGAAAGGCTATGACTTGTTGATTGGAAGGACTTACACATGATCTTCCTAATATGGACTAGTTGCTTTTAAAGCTCTTGCTCAACAATGACCAGAGGAATTCTCATATTTCAAAGGCCAAATTAATGGGATCATTGGTTAACATGGGTTGTGAAATGGATATTGTCACACAAATTTCAACAATTTGTATTGTTCGTTAAATTAAGGTGTGGAAAATTTTTGTGGTACATGGTAGATAGGTGGGTGAAGGCTACTAAAAATGTGAGATTTTTCCAATTCTAACAGTAGCTCTATCTAGGGATGTATACCCCTTGTGGGTATAGCAAGAATCCAGGTCTCTGGGGAAGTAGACCAAGTGCCTTATTGATATGGTATGGAAATGGAAGTAAATTTAGGAATGGTGGGAAATGGAGGTGGAATGGAATCCTAAACTATTGTGCATGGAAAGGATTTAGTTTAGAAGGTTTCCCAAGAATTGTCCATGCACTGGAAATTCTTGATCTTTTGCTAGACTACTATGCATGGAATATTAAGAAAAGAAATGTTTCAAGAATTTTCCATGCACTAGAAATTCTTGTTCTTCTCCTGTCATGTTCTAGAGGTAATATGAATCTTCACCAGCCTTGACAACAATGAAAAATGGTCCTAACCATAAAGCTTCAAATTTCCCGTGTTTTCCTTTGTCTTGACTCCTAGCATTCCACATGAGAACCATGTCATTTACTTCAAATTTTCTATTTTTAGCCCTTTCTTCATATAGGTATTTCATTTGTAATTGCTTCTTATTGTTTTGTTGAGCTTGGTTCCTAACCTCATCAAGGTCCATTAACTCTTCCATCTTCTCCTCCATAGGTTCAGGAATGTCTAGGTCTTCTTGCAAGATGAACTTGCATACTGGTAACAAGGTATGGAAAGGGAGCCTAGCTTGAGTCCCATACACAAGTTCAAAAGGTGATTTTCTAATGGCCTTCTTTACAGTAATTCTATCTTCCCATAAGGCTAGTCTCAACTTGGAATCCCAGGCCTTTCTATTATTATCCAACATTCTTTTTATGATCTTCAGGATGCTCTGGTTGTTGGATTTAGCTTTCCTGTTTTCCTGTGAATGATATGGTAAAGAATATGAGATCACTGTACCATAGGACTAGAAAAATGCCTTGAATTCATCTGATCTGAAGCACATACCATTGTCAATTATAATTCTTGCAGGCACTCCAAATCTGGTGATGATGTTTTCCAATAAAAAGTTTGTTACCACCCTGCTAGTTGCTTATTCAGTAGGTACAACTTCCACCCATTTTATAAAGTAGTTTGTGGCTACTAGTATCCATCTATGTCCACTATACTTTTCTACATTCTCTCCTATGAAATCAATTACCCATTGGTGGAATGGAGCCTCAACTTGCAAAGGTCTAAAAGGAAATGCCCCTTGATACTTCAACTTCCCAAAACACTTCTGACATGCTTCACATTTCTTGGTATAATCATAGGCATCATTGAAAACTCTAGGCCAATAGCAGCTTGCCCTTAACACCTTATGTGAAATGGTATTTGCTAATAAATTCCCTCCACATACTCCTTCATGCATTTCCTTTAGAACATGCCTTGCTTGATCTTCATCTAGGCACAACAAAACACCATCCCTATTTTTCCAATATAGGTCCCCTTTCATGAATACATACCTTGAAGCCTGCAATTTGAGCGTCCTTTTCTTGTTATCATTAAATCCTTCAGGGAATTTCATATTCTTAAGATAATACACAATATTAGTGTACCAAGGTGTGTGCTCAATACTAGTAATCATGTTATCCTCATCATTCAAATTGCACACTTAAGCAACTTCAATATTTGTTTTAGCCATTAATTTCACTAATCCTTGTCCTCTTACAAGCTTGCTGATTTGGAACTCAATGTCAAATTCTTAAATTCTATTTATCCATTTGTACCTATGGCTTGTTACTTCAAATTGTACAAACACATCTTTTACTACAACATTAGGTACATAAGCTATCACTTTTTCTCCCACCAAATATGATCTAAATGATTTGGAAGCTTTTACTAATGCATATTCCTGCATTTCTACAATGTCATATTTCAACTCTGCATTTTGGAGGGATTTGCTAAATAAATAAATAGGTTGTTTGTACCCCTCATCATTTTTCTATAACATTATTGCTGCAATTGTGTGATAGAATGTAAATGAGAAGATTTGAAAAGACTTACTAAAATCAGGGGACTTCAACATTGGGGCCTCCTTAATTGCTCTCATGATGGATATGAATGCATGTAAGGCCTCAGTAGTCCAGTTAATACTTGCACCCTTCTTTAACATCTTTGAAACTTTTTTCACTATCTCAACAAAGTTTGATATAAATCTTCTCACAAAATTGATTTTCCCAAAGAAGGACTAGATGGCTTTAACTGTTTTAGGAATAGGAATCTTGTCTATGGCTTCCACCCTTTCTGGACCAATCCTCGGCCCTTCTTTGGACACTATATGCCCCAGTAACTTTCCCTTTGTTATTGCAAGATGACATTTTTAGGATTTAGAGAGATTCCATATTCAATAGCTTTGATGATTTTTTTTTCCAGATGCTCAACATGATCCTCTGCTTCTTTGAATATGCAGTTAAGTAATCCTAGTATACCACCATTATTACATTGATTAGATCAGCAAATGAAACATCCATAGCTCTTTGGAAAGTTGCACCAGCATTTGCAAGTCCAAATGACATTCTAACATGCACATATGTTCCCCACGGTGTGGTGAAGGTTGTTTTGTATTGCTTTGATTCCTTGACTTTCACTTGGTTATAGCCTAAAAATCCATCCATCATAGATAGTAGCTCACATCTTGTGACCCTTTGCAACATAGCCTCCATGTTTGGGAGTGGATAGTTATCCTTAAGAGAGGATACATTCAAGTTTATGAAGTCTACACAGAGCCTTATATCTCCATTTTTCTTTTTGACAGTTACTAAATTAGAGACCCAAGATGAATGTCTGATAGGTTTGATGATACCCCTCCCTAAGCTTAATAATTTCCTCATGCATTTTAGGTTCTAAGGTGGGATTTATGGTCCTTTGATTTTTTCTAAAAGGTTTTGCATCTGGTTTCAATGGGATCTCATGTTGGAACAAGTCCTCTCTATATGCTTTGAGATCATCATAAGACCATGCAAAGACATGCACTTATATTTCCTTAGTAGTGGAATCAACATCTTCCTGATCGTTGGGCTTATCTTTTTCCCAATGTACACCTTTTTAGGGGCTAATTCACTTCCAAGGTTGATTTCTTCAATGTCTTCTCTTTTTATTGGTGTTTGTTTCATAAGGGCTCGATCATCCATCAAACATGTTTCTAATGCCACAAGTCCCTTAGGAATATTATTAGTCTTGAGTTGAACAACTTCTTTTCCAAACACAGTTTGTTTTCCATCTAATTCTTCCACAAATGCGTTAAAATAAATTTATTGGGCTTCATATTGATCAACGCAATGTAAGAATTTGATTAAATCAATATCATCATTAAAAAATTTCCAACTATAAATATTATCAAGGATTGCAGGTCTTGTTTTGAGCTCAACTTGTGAAATTCTTGCCAGAGTGACGTCTTCTCTCTTCAAAGCTACATTTTCCAAGAAGTATTCCATCAAATTATTGGACCTATCTATCCATTCAATGGAGAAAGCATCAAACAACTCAATGGTGTCCCATACAACATTTTTGTACTGCTTTAGCCTTTTTTTGTAGCATACTTTGATCTTACATGTGAAATAATCAACTTAGAGTCTCCAAACACAGTCAGTAGTTTAATTTTGTGTTTGACAGCCATGTTCAATCCAATTAGTAGGGCGTCATACTCTACTATGTTCTTTGTACATACAAATGTCAACAAGAATGAATATTTGAATGTTGTTCCTGTAGACACATAAAAATGACCTAGGCCTACAAGCTCTATTTTACCACTTTCATCCTAGCATAATTGTGACATTTAATTATTTCCTTGGTCCACATTCAAATGTTAATTAAATAATTAATAATTGTTTAATTAATTCATATATCTTTTATTCTTCATGATTATTAAATAAATAAATTATATTTATTTATTCAATACACCACTAAGGGTCTATTGTCCTCTTACAATTAAATAAATGTCTTAATTTATTTAATTACCTTTATTCATTTATGTCTTCTTGATTATTAAATTAATGAATTTTATTTATTTATTTAATATGTCACTAATTCTCATAATTAAATGAATTTATCAATTTATTTAGTTATCAGTCATAATCCTCTAGATTAAATAATTATCTTTAATTATTTAATTGCCTAATTTAACATTTCTCTCATTTTAAATAAATTAATTATTTCAAATGATCTCACATTATTAACCATCAATTCATTTTAGTAAATAATCTGAAAATTGATTAAATTTACTATCACACAAAATCCATATTTTGAATTAATTTAATTCAAAATGGTAATCTTCTTTCAAAAATCAAGTAATTGAGAAAATTCTTGATTTTCCAAATCTACTTTTCAGTTCAACCTTTATCCTCTTGATTTTTTGAATCTTACAAAACAAGCAGTCTTTATCTTCTTGATTTTCAATTATCTTTTTAGCTAATTATCACATTTATTCTTGACCGCCAATTCGATTTTCTCAAATGACATCTCGACCATTCATTTAATGATTTTTCCATAACCCTGATTAGGGATGGTCACATGCAATCTCAACCATGGATTTTAGGCTTTGTTAGCTTTCAATCTCGTATGTTTGCCCAAAATTGCATTTTCTATAAAATGCCAATTTCGCTCACATTTTGAGAACTTTTTTTATTGCAACACGTTTATGCTTAGATTTTATTCGCATACTTTGCACTTAGTTTATTGAATTTTATTACTTATTCATAGGCATTATAGTCATTCATCATAGTCATGGGAATAGTCTTTATTCATCATTCAAATCCTTCAAAACTTGCATAGGGCATTGTCGTAGGCATTTGCTCATACATTCAAATATGAGGGAAACAATCATACGCTGCAAGCTAGAAGGTACTATGGAGATGAATCATGGAAGCTTTGAGGAGTAATTTGTATAATCTTTCTTGTGTTTTCTTTCATTGTATTTCATAACTTCATTTAGTTTTAACATTATTGATCTGATCTGCTAACCTTACCTAAAAAATATCCATTGATACATTGATGAACCCGACTCCTTTATTTTTTGTTTCCGTACGGTTTTCTATTTTCTGTCTTTTTTGCAAGTATAGGTATAGAATGACCCATTCGAGTTTTCCATAGCCACATCCATTGTGTCATGACGCTTTTGAAATCCAAAATGCCGCAATCACTCTGATGCACTGCAATCGTAGTTCAAAATGCCACATTTGACAGATAAAGCCGCATTTGAGCATTCAAATGACATATTTGTTTTCCTCGACCGCATCTTCCTGTTAAACTAGAACGCGAGCCTGTGACACATTTGCTGCATAGAGCAACGCATTTGATCTGATGTGATGCATTTGCTTGGTAAATTTTCTGTTCAAATTTTGCATTCAGGTTTTTTTGTTTTTTGTTCTTTGTTATTTTACATTCTGGTTTTCTTCTGCATTATGCCTAGCATAGGGGTTTTTTGTGTTACTAATCTTTGTTTGCAACGTGTGGTAGTTACATTTCATGGATCCAAGACTAGTTGATAAAACTCCTAAATTGTGCTTTTATAGGTTCGAGTGTCCAAGATTCATTCCAAAAACATTGTACTTGTTCTTTTAGAATCAAAAACATTTCTTTTGGTGCATTTAAAATAAACATGCTTTGAATACTGTTTGACTGTGTTTGAAAGTGGTAGGAAAATATGCTCTCACCCTGTGCAAACTAGGTGATTAGAAAGCCAGACCCACTTTTCCCCTGTGTAACCTTGATGCATTAACCGAAGTATCCTCTCCCCTTGCATAGTCATGTGATCCTAGGTGTAAGAGAAATGATTATTTGCTCTAGAAATTTTTCCTACTAGGGGATTTCATCACCTCTAGGTGACTCAAACTGGCAACGGAGCTAAAGCCAAGCTACCCCCAACTGGTATATGAATGTGAATCTTAAGGGAAAACCTAAGATTATGAGTGTGGATGTGTCATACAGACCAAGTAGTACTCCCCAAAACCCTATTGAGCTTAACCTCTTCAGGCTAGAGTGCTTCCTAAATGGAGATTAATCTTGCGCCCCATGTATGGCCACTTGAATGGGGGTCATGAATTAAAAACCATTGTTTAGTAGCCAAAAAAATTCTATTTGCTAGCACAACACTGGTTGGTGTGAAGGCATCCACATCTTCGCAGTCTGTAGTAGAGGTGATCAATTTGCCATGGGAGTTTCATGGGGGTTGGAAGCTTGGTTGTCTTGAGAAGAGAATGCACTGTAAGGGGAACCCCGTGCAGCCAAGCTTCTAAATTCACACGCTACTGATATACGGCTAGGGAAAGCCACGTGGAATCTAGCGAATATTGTCCTAGCTTAACCATAGAATTGTACTTGTTCTCTTTTGTGTTTGATTACTTCCAAAATATCATTCTTTCCAAGTGTTTGTTGGATACTGAAATGAAACAAACAACACTCAAACATCTGGAAACAAATAGTCAAACTTTAAACAATTCAAGTTTTTGACCAAAACATCAAAAAAATTGACATTTTACATTCTGCACCACATCTGTTACACTGCAATCGCTCTGTCACACTGCATTTGATAGTCTTTGCAACACATCTGCTATGCTAAAATGCATTTGCTACCTCAAACACTACATTCGCCTGTCTTAAAACACATTTGCAATTTGAAAAGCTGCATGTGCTACATTAAGCCGCAATTGAAATAGGGAAAGCTACATTTAAAAAACCACACTGCATTTGTCATTTGTAGCGCTGCATTTGATTATTGAAATGCATTTGCCACC
>VDFB02056351.1:13037368-13304849 GCA_007258455.2 Sequoia sempervirens
GAGGAAATTGAAGATGTTCAAGGTGAAAATATTCAAGGTGAAAATGTTGGAATTGAATATGTTGAACATGATATTCAAATTAGGAATGAAATTATTGAAATTGATAATGAAAATGTTCAAGGTGAAAATGTTGGATTTAAAGATGTTGAACATGATATTGAAATTGATAATGAAAATGTTCAAGGTGAAAATGTTGGATTTGAAGATGTTGAACATGATATTTGTTGCTGTGCAGAAAACACCATCAACAGATTATTTGTTGTGCAGTTCTTGCACACACGCCCCACTTGGAGGGGGGACCCCTTTTTTTTGGTGTCTTTGACCTTTGAGTTTATTGGATTTATCATTTTAGGGTCTTGACATGTTGGTCTTGCTAGCTTTGCTCTTGCCTTGAGGTTGGAATTGATTGAAATTGAGTTTTGGGCCAAGTCCGGGTTTTCACCTGGATCCGGGATTTTCTGCCTCTGGCGAATTTTTCTGGCCCTGGTTCCTTGTCCGCTTCTGGCAGGATTCTCCGATTCTGGGTTTTTGCCTGACTTCGGGATTTTCTGGTCCTATCGGATTTTCCCGGATTCTGTCAAAATCCCGGTCTTCCTTATTTCCCCGGTTTCTGCATTTCCGCGAAATCTGTGTATCCGCGCATTCTGGGATTTTTCGAACTTCCACTTGGGGCTCGAGTTTCCGGACTTGTCAGAAATGTCTTGTCGCGCATTAATGGCTGAGGTACCTTGGCTCAGACGAGTATAAGGGCGAATTTAGGGCATTTTCTGATTCATTCCAACTTCGTTGCTTCCTTGCTTTCTGCTCTGGCGATTCAGAATTTTCAATTGAGCTTTGAGAATTGATCTTGGTTGTTTGCGCGAGGATTGCTTGAGTGTTGCTACCGGTATCTCGTTGCTTGGATGTGTTGTCGCGTGGGTTGATTTTCTGAGCTCGATTTTCACTTGCTTTGATCCATGCTATGTATTTATTGCTCCTCCCTTTGTTTGCGTGATGATTTGGGGTTTTCTTGTGCTGGGTATTGTTAAATTTGGGGTCGGCCCATGATTTGATTTTGATTTTATATTTATACAGTCGGGGTTGATCCGTTTTTATTATAAAACCCATCTCCCATGCCCCACAAGCTTTGTTTGTCTTTTTGATTGCGTATGGGTCCCTTAGACGGCGTTCTGGGTCAAACTGCTTGTTTACTTCAGGCGTAAAGTGTGTTATCTTGCGAGGTTAGGGTTTCCTTCGTGTCTCAGCTAGAACAATGGTTTCATCTCGTGCTTGAGTGACTTTCGCCCCGCGTCGTGTTGGCTTCCCCGTCCTGCAAGGATTAGAGGGCTTTTAGGTAAATCCTGAAATGATATTTTAACCCTAAAGCTTGCTCTGGTTTTAATGGCGAAAATTCGGTCGTTCGATTTAGGGCATCATCTTTTTAGCACGGGGATCCTTCTTTTGAGGGCTTTTGGGAGTTGGAATCCTTTGCATACTTGAGATTGTTGATCATCGTCGATTTTAGGATCTTTTGAGTTCAGGTAGTGGGGATCCCGTGGTCATTCGAGTTTTGGTGCACGTTTTGCCGTTTTTCGGGTTTCTGAGGCCGTCGCAGAATTTCCTTGCTCCCGGATTTTCCCGGTTTGGGCTTATTCCGCAGACAGGGTTAATTTTCGGTGCATTTTATGCTGTCCGCGAAAATCCGTTCCGTCTGAATTTTTTCGGATTTCCTGTCTGATTGCGTTCTTTAGTATATTTCGATGATAGGATTGATGGAATGGTTGTTTAATGCTTATTTCTTGTTGTCAATGAGTGATTTAACGATTATCCTTTGATTTTTCCGAGCATATTAATGATTTGTATGGCTAACCATGCCTTGGCAGTAGGAATCCGTCTGGGTCAGATTTCTCTGAAATTCCGCCCCGACGGTATTTTCCCGGTTTACACGATTTTCCCGGATTATTGGATTTCTCCGGATCTTGAAAGATTGGCAATTAGCAATGGATTTTAATGGATTTATGTGACGTGTGCTAACCTTTTGGATTGATATGAGCTCAATAATTGAATTCTAATATTGATTCTTGAATGTGCAGGCCGAATCAAGCTAGGCTACTGCTGGGAAGTCCAAGGGTGGTGCAGGGGCATCTTCAGTCTCTGAGACAGAGAGATTGAGATTAGACATGAAGAGTCAGGTTCCAGAAAGTAAGCTATCTTCCGTATGGGCTGAGGTATCTGATACCAACGTTGGCGCATGGCGGTACGAAGAGTTCAAGCAGAGGACAGCTGAGAAGGACCAGTCAGCCTTAAGGCAGGGGATGATGAACTCAGGATTGGTGCATGTGGCAGGGTTCCCTCCAGCGGTCCAGTGCTACGAGTTGATTTTGGAGTGTGCTAGACAGTACGCTTTTGATACAAAGATGGTGGTCAGCACTGAGGGACGAGTCTTGGCAAACTTCAGTCCTGCCTCCATTGCCTGGGCCTTCAGCATGCCGGATCTCCCCTCGGTCTGTGCCTTAAACATTGACACAACTCAGACATATTATGAGAACGAGCCAATTAAGGCTCAACAGATCATCAATTCATGGCTGGAGAAGCCAAAATCCCACTACTCCAAGTTCCCTAAACAGTTGCACAGGGTGAAATTCAGGCCGGATGTTTATGATGCCATCACACTGCTGAGTAGAGTGGCCGGACTTAAAACTGCCAGAGTATTGGAGAGTTGGATGGTCCACGTGATCACCAAAATGAGTCAGGGAACAAATTATCACTAGGCAGGTCTCATTAGTGTGGAGATGGACAAGCAAATGAGGAATGTCTTGGAGTCGAAGAAGTTCACCATGTCCTCCTACATCATGTATGTATTGGCCATCTCCTATCCTTACAAGGGACTGACTCTGATGGGAACTATTGGGCAGGATATCATCTACGAAGTCTATCCAGAGCTACATTTGGGACACAGAGATTATAGGAGGGCCAATGATGCCTTTACAATGCACATTACCCGGACCCTTCAGAATGCGGAGCACATCAGATTGTCTAATGGGGCCAAAGGATTGATCAAGAATTATGGGGCATGGTTTATCCAGTTCCCCACCTTCACTTATCTCCAGATTGATGGATGCCCTGTTGCGCCCTACAGATTGCCCAGGTATCCCACTGACCACATAGTGCTACTGGAGGTCGTAAGGCAGATTTGTGAATTTGACACAGTGGTGAAGAGGGAGAAGCATAAGACTGGTTTTGGAGGTGACTTCCCTCTTGGGATTGGCGTGGGGGAGATGTGCCCGTCCATCCAATCAGCTCACACTATAGGTGAGGAGTTAGCCGCATATGGATTCTCTTTCCACTCAAAGAGAATGAACTTTTATATAACCGGAGAGGCACAGAAAAGAGCTACCTGGGAATACAGGCATAAGGAGGATTTGAAGGATTACTGGGTCAACATCAAGGATGACCTTGATGCAAGGAAGAAAAGGTATTCCCGGCTGCCAGTAGAGGCAATTAGACAGTATAATGTGAAGCTAATTCCGGATCAGCTGGATGATGACGGGAAACTGGTCCAAGACCATGTATATGAGTCCATTAAGGATAGGTCAGTGGCAGATATTGATTGGAATGAGCCTAAGGTGACAGAGTTGGAGGACTTGATGGCTCCAGTGCTGAGATTTACCTTTTCCTGGGTTAAACATGAGGTCTGGGTGTTGGAGAATGCTAATGTGCCTTGTACTTTTGATTTGATGGGGAATCTCAACCCCATGTCCACTTCTGAAGAATCTAGGGAAGAGGACCCCAAAGGGAAATCGGCTAAAACCTCACCCTTCAAGATCAAAGTCAGAGGTCCTAAGGGGACTGAGCCTGCAGAAAAAAGGAAACCAATTGGCAAACGCAGGTGGAAAACTCTGACAATCAGCAAGTCCTCGGATGAGGAAGAAACGGAGAAAGCTGAAGAGGAAGATGCTCCTCCACCACCAAACAAAACCAGAACTACAAGGGTGGCGAAGAAGAAAGACCAAACTGCTTCGGAGGATGAACCTCCAGTTGTTGATGTGGAGAGCTTCAGAGTGGAAGAGACTAAGGTGTATACCCGAAAATCCAGGACTCCTTCCCCTAAGGATGCTGCACAGCCAAAGGATTCTTCTCCAACATTGCCAGTTGCTGAGCAGGACAAGCTTGTTTCTCCTCTGCAGAGCATACCAGAGCCGGAGAATCCGGATGAGCAGGAAATTAGCGGAGAGGTAGAACTGTTCAAAGAGGGAACATTGTTCGGTGAGACTGTCGAGCTTGAGGTGGAAATAGAGGAAAGGCACACTTCTCCCTTGGTGCAGTACGAGGATTCTCCAGAGAGTGAGAAAGGCCGCGGATCACAGGAACCGGAGGAAAGCCTACCTGCTCGGACTCCATCACTGGTGCATCTAGGATTAGAACTTGAGGAGGCTGATCTAGGTGAACAACCTCCGAAGAAAGAAGATGACAAGGCAACAGCCGAGGAGGAAGTCGAGGTGACAGCAGCGGAAGAGGAGAAAGCCACATAGGACCTGGGAGAAACTGGAGGAAAGGGAATCTGGACTGACCCTGTAGCCCCGGACTGGCTAGAAAAAGAAATTGCAAAGAAGAAATAGGTGATTGTAGAAGACACTCCTCTTGACTGGGATGAAATGTTGTCTCAGATTGGTAAGGGGAAGAAGAAGAAGGCTGCAAAGGTGATTTCTCAGGTAGAAAGAGATGAAGTGCATAACCGAGTAGTTCACATTGCCACCCCTGCTGCAGACAAAACGAGAGATGAGGTGACAGGCCAGGATTACAACGTCCAAACCATTAACCTTGGGCCGGCCTCCTTAGAGCAGGATATTAAGGAATTCGAAGGGTCAAGTGCTGTGATTGTGGACAGACTAAAGAAGGAGACCCAGTCAAAACGAGAACTGAAAAGAGAGAATGAGAGACTGAAGAAATGTCTGGAGGAGGTAATGAAGCCTCTACAGTCTCTCCATCCTTCCTCCTCTGCTACTCCGGGATTTCTGCCCAAGGAAACAATTTCCGGAATTGAAAAGATGAAGTCCTCCGCACAGGTTGCCACCGACTGGTTGATGGGTGTCCAGACACAAGGAGATGAAGCTATCAAAGAGATCTTGTCTGTTGGCAAGGATGCAGTCCGGGGAAAGGAACTGTTAGAGAGTATCCTCTCTCAAGATAAGAATGATAATGACCTCCTGCTGCAGAAGTCAAGGATTATTTTAGGACATGGCAAGGAGCAATTGGGAAAAGATGGAATTCTTCCCTCCGCCAGATTGGATGAACCATGGGAGTGGTTCGAGGCATTGCAGATTAGGCAGGGAGGCCTGAAGAAGATACAAAAACGGAGAAAATCCATTGATGCTGACCTCACTGCAATCTATGATGGTTGCATTGCTTTCTTCGAGGTGATGACAGGGAGGAAGAAAATAGCTCCCAAATATCTGAGCTTAGATCAACTGAAGGAATGGTGGCATGAGGTTTATGCCCTGGAATCTGATGGAGCCGTCACCTCCCATTTGCTTGATGATGCAGCTACCTACTTGGCAGTAATAGACAGGTACATGGCTAGCAAGGAAGACTGGAAGAAAACTGTTGAGTGATCCAATGAGGGTATTGATTCAATTAAATGAAGGCTCAGGGTTTTGCCGTTGCCACCTATTGCTGAGCTAGAGGGGATATTCTTGAAGGTCCAAGGGTCACCAGCGCGGAGGAAGGACAAAGGAAGCAGCAGTTAGTGCTTATCTTGAGATTTGTGCTTCCCTATTATTATAGGGCATGCATAGGACTAGACTTCCTTGGGGACTGTGCCTTGGCCGACTTGGATGATGGCATTAAATGTGTGCCTTAGTTTGTTTCCTTGGCCGACCTGTTTTGGCGGTTTTGATTATTTTGTAAAAATGTTTGGCTGGGCCGACATGTTTTGGGGGGAATTTTGGTATAAATTGGCATTTTTGCCTCATTGTAAGGGTTAGAAGAAATCAGTTATAGACATTAGCAGGACAGTAATAGAGATTAGCAAGAGCAATAGTTAGAGTTTTAGAATTTCTTGAAGCAAATACCATATTCAGAACAGTTGAATTGTTGCAGAATTTGGTGATTAATACAATTGGAGGCATTGTAGTTTTCCTGGTGAAATCTTTTGTGTTATCTCATCTTGCATGGTTCTTTTGTTCTATCTTTTAAATTGCTTGAAGATCTAGGGTTTTAATATTCAGAAATAAATTAGTTTAGTTGGATAAATGGTGTATGTGATTTCATATTTGGAATGTTTGTAGCTATCTCTGGTCTATACTCCCAGTAACTATCTGATTGTAGTAGGCTGGTAAAGTCAACCTGGACCGTATATTCAAATGTGCTTAAGTTCGATTGTAGATGCAAGTCTATGATTTAAAAATCTGTATTCCTCAGAAGATTGCACTGTTCTTGTAAGATTGCCTTGTGGGTCGAACAGTAATTGGTTATTTAAGATAGGTCCATTCCAGATATATGTCATTTGCATTGCTTGTCCTTGCAATAGTTTATATTTCGTTATTTCCTGGCTCCCTATCTTTTGCAGTTTCTTTATTATTCAGTTAGATTTAGGATTCGAGATCATCATATTGTCAGATTTGATAAATTGAAAGGGTTCAGTTTGCTTGTAGTAAGGTCCGATTGTGATTACCAGCAATTTCACATTTTATCTGAGTTGTTTTATGCATTGTTATGACCTAACACCCGAGAGACCTTGGGGTGATTTTCATTAATTCATTGTTGAAGATTACCTTTCAAGAGAGATAGGATATTGTATTCTGTCTGAGTTGTTGCTGTGCAGAAAACACCATCAACAGATTGGCGCTAGGAGGAGGGCCTGAATGAGCACACTGGATCGTTTCTTGAATGCCATCTCTCTAGAGAGATATAGGAGAAATACCAGATCCACCACAGGAGAGGAGGATTTAGAAGAGCTACAGTTCCCCAATAGGTTAAGGAGGACTAGAGTAAGGGGAGAATCATCATCACCCATCCCTTCACCCATATCGTCCATATCTTCTCATCCTGAGGTTGAAGCCATACCCATCCCTGAAGAGGTTCCTCTTCAACAGCCTCAGCCTGCCATTAACCAACCACAACCTCCACCCCCACTCTTACCAATGGCTTTCCTTGCCAATAATCCATCACCTTTGTCCTTTGGTGCTTATAATGTAATGCCTAAAAATCCTGAGCATTTCTGATCGAAATTCCATGTAAATGACCCAAATAGAACTGCAGAAGAGCACATAAGGATTTTCCAAACTTGCCTCAAAGACAGAGGAATTGTCCATGAGGATGTTGCTTGTAGGTTATTTCCTTATTCCCTGGGTGAGGAAGCCTTTTATTGGCACAACCATCTCCCTACCGGCTCAATTCAGAATTGGAATGACCTAGAAAAGAACTTTTTGCAAAAGTTTCGAATACCCATCAGTGCTAATGAGCTATACTTGCAATTTATTAAAGTCAAGAGAGAGGTTAATGAACCCATAGCCAGTTTCAATAATAGATTCCATCGCGCGTTCACCAGATTACAAGACCCATATGTTCTAGATGACGGTACTACCCTGGGAGTATATTATGAAGCTCTGGATAGTCTAACGACAACCTTTCTGAAATGGAGACCCAACCCTCCAGGTACCTTGACTGATGCTTATACGGAAGCTATAAAGCTTAGTACATACTTGAGACAGCACCTGACTGGGCCATTGCCTTCTCTGAGACTGGTTGCACATCCCAACCAGATTCAGGCAGTAAATCAGGCTCTCACCAATCATACCCCTATTATGAATCCGGTTCCCCAATTATCAATGGTGCCACACCCTGGTCATCCTATGAACCAGATTTCCCCTATGACAAACTTCCCTCAACAGCAAGTTAATCAGCCTGTGTATCAGTTGCAGCCAAATAATTTCCCTGCTTATCTGCAGAACTCTGAAGTGTTACATCAGTCTTTGGGATCTGCCCCAGTACCTGTCCAACCTCTAAGTAACCCAAATCAGCCTCCCTACCGAGACCCAAATAAGGAAAGGATTGATGAAATGGATGAATAAATAAAGAAGCTAAATCTAGAAGTAACTTACTTGAGAAATCAGAATAGCCAACTACAAGCTGCTCAAAAGGGAATGCAATCTAATCAGAACAGAGAGTTCTCGCAAGGGAAAAATTTTGACAGGGGGCAACGCAATGACAGAGGATTTTATAATGATAGAGGTTACAACCAGGATAGAGGTTTCAACAATGATAGGAGGAAAAACTTTGATAGAGGCCAAGGAAGTGGGTCAGGATTTGATAAAAGGCCATCACAAGGACATAACAAAACTTGGAATACGGGGCCTAATAATGGAGGAGTTCCCACCCCTTTGGATCAGCCTGTAAATCAGATTGCCAATCAATCTACGAACCAGCCAGTCAGCCAGGACAAACCTCCTACTGGTGTGTATCTCGCAGAAGTAGCCCTATCAGGATGGTGCAGACTCCATAAAATGAGTCAACATTCAGAATTGGAATGTCTGGAGTTCCAGACTGCTGCCTCCATTTTTCAGTATGAGGTAGAGAACAATGTGAATGGGCAGGAGATTGTTCCTTCCAGTTCATATGATTCTCCTGTGCTGGTATTAAACCATGCTCCTTTTCCAGCCAGTAACAAAAATATACCGGAAGAATCTGATCCCCAGAAAGATGAAACATGTCAGGTTTGTAATGGAGATGAAGTAGCTCAGCTGTTTAATGAAGGAGAGATGAATGACAATGGCCCCTTGGATCAGGATGAAGCTTATGTTGAAGAAGTACAGATGTTCCAGAGACAAGGATTGAGGGATATGCCCCACAGGCGTCCACCACCTGAAGGACCTTTCACTACCTCCATTCCTCCCAACAATTTCAGTACTCCTCCAGATCCTAATGCGAGCAACAATCCGTCTTATCCGCAGGTTTCCAAGCAATACCTTTCGAAAGATAGAAAAACTCAAGTAGAACCACAGAAGGAAAGGACTATTCAAGCAAGTAAGGATAAGCCAGAGGAACTATCCAAGGAAGTCTCTACCGATATGAGTGAAGAACAGATGGCTTCGTATGTTGCAGAGGAATTTAAGAAGTTAAAGGTAAACCTTTCCACATTTGAGTTGTTAAGATTTCCTGCAATTAGGAAAGCCGTCTTAGGTACTTACGATATAAATTCAAAGATATTGGATAAACCTTCTAATGAGCATGTCAGCTAGACTTCCAGTTTTCAGCCTGTGAACACACAAAATCAGACACACAACAAGACCAATCCACCTCCTAGAGATAGAGGGAAAGAAAAGGACAGAACTCAAGTGGCCCAGATGGATACTCAGCCCACTTTGTTCCAAGGAAAGACGGAGACTCCGCCATTCCTGATTTCTGTCAGAATCTTTGGTAAGAACCTCCACAATTGTCTGTTAGATTCTGGTGCCTCCACTAATGTGATGCCCCTTGGAGTTTGTAGGGCTCTGGGAATTACACCTGCTGATTCCCAGAAGAAGGTCACTCAGTTGGACAGAACTGAAGTAAGTGTGGTAGGGGAACTGAACATGATCCATATGCAGATAGCTTCAGATCTTAGAATCCAACAGGTTATTAACATTCAGGTAGCTGACATTCCTGATGCATACGGTTTAATTTTAGGAAGAGATTTCACTAAGGCCCTGAATGGGTATGTGTCCACTAATCACTCTCACATGTGGCTTCCATGGAAGGGAGTGCCTAATCAGATAAGGATTGAGAGGGAGCCTAGAATGAAGTACATGATAATAGAATATCAAAAGACTTCGACCGATGTTCTCATATCAGAAGCTGGAATGGGAAACTACTTACTATCGGCCTTATATGAAGAATCAGATGTAGAAGAGGTGCTGATGTTGCATACCATGCCAGCTGATGCTGAAACGGGGTCCAGTCTTGTTGAGGTCCTGACAGAATCAGTTGAAGGAGAAGAAGAACCGGAGGATAGACAGATTAGCTTACTAGATAATTTTCAGAGTTTCATTAAACAATGCGTGGAGAATCAGACTCACTTGGGAAGGAAGACAAGCTTTAAGGAGTTACTCTTGCCGAATTGGTGCAGAGTCCACAATGCTTCTCACTCAGAATTGGAGTGTTGCTTGTGCCAGACAGCAGTGAAAGAAGTACACAAAAGCATGAGTCCATCTCAGGTGGCTAGCACAGATGAGCAGAGTCTACAAGCAAAGTGTGAAAATCAGGAACTTGCTGTGACTAGGGAAGCTTCTATTACTGATAAACCAAAAGATGGAATGAAGAAGACCACCACTACAGAATACTGGACTCTCAAGTTTGATGGATCTAAGTCCAAGCAGGGGGCTGGAGCTGGATTTGAGTTGATCAGTCCAAAAGGTAAGAGTTTCTTCGCAGCCCATAGGCTCCAATTTTATTGCACAAATAATGTGGCTGAATATGAAGCTTTAATTCATGGACTCCTTATGGCACTCAAGAAAAAGGTCAAGGTCTTGCAAGTTTTTGGTGACTCAGAATTAGTGGTCAAACAAGTAAGAAAGCAGTATGCCTGTCATGATAGGAGGATGACCAATTATAGGCATAGAGTGTGGGACCTCATTGAGGGATTCGACGCTTTTAATATCCAATTGATCCCAAGGAAGAAGAATCAGACAGCTGATTCTCTAGCTCAAGCGGCCAGTACCTTGCAGCCCCTGTCCCTATCAGGATTGAAAAGGTTCACTGTTGAATTAACTCCTGTCCCGTCAGTCCCTGACAATGTGACTAATTTTCAGGTGTTTGAGGATGATAAACATATCCTTGACTTTATCACGAACACGGATGTCTTTGCTTCACAGATCATTGACGAAACAGAACCTCAAGAAGCAGAATTGGATCTGGAAGGTGTGCTGAATTTGAAGTCCAATACTATTCCAAGGGGAATGGTACAGCTAAAGAGAATTTTTGATATGGACAAAATCAGAGATCAGGAGCAGGAATCTAAGAAAGAGTCTATCAACGGACAGTGTGACACTCACAATGTGGGCACCGAAGACGATGTAAAGAATATTTTCATTGGTAAGGTCTGTACTCCTGAGGAAAGACAAGGAATAATCAGAGCCCTATACGACTTTCCAGACATAGTGGCCTGGGGTTATGAAGACTTGAAGACTTACGATACATCCATCATAACTCACACTATACCTCTCAAGCCAGGTGCTAAGCCTTTTAGACAGAGGCAGAGACCTATTAATGCACTGTTGGAGCCACTCATATAGAAGGAAGTCCAGAAACTGCTGTCCGCTAGAATCATATTTCTTGTCAGGCATTCTACTTGGGTGGCCAATCTGGTTCTAGTAAGAAAGAAGAACGGTGAAATTAGGCTCTGTGTGGACTTCAGAAATCTGAACAGGTCATCTGAAAAGGATAATTATCCAGTTCCTTCTTTGGATGAAGTGTTACAAGTGGTTAATGGATCTCAGATGATGTCCTTTTTAGACGGCTATTCAGGATATAATCAGGTGATGGTCCAATATGAGGACAGACACAAGACTGCTTTTACAACTAAGTGGGGAACCTTCGCCTAAACGAGGATGCCATTTGGGCTTATCAATGCAGGAGCCATGTTTCAACGAGCTATGGATATCGCTTTCAAAGACATCATAGGAAAGTGCATTATCATTTACATGGATGATCTGACTGTTTTCTCCAAAAATAGAGGGGATCACATCTCAGACCTGCGTAAAGTGTTTGAGAAGTGCAGAGAATTCGGCATCTCTTTGAATCCCAAGAAGTGTATTTTTGGGGTTACAGAAGGCAAGTTTTTAGGGCATGTGATATCAGAGAAAGGAATTGCCATAGATCCAGAAAGAGTGGAGGCCATCCTAAAAATTCAGCCGCCTACCAGTAAGAAAGAGATGAAATCCTTCTTTGGTAAGATTAATTTTGTCAGGAAATTCATCACTGGGTTTGCTGAGATTGTGAAGCCATTAAATTCTATGTTAAAACAAGATGCCAAGGTCGAGTGGACTACAGAAGCGAAGGAGTCCTTTGCAGAGATTAAAAGAGCCATTGCTGATGCTCCAGTGTTGGTGAGTCCAGATTATAGTAAACCGTTCTATATCTATTCCTTTGCTTCAGACCACTCATGTGCTGGAATGCTGACACAAAAGTCTGACGAGGGGAATGAGCATCCCATCACATTCATGAGTGCACCACTGAAAGATGTTGAGCTGAAATATCCATGTGTGGAAAAGCAAGCCTATGCCCTTGTTCGAGCAGTAAAGAAATTTAGGCATTATATCCTCAGAAACAAGGTGTTCGCAATTGTTCCTGATTTTGCAGTTAAGTTACTGCTGATGCAGAATGAGTTAGGGGAGCGTAGAGCTAAATGGGTGACTATGCTTCAGGAGTATGACATTGAGATCCAGCCCATGAAGCTAGTAAGAGGACAGAGACTCACCCAGACCATGGCAAAGATAGGCCCTGAATTGTCTGTTTGTAACTATGATGTTGAAGAGGTTTCCCCAGATGGCTGGTATGATGATATAGTTTATTATTTGCTGAATCAGTGAGCTCCCGGTCATTTAAATGCAGTACAGAGGCGAGCCTTGAGGTTGAAAAGTGATGGTTTCATGCTGAAAGGAGCTGTCCTATACAAGAAGAATCACGAAGGTATTTATTTGAGGTGCCTTGGAAGACAGGAGGCTGAGAGAGTAATAAATGAGGTTCATGAGAAATATGGCACTGGTCATGGTTCTACCATTGCCACTGCGAATCAGATTTTGAGGGTAGGGTACTACTGGCCTACCCTATTCAAGGATGTTCATCACCATGTCCAGACCTGCAACACTTGTCAGACTGCAGCGACACGGGAAAGGTGTGCAGCGCTTCCGCTCCAGTCTGTTATTGAGGTAAAACCTTTTGCCCAATGGGGTATGGATTTCATAGGCCCCATCAATCCACCATCTTCTACTGGACACAGGTATATCCTTACCATCACTGATTACTTTACAAGATGGACTGAAGCATTTGCTTGTAGGCAGTGTACAACAGAGGTAGTAATTGATTTTTTAGAATCTGCCATTCTGAATCGGTTTGGATGTCCTGTTGCTATTGTGTGTGATAATGGCCCTGCCTTTGCATCTTTGAAATTTTCAAACTGGGCTTTTGATCATGGCATTGTTGTCAAATTTGCATCTAGTTATTATCCCCAGGGGAATGGTCTAGCTGAATCCTCTAACAAGAACCTGTTGACTGTCATCCGAAAACTGTTAGAGAGGAACCCAAAGGACTGGCATACCCAGCTTCGGTTTGCTCTTTGGGCAGATCGTACTCGGGTTAAGTCCTCCATTGGTACCTCTCCTTATCATTTGGTGTACGGTCTGTAACCAGTTTTCCCTATCCAACTCAAAATCCCGACTCTACAATTTATCAACCAGTTCTATGATGAAGGGGATAGAAGGGAAGCAAGGCTAGCTAAATTGTTGCACCTTGAAGAAAAATGAGATAATGCCCTGGAAAAATTTGCCAAACATCAGGGGGTAGTTAAGCGATGGTTTGACAGGAGAGCTAAAGTTAAGGCTTTTAGGATTTCTGACCTTGTCCTGTATTGGGATAAGCCACATGATCAGAAAGGGAGCCATGGAAAATTTGATAAATTGTGGCTCGGTCCTTACTAGATTGTCGAAATTCTGGGAGATAATGCCTTCCGTTTGAGGACTCTCACGGGAGAAGACATCCCACTGCCTGTCAATGGGTAGTATCTTAAACATTATTTCCAGTCTTGAGCTGTTCTCAGCTCTTGGCCCTGTAAAGAGTTAGTTAGGTTGCTTTCTTTGTTTGTTTTGCTTGCTTTGGTTAGGGTAGGTTTCCCTTCTTTCACTTTGCTATTTTGTTCGGTTAGAGTAGGTTTGCTTTGGTTCGTTTGCCTTTTTTTGCGTTGCTCTTGCTTCTGGTCCTATCTCCTTTTGAGATTGTGAATGCATCTACATGGTAATGGTGGCGAAGCAGGTCTAATGTTCTGGATATTTTCCTTACAAACTTTGATCATTTTTCCAGAATGTTATGGTATGGATTCTGTTGCCTATGTCATTTGTCCTTGTGCTAAGGTGAAGGTTTTCCAGCTAGTCTGAATAGGAATGTATTGGGGTCTTATACCTTTCATCTTTAAACATACCTGAAGTTGTAAAAGATCCTTATAAGGTCTAGACAGGTGAAAAAAAATTTTCTGCTCTAGTGCCACTGTGGTTCTCAGCCCTGAGTGTGAACTTCACCGTTCACAGGTTGAATAAATTGAGTAAAAGGGGAATATCAGTACAACAGCAAAAAGAAAAGAAAAGAAATATATATTTTTTAAAAAAAATCCTGAGATTTGAATTCAACTTATCAGGGGGATCTGAATATCTCTACCGGGGCTATAGACGCCTAGCTGGCAGTAGAGCTATGTTCAGGAGGATCACAACGATAACCTCGTCGGGGCTATGGACGCCTGACTGGCAGCGAGGCTCTATCTAGGTTACTGTTAGAGTAAGAATCTTTACGTAGCCTATTCATACCAAGTCTGGTTCTTCTTGCAGCTGAGGGTAGGTAATATATGCACGTGCACACACTTGGACCCTGGTATAGGAATGTCTCAATGGCTGGGAGTTCCTTTGTCCTGACTTAGGGTGGTGGCTAGGTATCTGAGTCGAAACCATAAGTTCTAGGTTCTGGATTCTAGTTTGTCATCGAAATGCTCAGGAGCATTTCCCCAGCGGAGTCGCCATTTGTTGTGCAGTTCTTGCACACACGCTCCACTTGGAGTGGGGACCCCTTTTTTTTGGTGTCTTTGACCTTTGAGTTTATTGGATTTATCATTTTAGGGTCTTGACATGTTGGTCTTGCTGGCTTTGCTCTTGCCTTGAGGTTGGAATTGATTGAAATTGAGTTTTTGGCCAAGTCCGGGTTTTCACCTAGATTTTCCAGGCGGATTTTCCGGCCCTGGTTCCTTGTCCGCTTCTGGCAGGATTCGGGGTTTTTTCCTGACTTTGGGATTTTCCCCTATCGGATTTTCCCGGATTCTGTCAAAATCCCGGTCTTCCTTATTTCCCCGGTTTCTGCATTTCCGCGAAATCTGTGTATCCGCGCATTCTGGGATTTTCCGAACTTCCACTTGGGGCTCGGGTTTCTGGACTTGTCAGAAATGTCTTGTCGCGCATTAATGGCTGAGGTACCTTGGCTCAGACGAGTATAAGGGTGAATTTAGGGCATTTTCTGATTCATTCCAACTTCGTTGCTTCCTTGCTTTCTGCTCTGGCGATTCAGAATTTTCAATTGAGCTTTGAGAATTGATCTTGGTTGTTTGCGCGAGGATTGCTTGAGTGTTGCTGCCGGTATCTCATTGCTTGGACGTGTTGTTGCGTGGGTTGATTTTCTGAGCTCGATTTTCGCTTGCTTTGATCCATGGTATGTATTTATTGCTCCTCCCTTTGCTTGCGTGATGATTTGGGGTTTTCTTGTGCTGGGTATTGTTAAATTTGGGGTCGGCCCTTGTTTTGGTTTTGTTTTCACATTTATACAGTCGGGGTTGATCCGTTTTTATTATAAAACCCATCTCCCATGCCCCACGAGCTTTGTTTGTCTTTTTGATTGCGTATGGGTCCCTTAGACGCCGTTCTGGGTCGAACTGCTTGTTTGCTTCGGGCGTAAAGTGTGTTATCTTGCGAGGTTAGGGTTTCCTTGGTGTCTCGGCTAGAACAATGGTTTCATCTCGTGCTTGAGTGACTTTCACCCCGCGTCGTGTTGGCTTCCCCGTCCTGCGAGGATTAGAGGGCTTTTAGGTAAATCCTGAAATGATATTTTAACCCTAAAGCTTGCTCTGGTTTTAATGGCGGAAATTCGGTCGTTCGATTTAGGGCATCATCTTTTTAGCACGGGGATCCTTCTTTTGAGGGCTTTTGGGAGTTGGAATCCTTTGCATACTTGAGATTGTTGATCATCGTCGGTTTTAGGATCTTTTGAGTTCAGGTAGTGGGGATCCCGTGGTCGTTCGAGTTTTGGTGCACGTTTTGCCGTTTTTCGGGTTCCCGAGGCCGTCGCGGAATTTCCTTGCTCCCGGATTTTCCCGATTTGGCTTATTCCGCGGACAGGGTTAATTTCCGGTGCATTTTATGCTGTCCGCGAAAATCCGTTCCATCCGGATTTTTCTGGATTTCCTGTCTGATTGCGTTCTTTAGTATATTTCGATGATAGGATTGATGGAATGGTTGTTTAATGCTTATTTCTTGTTGTCAATGAGTGATTTAACGATTATCCTTTGATTTTTCTGAGCGTATTAATGATTTATATGGCTAACCATGCCTTGGCAGCAGGAATCCGTCTGGGTCGGATTTCTCCGAAATTCTGCCCCGACGGTATTTTCCCGGTTTACACGATTTTCCCGGATTATTGGATTTCTCCGGATCTTGAAAGATTGGCAATTAGCAATGGATTTTAATGGATTTATGTGACGTGTGCTAACCCTTTGGATTGATATGAGCTCAATAATTGAATTCTAATAATGATTCTTGAATGTGCAGGCCGAATCAAGCAAGGCTACTGCTGGGAAGTCCAAGGGTGGTGCAGGGGCATCTTCAGTTTCTGAGACAGAGAGATTGAGATTAGACATGAAGAGTCAGGTTCCAGAAAGTAAGCTATCTTCCGTATGGGCTGAGGTATCTGATACCAACGTTGGCGCATGGCGGTACGAAGAGTTCAAGCAGAGGACAGCTGAGAAGGACCAGTCAGCCTTAAGGCAGGGGATGATGAACTCAGGATTGGTGCATGTGGCAGGGTTCCCTCCAGCGGTCCAGTGCTACGAGTTGATTTTGGAGTGTGCTAGACAGTACGCTTTTGATACACAGATGGTGGTCAACACTGAGGGACGCGTCTTGGCAAACTTCAGTCCTGCCTCTATTGCCCGGGCCTTCAGCATGCCAGATCTCCCCTCGGTCTGTGCCTTAAACATTGACACAACTCAGACATATTATGAGAACGAGCCAATTAAGGCTCAACAGATCATCAATTCATGGCTGGAGAAGCCAAAATCCCACTACTCCAAGTTGCCTAAACAGTTGCACAAGGTGAAATTCAGGCCGGATGTTTATGATGCCATCACACTGTTGAGTAGAGTGGCCGGACTTAAAACTGCCAGAGTATTGGAGAGTTGGATGGTCCACGTGATCACCAAAATGAGTCAGGGAACAAATTATCACTGGGCAGGTCTCATCAGTGCGGAGATAGACAAGCAAATGAGGAATGTCTTGGAGTCGAAGAAGTTCACCATGTCCTCCTACATCATGTATGTATTGGCCATCTCCTATCCTTACAAGGGACTGACTCTGATGGGAACTATTGGGTAGGATATCATCTACGAAGTCTATCCGGAGCTACATTTGGGACACAGAGATTATAGGAGGGCCAATGATGCCTTTACAATGCACATTACCCGGACCCTTCAGAATGCGGAGCACATCAGATTGTCTGACGGGGCCAAAGGATTGATCAAGAATTATGGGGCGTGGTTTATCCAGTTCCCCACCTTCACTTATCTCTGGATTGATGGATGCCCTATTGCGCCCTACAGATTGCCTAGGTATCCCACTAACCACATAGTGCTACTGGAGGTCGTAAGGAAGATTTGTGAATTTGACACAGTGGTGAAGAGGGAGAAGCATAAGACTGGTTTTGGAGGTGACTTCCCTCTTGGGATTGGCGTGGGGGAGATGTGCCCATCCATCCAATCAGCTTACACTGCAGGTGAGGAGTTAGCCGCATATGGATTCTCTTTCCACTCAAAGAGAATGAACTTTGATATAACCGGAGAGGCACAGAAAAGAGCTACCCAGGAATACAGGCATAAGGAGGATTTGGAGGATTACTGGGTCAACATCAAGGATGACCTTGATGCAAGGAAGAAAAGGTATTCCCGGCTGCCAGTAGAGGCAATTAGACAATATAATGTGAAGCTAATTTCGGATCAGCTGGATGATGACGGGAAACTGGTCCAAGACCATGTATATGAGTCCATTAAGGATAGGTCAGTGGCAGATATTGATTGGAATGAGCCTGAGGTGACAGAGTTGGAGGACTTGATGGCTCCAGTGCTAAGATTTACCTTTTCCTGGGTTAAACATGAGGTCTGGGTGTTGGAGAATGCTAATGTGCCTTGTACTTTTGATTTGATGGGAATCTCAACCCCATGTCCACTTCTGAAGAATCTGGGGAAGAGGACCCCAAAGGGAAATCGGCTAAAACCTCACCCTTCAAGATCAAAGTCAGAGGTCCTAAGGGGACTGAGCCTGCAGCAAAAAGGAAACCAATTGGCAAACGCAAGTGGAAAACTCTGACAATCAGCAAGTCCTCAGATGAGGAAGAAACGGAGAAAGCTGAAGAGGAAGATGCTCCTCCGCCACCAAAGAAAACCAGAACTACAAGGGTGGTGAAGAAGAAAGACCAAACTGCTTTGGAGGATAAACCTCCAGTTGTTGATGTGGAGAGCTCCGGAGGGGAAAAGACTAAGGTGTATACCCGGAAATCCAGGACTCCTTCCCCTAAGGATGCTGCACAGCCAAAGGATTCTTCTCCAACATTGCCAGTCGCTGAGCAGGACAAGCCTGTTTCTCCTCCGCAGAGCATACCAGAGCCGGAGAATCCGAATGAGCAGGAAATCAGCGGAGAGGCAGAACCGTTCAAAGAGGGAACATTGTTCGGTGAGGCTGCTGAGCTTGAGGTGGAAACAGAGGAAAGGCACACTTCTCCCTTTGTGCAGTACGAGGATTCTCCAGAGAGTGAGAAAGGCCGCGGATCACAGGAACCGGAGGAAAGCCTACCTGCTCGGACTCCATCATCGGTGCATCTAGGATTGGAACTTGAGGAGGCTGATCTAGGTGAACAACCTCCGAAGAAAGAAGATGACAAGGCAACAGCCGAGGAGGAAGTTGAGGTGACAGCAGCGGAAGAGGAGAAAGCCACAGAGGACCTGGGAGAAAGAGGAGGAAAGGGAATCCGGACTGACCCTGTAGCCCCGGACTGGCTAGAAAAAGAAATTGCAAAGAAGAAATAGGTGATTGTAGAAGACACTCCTCTTGACTGGGATGAAATGTTGTCTTAGATTGGTAAGGGGAAGAAGAAGAAGGCTGCAAAGGTGATTTCTAGGGTAGAAAGAAATGAAGTGCATAACCGAGTAGTTCACATTGCCACCCCTGCTGCAGACAAAACGAGAGATGAGGTGACAGGCCAGGATTACAACGTCCAAACCATTAACCTTGGGCCGGCCTCCTTAGAGCAGAATATTGAGGAATTCGAAGGGTCAAGTGTTGTGATTGTGGACAGACTAAAGAAGGAGACCCAGTCAAAATGAGAACTAAAAAGAGAGAATGAGAGACTGAAGAAATGTCTGGAGGAGGTAATGAAGCCTCTACAGTCTCTCCATCCTTCCTCCTCTGCTACTCCGGGATTTCTGCCCAAGGAAACAATTTCCGGAATTGAAAAGATGAAGGCCTCCGCACAGGCTGCCACCGACTGGTTGATGGGTGTCCAGACACAAGGAGATGAAGCTATCAAAGAGATCCTGTTTGTTGGCAAGGATGCAGTCTGGGGAAAGGAACTGTTAGAGAGTATCCTCTCTCAAGATAAGAATGATAATGACCTCCTGATGCAGAAGTCAACGATTATTTTAGGACATGGCAAGGAGCAATTGGGCAAAGATGGAATTCTTCCCTCCGCCAGATTGGATGAACCATGGGAGTGGTTCGAGGCATTGCAGATTAGGCAGGGAGGCCTGAAGAAGATACAAAAATGGAGAAAATCCATTGATGCTGACCTCACTGCAATCTATGATGGTTGCATTGCTTTCTTCGAGGTGATGATAGGGAGGAAGAAAATAGCTCCCAAATATCTGAGCTTAGATCAACTGAAGGAATGGTGGCATGAGGTTTATGCCCCAGAATCTATTGGAGCGGTCACCTCCCATTTGCTTGATGATGCAGCTACCTACTTGGCAGTAATAGACAGGTACATGGCTAGCAAGGAAGACTGGAAGAAAACTGTTGAGCGGTCCAATGAGGGTATTGATTCAATTAAATGCAGGCTCAGGGTTTTGCCGTTGCCACCTATTGCTGAGCTAGAGGGGATATTCTCGAAGGTCCAAGGGTCACCAGCGCGGAGGAAGGACAAAGGAAGCAGCAGTTAGTGCTTATCTCGAGATTTGTGCTTCCCTATTATTATAGGGCATGCATTGGACCAGACTTCCTTGGGGACTTTGCCTTGGCCGACTTGGATGATGGCATTAAATGTGTGCCTTAGTTTGTTTCCTTGGCCGACCTGTTTTGGCGGTTTTGATTATTTTGTAAAAATGTTTGGCTGGGCCGACATATTTTGGGGGGAATTTTGGTATAAATTGGCATTTTTGCCTCATTGTAAGGGTTAGAAGAAATCAGTTATAGACATTAGCAGGACAGTAATAGAGATTAGCAAGAGCAATAGTTAGAGTTTTAGAATTTCTTGAAGCAAATACCATATTCAGAACAGTTGAATTGTTGCAGCATTTGGTGATTAATACAATTGGAGGCATTGTGGTTTTCCTGGTGAAATCTTTTGTGTTATCTCATCTTGCATGGTTCTTTTGTTCTATCTTTTAAATTGCTTGAAGATCTAGGGTTTTAATATTCAGAAATAAATTAGTTTAGTTGGATAAATGGTGTATGTGATTTCATATTTGGAATGTTTGTAGCTATCTCTGGTCTATACTCCCAGTAACTATCTGATTGTAGTAGGCTGGTAAAGTCAACCTGGACCGTATATTCAAATGTGCTTAAGTTCGGTTGTAGATGCAAGTCTATGATTTGAAAATCTGTATTCCTCAGAAGATTGCACTGTTCTTGTAAGATTGCCTTGTGGGTCGAACAGGAATTGGTTATTTAAGATAGGTCCATTCCAGATATATGTCATTTGCATTGCTTGTCCTTGCAATAGTTTATATTTCATTATTTCCTGGCTCCATATCTTTTGCAATTTCTTTATTATTCAGTTAGATTTAGGATTCGAGATCATCATATTGTCAGATCTGATAAATTGAAAGGGTTCAGTTTGCTTGTAGTAAGGTCCGATTGTGATTAGCAGCAATTTCACATTTTATCTGAGTTGTTTTATGCATTGTTATGACCTAACACCCGAGAGACCTTGGGGTGATTTTCATTAATTCATTGTTGAAGATTACCTTTCAAGAGATAGGATATTGTATTCTGTCTGAGTTGTTGCTGTGCAGAAAACACCATCAACAATATTGAAATTGGGAATGAAATTATTCAAAATGATATTGAAAATGTTCAAGGTGAAAATGTTGGAAATGAAGATGTTGAACATAATATTGAAACAAATGTAAATTATGTTTCACCAAATTACATGAGAAATGAAGAACCTTGTATGGAAAAAGACATATTCCAATTTCAAGACCCTCAAGAACCCCTAAATGGTTACTTGAATTTGATGAGAATATTATAAACAATTTTGAGGTCAACACTAACCGTTCGGGTTGTGGGCTAGAAAGACTTTTCAACCAATATTTTAGAAGTGATAAGACATTGACCGAGCAATGCCAACTTTTGTACAATTGTTAAAGATGCAAAAGATGAGACCTTTGCTAGCCAAATTGAAGATTCGTGTGAACAAGAAGACTGAAAAAAATTCTATTATTGTCAAAAATCTTTTTAATGCTCTCAAGTCTATTGGAAAAAGTAACAAGGAAAAGGATAAGAGAGCTACTTGGAGAGTCATTACAACCACCCTATTAAGCCATCAATTGAAAAAGGCTCGTTTTATGAGACAAACTTGTATTGATTTTGACATAAATCGTAAGAATTTGGATAGAGCACTTGCAAGAAGAGAAAGAATAAATGATCCTCTTGAAAATGATACATGGGCTTTTTCCAGGAGGCTTCCACGTGTTCATAAGAAGCTAACCGATAATGTAAAGTAGGTAATTCAACAATTTTGGTGCATGATAACTCTAGAGTATAACCCAATGCAAAGGATGTTTTAAAGTTAAGAATTGGCAATTGAAACCGTACACCACATCCTAAACATTTCTTGGAATCAAGCCAAACAATTTTATTCAAAAAAATTATTGAAACACATAAAAATATGGAAATCTCGCAAAAGACTTTTGAGGGTTTGAAGCCATTTTATTGTGTGCCTCTTAAGATTCATAATACTTGTTGTTGCAAATACCATGTGGAGTTTTCAATGTACCATGAGCTATTATGCTATATCCGTTCTACTTTGCATACTAATGAAATGTTGTAAGAGTGTGGTGCAATGCATCTTCCAAAATCATTAAGGGACTTCCTAGATCTATTTTTATGTTCTAGAGATGATGGTTGCTTTTTCTATAGAAATGATTTGTTTAAATGCAAAGTTCTCACAATGGGTGGCTTGTCAAAAGTTTGTTCAATGTTTTCATGAGGGTTTCAAACATGAATTTGGAAAGAAGCTTGTTGAGAAAAAGAGATATGAGATCTAGTAAAATATACTTTTCAAAGTGGAGGTGAAGGTTCTAGATGCGAGCTGGTTACAAAAGAATGTAGTGTTGCTAATTTTATTTCAGATTTTAAGGATAATCTTTTCTACAAGTATGCAAGGTGTAGCCATAGGTCTCAGTGGTTGGGTCAACAATTCAGGATGTGTAAGGACTCTTTTTCGATTGGCACTATTATATCAGCGGTTGACTTTGCAGAAAACTACACATTGCAACCACAAAATGAGGTACAATCTCAGTATTACAATTCCATTCAGATTGCTATTTTTGTCCACATAACATTTAGACATGCACCTGATAGTACAGAGGAGGATCAAAAGATAATCAGAGAGTATCATTTTTATATGAGTGATGATAGATCTCACTCGTCTGAGTATGTCCAACATTGTTTTGAGATTTTTTTTGAGTTCTTGCGGGAGCATGATATAGCATTGGGCCGACATCTAATTTGGTTAGATAATTGCACAGGTCAATTCAAGAATGCTCGTATGTTTTATTGGTTGAGTAGAATGCATGTAGAGAGGGGTCTACCTCATATTTGGAATTTTTTTGAAGTTGGACATGGGAAAGAGGAGAATGATGGAGCAGGTGCATGCGTAAAGAGAGCTCTAGTTAAGGAGCAATTGAAGATTTCAAGAGCAAAATTCAGCGATGCACATTCTATAGTTGATTAGTGTAGTTCAACATTGTCACAAGGAGGGACACTTGATTCAACAATGCACAAATTCTTTTGGTTCGTTGAGGAGGGTATAGTGAGAGGTAGATTAGATTGTCATACAATCAAAGATTCTTCAAAGATGCATTCATTTCGAAGCTCAGATGTAGGCACATGGACCATTTGGACACGAGAGTTGGCTTGTTTTTGTCAGAGTTGTATTCAGTGCGAGTGGGATCAATGCAAGTCAAGTGAGTGGGTGGACACATGGGTACCATAGTATCTAACTCCTTTATCTCAAACAATATCCATGACAAATGACACAATGGAAAGTTCAGTTGATTACGACTTTCTTTTAGATCTACTACAGCTAGGACATATTTTTGCAGTTGTTGCACCACAGGGGAATGAAGAGAGATCAGACTATTGGTTGGCTCGATGTGTGCGGGTAAAACATAAGCTAACACAACCGATGGAAGATGATGATGGTTTCATGTATCGTACAGGTTCAGTTGTGGTTGCAAGAACTTGGTTGCAAACATACATGATTAGAAAGAATGGCATACCTGCATTTGAAGACTACGAGAAACACAAAACCATTCTCATGTATTCGCACCTTGTTATAGCAATAAATGTTAAGTTGTTGAAGTATCATGCCAAACCAAAGACAAAACAACTATGGACACTTAGTAATGTTGATCATGAAGCAATATTGGATACTCTTAAGCAAAGAGATGACCTTCAAGCACACTTGAATAACATTTTCAAGAATGGAAGGCAGAATGCTTATGTTCATTATGATTAACTTCATTAGTGTTCTTTATTTAATACTAATATTTTACATACTATTGCAATGCAAGTGTCTTTAATAGTGATATTTTGTATGCACTTTTGCGATATTTTTGGCAAGATTGATCATGGACCTGTTGCAACAATAGCCAGCTCTGATCCTTTCGAAGAGGTATGCATCTTTTATAGTTTGCATCACTAGCTCATCATCATTCAAGTTGTTTAGATTAATATAGATACGTTATTCTAAGCATATTTTCTATTGTGACAATATAGATTTCTCATTTTCCCACTTTTATGATATTCCTAGCATGATTGATCATGGACCTACTACAACAATAGCCAACTCTGATCCTTTCGAAGAGGTATGCGTCTTTTATATTTTGCATCACCAACTCATCATCATTCAGGTTGTTTAGATTAATATAGATATGTTAGTCTAACATCTTTTCTATTGTGACAATATAGATTTCTCATTTTCCCACTTTTGCTATATTCCCTGCATGATTGATCATAATTTGTCAAGAATAGCCAACTTTGATCCCTTCAGAGAGGTATGCAAACAGATTACAACAATATAGATTGCTACTCAAGCATCTTTATAGTTTGCATTACCATCTCATCATATTTTGTGTCATTTAGAATAATATAGATTGGTTATTTTGCTTCACCTTGATGATAATATTGCATGCAAACTTTACACTCCCAAGCAGTATCCGGCAACTTTTCCTCCACCGAAAAAGTCATCACCACGTGAAAATGCCTCTAAGATAGCAAAAAATGAGAGAGGTTTTTGTAGATGGTCCCAACACAATCCCATAGCCTTAGACAGAGAGTCTGTAAGCATCATGGTCTTCGAGAAATAGACCTTCAAAGATTGTTGCCTTTTAGCACTTTGGACTCTTATGGGAAATCGTCGGTCCAATGTAGTTCAGAGTGATTCAGCGTATTTGGGTGCAAAAGAGGACCATACCTAGCGTAAACGTACCCATCCAGATGTGTTGGAACATTTTTTTTGGTCATACGAGCTGCGGAATGAAAGTTGCACCACTTTGCAACTTTACACTGTTTGCATCTGGCAACTTTTCCCTCCACTGAAAAGTCACCACCACAGGAAAACACCTCTGAGATAGCAAAAACCGAGAGAGGTTTTTGTAGATGGTCCCAACACAATCCCATAGCCTTGGATAGAGAGTCTGTAAGCATCATGGTCTCCGAGAAATAGACCTTCAAAGATTGCTGCCTTTTAGCACTTTGGACTCTTAAGGGAAATCGTCGGTCTAATGTAGCTCAGAGTGATTCGGTGTATTTGGGTGCAAGAAAGGACCATCCCTAGCGTAAACGTACCCATTCAGACGTGTTGGAATAGTCTGTTTGGTCGTACGAGCTACAGAGTCAAAGTTGCACCACTTTGCAACTTTACACTGCTTGCATCTGGCAACTTTTCCCTCCACTGAAAAGTGATCACCATAGGAAAACGCCTCTGAGATAGCTAAAATTGAGAGAGGGTTTTGTAGATGGTCCCAACATGATCCCATAGCCTTGGATGAAGAGTCTGTAAGCATCACGGTCTTTGAGAAATAGACCTTCAAATATTGTTGTCTTTTAGCACTTTGGACTCTTAAGTGAAACTAGTGGGCAACATAGTTAACTTCTTCACAAACTTGGTTTGAAGTAATTTCATTCTTTTTTGTGCATTTAAAATGGATTTTTAATCCTTCCACCCTAAAAGTGACCTCTAAATAACTTTAGACACCTTAACTACCCTAAAACCGACCCTAAAACCGACCTCTCAATCACTTCAAACACCTATATTAAGCTACCACTCTCAAGACCAATGTAACAATGATACAAAATAATGCTTTGAGTTTGAAAGATGGGTCACTTTCCTACTTTGGGTGGGATTTCAGACTCTCTAATGCTATCATGCATTTCTTTCATTCCTTGTGCCTCCACCTCCAACTTCCTTCTCTTATGGGCCTTTGAAAATTTTCCTTTCCATTCGCATAACACCCTAATACCTTGACCACCACTTCTCAAACCATACATTCCTCTTTGGATCTTTGGGCCTTTTGATGATGTCTTATGTTTGTAAAAGAGCCAATGGGGTATCCTAATCCTCAAACCCCTAGATCCCCATTGTCTTGTGTCCTAACACCCAAGAATCCCATCGCCTGAACCCTTGATGGTGGACCTTGGGATAATTATTTGCTTGAACTTAGAGCAATCATTTCCGTAGATCTCCACACTCAAGCATGCACTTTCACAAAACCTCACCATTTGAATGGACTCCACCCATGACCATGACTAACCAAGAATGCAATTAATAAGCCCAAATTTGAATGTGAGAAAATGGAAATAAACTTTGGACCCATGTTAGGCCTTCAACCTCTATATAAGGAATAAAACTTCATTAGTTTGGATAATCTTTGGACATCATCTCAACAAATCCAAAATTGCAAAGTCGGACACTTGTGTTCACTTGTTGAATCTAAGGACAAAAACCCTTAGGTTATGGAGATTTTCGATGAAACCCCATTGGTTTCCTAGAGTTTGGAGGATGAAACTTGTTTGGATTTGTGAGGGAAATTTCACAGAAAGGCTGCATCTGTACGCCAAGCATAGTGGATTTCAGCATCCCAATATTTTTCTATTTTTTTTTCATCATTGTAATCTTGGTTATGAACAAACAATTGAAGCAAAAAAATTGTAATCATGAAGTGAGTTATTTGAATTAAATACATTATTCCAACCAACTTATATGTGTAGATCTATTTATCATATGTGAATGTTTTAGATATAAATATCTTGTTTAAATGTTTTGGTTGATTTTCATTGAATTATTCCAAATCTAAGAAATTTGTATGAATAATTTAGTTAAGGATCATTGCATTTATCATTGAGCCTATGGTCAAATGTTCTCATCCTACGACATAAGTCTTGAATTGCTTTAATCAGTTATGAGAAGTCATGACCTCTTGATTGGGAAGGTTGTAACTCCCTCATTCATTCAGACAACCAGGTGTATGTTTGTTGACAATATCAATTAAAACCTCCAGCCAGGGTTTGCTAGTGTAGGGAGAAGCAATGCATGAGATTTTCTTTTTGATTTGGGTTAAATGTGATTAGGATAGGCCCTGACAGGGTTGTATCAAAGCCTAGGAGAGAGATATGTTGAGGAAGAAAATAGAGAAATTATAGTGAAAATGTGCATTAGCATGTCTCATTTTATTTATAGAAGAAAGTACAGTGCACAACAACCAAGCAAAAGCTAAAATCCATCTATGAAATAAATTACTCACTATCAAAACTAACCTTCAAATTAAAGAAGAATTTAAGAAGCTATATTTTCATATAACTCTTCAAATGTATTTAAATTATTGTACAAGGAACATAAAATATTAGAGATGCACTTTCCAAGAAATGTTGTTTTCCTATCGGTTTATGTAAAACATAATTATTGTGGGGATTCTACTTAAGATTCAATTAATCAAGGAAATCAGAAATGTTTTGGATTTTTGTTCTACCAATGCAATTATTTTCTATACTAGCCATTATGGAGAAGTGGTTTATACAAATTTTCTTTGTGAAAAATACATTGTGATTAAATTATTTGTTTAAAAGTTATGTCTTGCTTTTTATTTTCTAAAAGAATCCATATTTAGATGGTGTTGTAGTCAGATAAACATCTATTTTTCATAGAGCTCACAACTTTTAATAGTATTCTTTTCCTAAATTTCTAGGTCAAAGTGCATGATGATGTCATTTCATGCCTGCAAATAATTGAATCTTCTAGTCAACAAATGGTCACATCTTGGGATGGAATGATTAAAATATGGAACATTGATGAAGGTAGAGGTAGTTGGGCAACAACTTTTGGCTCATCTAAGAAGACACAAAGTTCTAGTAAGTATATGAAGAATGGTCATATGATATATTATTAGTATTCATATGGGAGTCTAGCCATATTAATTTTTTGAAAAAGGTGAATTTATGTTATATAAAAAAATTGATGGTTACAAATGGACCACCAAATTTACTAAGGCATGGGAAAGTTGACAAAGAAGAAAATCAGATGGTGTAGGGTTAATCATATGAGTATCTAGTTGTTACTTATGCAATGTGAAATAATGCTTTGAGTTTGAAAGATGTGCAATGCAATGTAATCAGCAATATGAATATAAACTACATAATATTTAACCATTCTTTTTATGCTATTGTACATTGATATTTAACCATTGCTTCAAAGAGTTTAATCATGCACATGAGGAGGAAACTAAATTTTGATTGTCAACTTCTATATATATCAAATTATCCAATAATCAAGTGTATGTCCATATACAAAAATGGCATCAACGCAAACTCAAACAAAGTTTTACAATATGTGGCATATGCCATATTGGTATCTATTCAAAATTTACATGCTAAAATGTCTATCTCATCCTAAACTACTGGTGGATCATCAAAATGGAGCCTCTTTGAAGCACTCGTTGGCTTTGAAGGTTTGCACAAGAAAAGTCAAACCACAATTGAGATTAGTTATACTATATAATTTAAAATTGAATAATTAACATAAAAATCAATACACATTGAATTATAATTGAACTCTAAAATTGAAATCTTGATTACCTGAAATATACATCTCTTTGAAGGGTCAGGAGTCCTAGAATATACCCCTCTCAAAGAACTAACCAAACCAACTTTTGTAACGTCAATCTATATATGTGAACAAAAACATGAAATTGATCCAAGTTAGCATAGCATTGTCAGTAATAAGAACATATTTACCAAGCACAAAAAAAAAAAAACACATACCTCTTTAGGTTGATCTTTTTCTGTATCTCCTTTACGTGTCTCAACACCTCCTCCTTGAGGTGTTTCAACACCTCCTCCTTCAGGCATTCGAATACCTACTCCTTCGGGTGTTGTGGCACTTATCAACAATGATGTATAGCTCACAACCACCTATACATAAAAATGAAAAGTACATATGAAACTACAAATCTATGTCAATGTATGCATAATCAATAAAAGATCTTATAAATTTTAATTCAATCAAATTTGAGTTCAATTACCTTTCCCTTATCCAACACTGTGCCTCCATAGTCTGGAGAGCATCGCAACTCACTCACACTAGGTGTTTGCTACAAGCAGAGAGTAAGATAAACATATAAGTTAATATATAATTTCATTATTAACAATTCAAATGACAAGCAAATATACAGTAAAAAAATGTAAATGAGTGAGTGAGAAAATACATACTGTGTGCATGTCGAGGCCAAATGAAATGGCCCTAAGGGTGCTATCAGTCACCTATGTGAGATCCTCCTTAGACATTAACTATTAAATAGACCATGTAAATAAATATTAGTACTTGATACTATCTCTTATTAATATTCATTTAAAAAAAATGAAAGTTATGAACTTACACCTTAAATGTTACCTGTGTAACTACTCCAATGTCCACCTCTCTAGCAGGAGAGGACTCTGTAGGGTGTGCTCCACTCCCCTGCGTGTGATCTGCTATAATCTCCACATCCTGGATGTCATAATCAGAAGTATCTAATGGATGCTTAGGGGGATGTACATTAGGACCCAAACATATTTGCTGGAACGTATTGTGGCACACAAATATGTGGACCTGAGGAGGATGATGCAGCAGCACTGGATCCATCGCCAAGATCACCAGACTATGGTTGAGCTACTAAAGAAGTATGGGAAACCAAAAGACCACTCAAAGAGTGAATGGCTTGGATGGTTTGTGTGGCTGCATCCTCTGTAATATCTGGATGTTGTACTGGAGGTGGCAGAGGAAGGGGAGGATGGGGAACATGTGGGCGCCTAACTACTCTAGTTGCCCCTAGCCTATCCTAAGGCATACCTCTACCAACGCCCTGGAAGGGTTTAATGTCAAAGTAATTGACATGATGCCCTAACATAAACTCAACATATAATTTTTTAATAAAGTAAAAAGGTACATCAAGGTTATTGTTGGGTGGTTTATCAAAAACCATACACCAATGATCCCAAAATTTATCTACTATGCCCCTATGCATGCACCATTTTATAGAAAGTTTTGAATTGTTAACATTAACTGCAAACCAGTGCTGGGGTTAATAAATAAAGAGGCTATTTGGGATTTTGTTATTTGGAGATCTTTCACATCATCATAAGACATTCCACATGCATAATATTGCCTTATGGTTTCTTGCCATGAATGAAATGCATTATGTTGGGGGAGAGGGTTTCTACATTAGTAATTATTCCTGTCAATGTTGTTGACATAAAGGATAATCGAGGGATTTTCCTATAAACATCACAAATTCCCCTTAATTGCTCCAATTTTTCATGAATTAACTATTCAATTGATAGTTGTGGAGGTGGTGGAGCATTTGGCATTTCTGCATTTTGATTCTCAGCTGGTGGATTTTCATTTTCAACTAGTGGAATTTGTGCATTTTCATTCTCAGCAGCCATAATGCCTAATTAAAGTTAAAAAAAATTAATCTAAAATTAGAGAATATAAATGAAACACTATTTTTAAATCAAAATCCATTAAAAACATTCATTTTTTAACAAAATCTATTTTGAACTCAATTGTTTCATAAAAATTCAATCAAAAACCCTATTTTGAAAAAAAATCCACAAAAAACATTCATTTTTTATCAAAATCCATTCTCAATTCAAAATTTTCATAAAAATTCAATCAAAACCCATATTGTGAAAAAAAATCCACAAAAAAATTCATTTTTTTATCAAAATCTATTCTAAACTCAATTCTTTCACAAAAACTCAATCAAAAACCCTATTTTTTAAAAAAATCAAGAAAAAACCATATAAAATTATTCAAATCTAAATCAAAATTCAATCAAATCAAATAAAAATAAAAAAAATTACCTTTCCAAATCGAATTTAGCCTATATCGGATATCCATTATGTGAAGAATGGATGCACAGTGCGTCCGCGGGTTCTTCTCAGCCGAATGACTTCAAAACAGCGACATAAGTTTTTAATATATGCTTTTTACAAGTCGAATATCTGATTTGTAAAAATAGGTTTGGTGTTAGGTATGGTGACACCCGAGCCTAGAAAAAGTCAATATGTTCTTTTCGCATTTTTTCGGTCGATGAAAGACGTGTTTTTTTTTTCATTGCCACTTTTTGGCCCACCATTTACCTACACATACCCATCACTTGTATGATGATGTCTAGAGATAAGGTGGATGTGCCTCAGCATAGTAGGTTGAAAAAGTACTCAATTATCATCTTTTCTAGATATTTTAAAGATATCTTAGAGTTAATGTGTACACATTTTTTTTGACAATTATTACAATTTTGAAAGTACCTTTCATTAAATTCATACTCTCCGAATAAGAGAATATTTTCATTACAAGAATTGCAAGTTGGAAAACATTGGGTGTTATGAAACCTGCAACCCACATGTATTATTGTAAAACCCTCTACACGTAACAACCCAATTGGTTACTCACTACTCAGGTTAATTTGATTATTTTTATGTATCCCCCACCTATAAATCCTCCCTAATCTCTCCACCCTTGAGCTTAGAACAAGCATAATACAATATGTGGGTTGCAAGTTTCATAGCACCCAGTGTTTTCCAACCTGCAATTGTTTTAATGAAAACCTTTTCTTATTTAGAGAGTATGAATGTAACGAAAGGAACTTTCAAAATTTACCACAACTATTACTTAGAGTAAAAATTGTGTTTCAATTTCCACATGGCTCAATATTCATCTAAGTTGATCTTGAGGAGCATAAGTATAATCCTTAAATCCTGAAAGTACAAGTTCAAATTCCAATTTTCTCACCTTCTATTATGGGATATTATGAGCCAACCTAGGACATGTTCCATGCAAGATGTTAGAATTCCATGATATTAAAGAAAATTTAATATATACTTAAACACACACACATGTTAACTAGAGTGCACTTCAATTTTAAAGGGAAATAAAGTAATTAAATTTGTATCATATGAAGTTTAAATGAAATATAATTTTCACTTTAACTAATAGTTGTGGTAAATTTGGAAGGTGACCTCCATTACATTTTTGTTGTCTAAATAACAAAAGGTTTTCATTACAATCATACTATCTATGTATAATTGGAGGTTGGAAAACACTTCGTGTTATGAAACCTGCAACCTACATACTATTGTAAAACCCTCTACATGTAACAACCCAATTGGGTAGTCTTCCCTAAGGTCAATTTGGTTAGTTTTATGCATTCCCCCACTCGCAACCCCTCTTTGGTCTCTCCACCCTCGAGCTTTGAACAAGCACAATGAAATAACTCACAACCCACTGTGTTTTTCTAACCTGCGATTATTTTGGGGTGCTGGCAAGAAGATGAGTCCACTTTTTGGCCAAAAAGTGTAAGTGTTTTCCCTAATTTTCAGAATTTGACACATTTGACCTTAAAATTTGAAGCACTTAGAGATGGAATCTTGAAAAAATTCACTAATCATAAAATGTATTACTCAGAGTCTAGTTTCCAAATATGTAATTTATTTCAATACCTAGATGCTACAAATTGATTTTCAATAGGCGTTTCTAAAAACCACTTTAAAAGTCACCATTTTTTTACCATACCATGCATGTGTATACCATCCATATTTTGACCTAAATTATCACATTTTTCTAAATCCTTTTGGAAAAAGATTTGTAACTCATTGAAGCACGTTTTCAATATTTTTTTATAATTTTTTTTGAATTTTTTTTTATTAAATTTTTACTAGCCATATTTGTCATTTTGAAAAATCCTCGTGTACATCACACATAAGATGACCTAAACTTATCATTTTTTGATGTTTTTTAAATTGAAAAGAATTGTCTGAAGTACATTTTCATGCAATTCATTCTATAAAAATATTTTAATAAAAAGTTATTAAAATACTAAAAAACCCTGATATTTCAAGTTTATGGACAAGTTTCATCATAAATTAATTGAAAAATAGAAAAAGTAATCCAATTGTAAAAAAATTTACATATTTGGAATCTGCACTGTCTCATCTCTAATGGGTTTTAATTTCATAAAAAAATTATGCAGAAAAAGTCATCATCCATATGTCCAAAGTCAATATTATTTTGTGATATTGTCAGGACCTTCAACTTGTAGGTCAAACCAGGTTGAAGGCCTAGGTTAGGATCCCCAACGCTTTTCCCAAACCAAAATTCAAGCCAAAAAACTAATCACAAACCAAGCACAAGTTCATTTTTTTAGAAACGGGATCTCGTTTACAAAACGTGATCTCGTTTTGTAAATTGGGATCTTGTTTCACAATATTAAATGTTCAGACCATTGAAATAGAAACAAGATCTTGTTTTATAAATAGGATCCCATTTCTATTTTTACCATTTTTTTAAAAAATTACTAGCAAACTTTTACTGTGAATTCTACAACTTCACATGTACGGCCAATTGTGACAATTTGAGCTAGTTTCTATCAAATTTTGTCTTTATAGGTCTTCAACTTGCAATTTGCATTGATTTTTTGAAAGGATGAATCATGTAATAATTTTTTTAAGTGGAGTCATGTTAGTTTTCTACTCATTTGGAGGAACAAAAGGGGAATAATTTTGTCTTTACAGGTCTTCAACTTGCAATTTGGATTGAATTTTTGAAAGGAGGCATCATGTAAACAGTTTTTAAAGTGGAATTGTGTTAGTTTTCTACTCATTTGGAGGAATAAAAGAGGAAGAATTTTGTCATTGCAGGTCTTCAACTTGCAATTTGGATTGAATTTTTGGAATAGTTTCACTATTGACATTCATTTGTGCTTGAGAATTTTATAATCATGGGTCCACAAGCTTGTAATAAGAGGAAAGATAGGAAGACATTGACTCTTGAAGAAATTCAAGCAAGGAAAGATAAAGAAGAAAAAATGAAAAGAGATAGAAGAATGAGGATTCAATCAATGAATAATGCTGGAGCATCCAATTCCACAACTATTGAAGATAAAAACATTGAGGAGACCATGGTTGTAGATGATGCTAATTTGCAAGAAGTCAATTTGTAAAATAATATGATTATAAAAAAAAGTCCTAGTATGTCTTCAAATCCCTCTTTCAATGTTGTGGAGAATGTTTCAAAAAGCACAAATCTAGGTACATCTTCAAATCCACATTTTAGTGAAATGAAAAATTTGTTTGTAGAAGATTTACAAGATGTTGGACTTGATGATGTTGGCATTGATAATATTTAGAGAGAAAATTTTTTTATACAATTTGTTGAAAATAAATTAGAAAATGAAAATGAAAAATATTTTGTTGAAAATGAATTTATAAGAATGATCCTTTTGTTGAAAATGAAAATGGAATCTAGGTGCTCTCTAAGATTCCTGACATTCTCCAAGCCTTTGTGCGCCATTTTGAGCAAGTTTTCACTGCATAGGAATCCACACCTATGTAACAACAAGCCCTCTAGGATTTCCTTATTGTTGTGCCAAATAGGCTTTCCTTAGCCCATAAATTTTTTTGTGATCAATTGTTAACACTGGATGATCTCAAGGAAGCTATTCATTCCATGGTTGATGACAAAGCCCCGGGGATCAATGGATTTCCTTGTGAGTTTTACAAGGCCCTTTGGGATTGTGTTGGGAAAGATCTGCATCATGTTTACTTAGAGGCTTTTCATGCTAATTCTTTGGGTAGTTTAATAAAAAAAGGAAATATTAAATTCATACCTAAGTTTGGAGATCCTGAGGATATTTGCAATTGGAGGCCTATTGCACTTCTCAATGTCTCCTACAAAATCATTTCCAAAGCTTTGGCTCTAAAAATCTGCCATCTTTTACCTCAGATTGTGTGCCCAGAGCAAAAAAGATTTATCAAATCCAGGTTCATTTTGGATAATATTATTTTCATGTGGAAAGGTATGGAGTGGGTTAGATGATCAAACCAAAAGGCTATTTTTCTCAAAATTGATTTTTCCAAAGCCTATGATCGCATTGAATGGCCTTTTATTCTTTCTATGTTATAGACTTTGGGGTTTGGGCCCAATTTCATTTAGGTTGTTCACATGGTCTTTATGGATGCCTCTACTTGTATTGCCATTAATGGTCACCAGTCCTTTTCCTTTGGGCTCTTTTTTTCCATCTAGAAAGGATTCCCACTTGCCCCCTCTCTGTACATGCTCGCTGCTAAAGGGTTTGGTTACCTTTTGGCCAATGCAGTTTCTCAATAGCATGTCAAGGGAATTTCACTGCCTAACTCTTAGGCCCAACTAGTTAATAGTCATTTTTATGATGACTCTTTCCTCACTCTTCTAGAGGATGAAGATAATATCAAGCAGCCCTAGAATGTCTCAATATTTTTTGTCTTGCTTCTGGTTCTACCATTCAATGGCACAAAACCTTGTGTTACTGACAATCTATTCTACCCATTCCACCCTAGTTTTAGCAGTATGGTTGGAAGTGGATTGGGCCAGGATAAATTTTTAGATTCCTAAGCATTCCCTTCACCTTCCAGGCATCACCGACCGAGCTTTGGCAAGCTATTTTTTCTAGAGTTGAGCAAAAGCTTGCTTACTAGATTGCTAATCCCCTCTCTTTGGTGGGGAAATTTTAGGTGTGCTCCAAAGTTATTGTGGCCACTCATGTTTATTATTCCTCTTGTTGGTCCCTTTCTAAAGCCGCCTATAGCAGGCTTTAAAAGTTTCTCTGAGACTTCCTTTTGGCTTTTGTTGAGTCACATAGAGGGTTTCACCATGTCACCTAGGAATTTTTCTGCCTTGCTAGAGACTCTAGAGGTCTTGGGTTGCTCTCCACTCAATGACAAGGAACTACCTTGTGTGTGAAATGGATAATCTGGGCCCTTACGGGAGATGAGGCCTAGAAAATTCTCCTTAGGCATTGTATTCAATCAGGCTTTCCTACTCATAGACCCACCTGGAAGGGGATTGGATTTCAAACCCTTTTGGTCATGGAGGAACTAGTTTAAATTGTGGGGACTTTTGTTGCTAAAAGTATTTGGAGAGCCTGGGAGGCAGTTAAACCCTAGCTCCACTGGGCTGGTTCTAGTTTCCATGATGGGCTTTCACTCAACCAACAAATTTTTTGGTGCTCTCTTTTTGCTAGCAATGGTCAACATTTGGCTAAATCACCTTGGCTTAAGGTGCTCAGATTCCACAAGAAAGGTATTCAAACCTTACAATAGATATTTCACAGACCCATAATGCATATCATGTCATGGGAGGACTTTGCTGCCCTGTATAGGATTCAAAACCAAGACCGTGCAACTTATGATGGTTTGGTGAATGCTATTCCTACAGAAATGCTTCATAAGGTGGGTATTCATGGGTCCAAGCCCTGGTGGAAGGACTAGAAGTGGTACCCAGACACCCCTTTCAGGAATTACAAGCCTAGGATTGGTTATAGGTGGCTCTCACCACATTTACCTATGATTCATGGTCTAAACCAGAGGTGGCTTCTTCAATCTCCCGCTCATGTCTAGCGTAAAAGATTTGTTGCCACTTGGTTTGTGTTGGAAATATGTGCCTAAATCATCACAGGCTGTAACCTCTATTGGAGCCAAGTTGGTGTGATATTGTTAATGTCTGGCCGACTAGCAGCTTTGACACATTGTGATTTGTACAGGTCACTGTGACCTTGCAGGAGTCTCGCCGAACGCTTATACATTGGAGTCATCGAGATAACCTTTGGTGGCTTGGTGAGAAGTCTTATCAAGTAATATCTCTGGCCGACAAGCCATTCTATCATTTATCAGGGAGAGTCTTGGATGTTCGCTATGAGCTCTCAACAATATGGATTTTTCGCTGACAGTGTTTTATGTTGAAGCCTTTGGGGAAAGTCTTGGGTGTTTGGTAAGAAGTCTTACCAATAGTAATGTCTCATTAACAGTATTCTATCAGGGTAACACTAGAGAACTCGATAAGAACTCTCAGCGAGAGTGGTAAGTCTTGCCGACCGTTCGGTGCTCGATGTAACTGTGGTCATCGGAGTAGCTCAAGGTGATTGTTATGAAGTCTTGGCGACTCATGGGGTCTTTCCAATAGTAGTATGGCTACGGAGTAACATAAGAGATCTCGGTGAAACCTCTTGGCAATAGTTGAATGTCTTAGCAATAGATGGATGCCAATAGAAATGCTAATGGCTCAGTATGACTTAGAACCTCGGTATAAGGTCTTGGCAAGAGCGATGAGTCTCGCCGACTGGTGGATGCACTTGGATTAACATGAAGCATTTGTTGTGATGTCTTGGCAATAGTAGTATGTCTTGCCAATAGCAATGTTGAAGTTGATGCAATGGTTGTAAGAACCTCTTACCGATGGAAAACTCTTGGCGATATTGTATGCTAAGTTGTGTGTGCCATCGGGGAGACACGGTCAGTGTCTCATCGACATGCCAACACAGATTGAAGCCTTTTGACCGTGTGAAGACTTTCCTATGTAGCATCTCGTGGACCAATCAGAGAAGCCAAATGAGAACCATTGGAAGATAGTTCGTTGTGGCAGTTTTGAGAGGAAGCTCAATAGACAGGGAACGACATGAATATAGTTTGTAGTTGCAGATGCTTGATGGTTTGGTTGGTTCGAAGAATAATTGTATGAACAGTTCGAATTGTATTAGAGTGATTTCTATTCTGTAAAGATTGTAACTTGAAGGTTCCTGTACAAGTTTGATCATTGTGAAATTTGCTGTAATCTGGCATCAGAAATATAAGTCAGAACATTGTATGTAATTATTTGTTACTGTAATACAAAGTGACTTCTTTTGGTGTGGTGGGTTTTTCTCTTGTAAGGGTTTTCCCATGTATAGTTGGTGTTCATATGTGTGTGTCAAATACTCTGTTTCTATTATCTCTTTCATGTGCATCTTAATTGGACTATAATTGTAATTTTAAAAGGTATCTATGCATTCTTCCCTATGGTTTTGACGTTAGGAGAGTTATTTCCGCACCTAATTTTCCTTACAGTTTGCAAGTGTTGAGTTGAAAATTTCCCACTTTGCTTGGTGTATTCTTTTCCAAGGCTTACTTGTGGGTTCTCAGCTTGTTCACCTAGGGGTCCAAGACCCTCATTTCCCTTTTTGTGGGCAAGCTGAGTCTTTCAAGCATCTCTTTTGGTTTTTTCCTAGAGCCCAATAGTTTTGGACTTGGATTCATGATTTCTTTTGGCCTTTTCGACTAGAGCCATTTTCTTGGCATATGGTTTTGTTGGGAGACTTTCCTAGACTTCCTGCTAAGTATACTCAACTTTGGAACACTTTCAGGGTGGAAATCCTCTACAATATTTGGAAAGACATAAATTCCTACATATTTTCTCACACTCAAGTGGATAAAACTGTTTCTTCATATTCTAAAGCTATTATTTGTTCTAATGTGCTCTTATAGATTCAGGTGTAGGTGAGTAAAGTTGCAATTGAATTTGCTCACCTGCAAGTACTTTTGGACCATTGGGGCAATGCCACATGCACTATTTCTTAGGTACCCACTTCGTCCACCTCTTCCCGTGCCCATTTTCCCTCTTGGGTTTGACAGCGGAGTGGCTCTGCACCCCTCGCTCTCAGCCTCCTCTCTAGCGGGGTTCTCACCCTCCTCGGCGGGCCCGCTCTCCTTCGCCTCGGGCTAGTTAGGGGTGGCCTACTAGTGGTTCTTTGAGGAGTGGTGGTGGTGGTTTTGGGTGGCCCTCTAATGACACTCCTGCCTCTGGCTCTAGTTGGCAAGACTCTAGTAAAAGTTTTCCATAGCTTGCGCTTGCAATCTCGTCTCGACGTAAGGAAGATAAAGATAAAGATAAAGAAGTTGATGATGGTTGGGGTCCTCCTCCTGACCCCACTGATGTATGGGGGAAAAAATTGGATGAAAGAGACCCTCCTAGCTCTGTTGGCACTGCTTTGGCCACTTAATGGTTTTTTTTATATTTGTAATCATGGACTTCTGGGCTAGGCCCATATGATTGGTTGGTTTTTTTGGATTTTCTGGGCATGGAACATTTGAATCTCGGGGTGTACCTTATTACCACCCACCTTTTTTTGTGAATATGTATTTTAATCTTTTATTTAATATATATTAATGCATATTCATCAAAAAAGAAAGAAAATGAAAACCATTTTGTTGATGAAAATGAAAATCTAGAATGTGATGTTGAAAATGAATTTGTTTTTTTAAATTGAAAGTGATGTTTTGGATAATCTTCCTAGTAATATTTATTGGAGACAAATAAGAACACATGCCAATAGATTAGACAAAAAAATCTTTTATTGTAAAAAACTTGCATTTCAATGTCAACTAATGATGCAATTGATGAGAATGCAAAAAATGAGAAAAGTAATGAAAAAGTTAGGATTTTTCATTAAACCAAGAAGAAAAGATCAATCATTAAAACATGCTATGTCTACTGTTTCTAGTGCCATTCAATTTATTAGAAAAAATAGTCGATCTAAAGATAAAAATGCAGCAAGAAGAGCTATAACAACTGCTATAGTTAATAAAGCAACTTTGAATAAAATAATGCTAAGCAATATTAGTCAAGTTCTACAAATATGTCCTAAAACATTGCTAAGAGTGGCAAAAAGAAGAGAAAGTATAGAAAAATGATCCAATTAACCAATGTTGGAGTTTTAGTGGTCGACTCCCAAGGTTTGACATGAAATTGAATGTTCAAATCAAATATTTGATTGAAAAATATTGGCATGATAATAATAGGGTATCATATAATGATAGAGATGTTTTAAAACTAAGAGTGGGGTCCAAAATTCATGATCCTCATCTAAAACACCTATTAGATACAGCACAAGCTGAATTTTATAGAAAATTTTGTGGTGATTTAGTGTTACTTGGTAATATTAAAATTGTTACAAGAATGGAAGAAGAATGAAGTGTTGTCATTTATGTCAACCTGTTAGATGGCTATCTACTAGTTGTTGTTGATTGTACATGCCAAGGATATTGAGAAACTTGTATTAAAAGGTCACTAGTTCTAGTGCTTGTGAACTATGTTTTGTTGTATGTTGATTGAGGTTTGAGAATTGTTGTTGGTCTAGATTTCTCTTTGTTGAAGTCTTATGGTTCAAGAGTTGTGTTTCCCTTGTTCTGTTGAAGTTGGTTTTGGCATTTGGAAGTATCGAGCTTAATTGATCTATGTGTTTTACATTGGTATGGTTGATTGTGTGTAAAGCACTACTTTCAAAGTTAGTGAATATTTTTGGATCTATTATGGGTCTCAGTGAAGCGTGTGTTTGGGTCACCCTCATTCTAATTCTACCCTGACTTTGTATCTTTTCAAGGTTGGAGAAAGTATAAATACACTATGTCCTGAGCGATGGAGGTAGTACATAAGAAAATAAGGAAGATAAGTGAAAGAGAAAACATGAACTTGATGCTATTATTAAAGTGTGTGAGTTAAGTGTGTGGTTGTTGAGTGCAAAGCTTAATGTCAAGTGTCTGAATGCAGTGAGAAGAAGGCTAACTCTATCATTCATGTGAGTTGTTCAATGATTGTGGTGGAATATTTGTTGCATTGGGATTGTTGTCTCTCTATAACAAGTATTATTTGTCTTCTTTATATCTCTATTGCAGTGAGCCCTCTGGGTTGTAGCCCTAAGGATAGTGAGTCCTTATTTCAGGTAGTGAGCCTTTTTGTAATCAGTTTTGATATTATCTATAGTGTGAGTTAATCCTCACCGTGGTTTTTCCCTCATTGGGATTTCCATGTAAATCTGGTGTTATTGTGTTTTTGCACTTGCATTTGATGGTTAATCACTTAATCAATTTATGTATTAGTTCCGATAATTGAATTTAAGGTTATAATTTGTGACAACTGATTCACCCCTCCTCTTAGTTGTCCTATCCAACAACTGTTATCGGAGCTTGGTTCCTTGGTGAAGAACTTAACTGCTTGAGGAAGGTCCAAGATGGCTAACAAAATGGTCTTTGATTATCCAAGGTTTGATAGAACAAATTATGGTATTTGGAAAGTATTGATGGAAGAATATCTAGAGTATTGTGGATTTGATGTGGAGAAATCTTACAAGAATCCCTACACTCCTCCTACAAATGGTTCGAGTACACTTGAAAAAATTAAAGCACATGAAGCGAATAACAAGGCAAAGTTCATCTTGAAGAACAGTTTGGTAAACTCCGAGTTGATTAAGGTTCAAAATTTAAAGATAGCTAAGGAACTCTAGGATGCTTTACAAAGAGCACACGATGGTGATGAAAGGGTAAAAGAGGAAAAATTATAGAATTTGGAAACACAGTTTGATCTTCTACATATGTTTGAAGATGAGAATGTTAAATCCTATGTACAAAGATTGGATGAGGTAGTGGCTGGAATGCGATCCCTTGGTGCCACTATAGATGAAACCAGAATTGTAAAGAAGATTCTTAGAAATCTTCTTGATGCTTATAGTGAAAAGGTAAGTGCTATTGAGTAGAATGTAGATTACAAGACTTGCACTAAGGATTTGTTGTTAGGATTTTTGACATCTTATGAAATGAGGAAGCCAAATCTAAGAAGTGGAGGAAAAATAGAAATTTCTTTTAAATCTACAAAAACTGAAGATTCAGATGAAGAGAACTTTGAAGAAATTGAGGCTAACTTTATAAGAAGATAGAGAAAAGGTTTCGTTAAGTATGAAGGAAAATTTCCCTTTAAATGTTGTAGTTGTGCAGAAATTGGTCATTGTGCTGCAAAGCGTTTGAAAAGAGATAAAAAGAATAAACAAATATAAGAGAAAGAAAGGAAAGGAAAGAAGATTAATAGAGCTTACTCTATTAATGAGAATGCTAGTATTTCAGATGAAGATTCAAAATATGAAGATCCAAATGACAATGAATTCTTGTTCTTGATGATTAAATATGAACCTACTTCTACTAATTCAGAAAGACAGTCAAAGGAAAGTCCTCTAGATAAGGAGAAGGAGAAGGAGAAGGAGAAGAAGAAAAATGAAGGTACAATTATCTCTACCCTACATGCTAAACAAGAAAATAATTTTTGTGTAGTTGATAGTGGTTGTTCATAACACATGACTCTTGAGAAGAGTAAGTTTGTGAAACTTGAAAAATATGATGGTCTAGTTATGTTTGGAGATGATATTGGTGCTAAAATTCATGGGATAGGTTCAGTAAGTTTTGATGGCAAGCATCATGTACTGATGATGTCTAATATGTTAAGAGTTTAAGGCATAATCTGTTGAGCATTGGTTAAATGTGTAGAAAGAGATATGATCTTGTGTTTAAGGATGAGAAGCGTGATACATGGAAAGGATCCAAAACATTGATTGCTACAAGAAGGAAATCTAAAGGGAAGATTTATCAGCTTAAAGGTGCTGATCCAAACAGTATTTTATGACTCAGATAAATGATAGCTATTTATAGCACAGGAGAATGTGCCACATGAATTTTGATAACTTGGAAAGGATTAGTACCATTCAGGCCATGAGAGATCTACCAAGAATTACAAAGCTTGTAAATGCTATCTACAAGAATTGACAGTTCGAGAAGCAGACAAGAAATCATTACAGATTAAGAGAACAATCTACTACTGGATTGTTGTAATTGGTTCATACAAATCTTTGTGGGCCCATGAGAGTGTGAAGTCTACTTAGTGAAAGGAAGTTTATGCTCTTAATTAATGATTATTCTGGATATACTTGGGTTGCATTTTTAAGATAAAAATTAGAAGCATTAGATAGATTCAAAGCATTCAAGGCTATGGTTGAAAATGAAGTGAATTTGAAGATAAAATGCCTGAGATATAACAGAGGTGGTGAATTCACCTCCCATGCGTTCAATATGTTTTTTGAATTGCATGGAATAAAGAGACATTTATCTACTCTTAGAACTCCTCAGCAGAATGGAGTTGTTGAAAGGAAAAACAAAACAGTTCAAGAAGCTACTAGGTCAATGATCATTGAAGCTAGATTATCGAAAGTTTACTGGAAAGAGGCTATTCACACTGCTATGTATGTATTCAATCAAGTTTAGGCAAGAGAAAAAAGTACAAAGAATCCCTATGAGCTATGGCATGGAAGAATTCTAATAGTTAAAATTTTCAAGATATTCAGAAGCAAATGCTATATCAGAAGAGATGAGGAAACATTGGGAAAGTTTGATGCAAGAAGTGATGAAGGAATATTTCTTGGTTACTCTACTAAAATCAAGGAATATAGATGTTTCAAAAAAATATTGAGTAAGCTTTTGGAAAGCTCGAATGTGAAGGTTGATGAAATAGTGAAGAATTTTTTTGATATTGATGGATATGTGTCCGATGAACATGATTGTGCAAGGATTGAAGAAATTCTGGAAGAACAAGATAGAGATGAGCAGAAAGAGAAAAATGAAAGAAAAGAAGATGCTCCAGTGATGTCCCCTAGAACACCAAAATATGTACAGAGAAATCATTCAAGAATTCAAATTATTGGAGATAAGACAAAAGATGTGTTGACTAGAAGCCAAGATATTGGTGAAGTAAATATGTGCTTATTATCTAAAATTGAGTTAAAATCAATAAGTGAAGCCTATAAGGATGAACACTAGAAGAAAGCAATGAAAGAAGAAATTTTACATATTGAAAAGAATCAAACTTGGGAATTGGTCCCAAGACCGGCTGAAAAAATATGATTGGATCAAAATGGGTATTCAGAAACAAGCTGAATGAGAATAGGAAAGTTGTTAGAAACAAAGCTAGGCTTGTGTGTAAGGGTTACTCACAAGTGGAAGGGATAGATTTTCAGGAGACCTTTTCTCCAGTAGAAAGAATGGAAGCTATAAGGATGTTCTTGGAATTAGTTGCTTATAAAGATTTCAAAGTCTATCAGATGGATATCAAGTTAAAATTTCTAAATAGTGAGCTAGATGAAGAAGTTTACATGGAACAACCAGAAGGATTTCAATTAACAGATCAACTAGATATGGTGTGCAGATTGAAGAAATATTTATATGGTTTGAAGCAAGCTCCTAGAGCCTGGCATGCAAGGTTAGATAAGTATTTGAATCAACAACAATTTAACAAAGGTACAATAGACAATAATTTGTATTTCAAGACAGAAATTGACAAAATCTTGATTGTAGTCCTATATGTTGATGACATTATCTTTGGAGGAAATGAAAAGATGTGCAAGATGTTTGTGGAAGAAATGAAAAAATAATTTGAAATGTCTATGTTTGGCGAGATGAATTTCTTTCTTGGGAGCTATAGATTAATCAAATAGAGAAGAATTTTCATTTCACAATCTAAGTATGTGAAAAAGATGTTGAGAAAAATTATGATGCATGGTTCCAAATTGGTAAGTACTCCTATGGTAACTAGATGCAAGTTGGGAAAAGATGATGATTCACCTAAGACTGATCAGAGCAAATCTAGATCTATGATTAGTGGACTACTATATTTGACTACTACTAGACCAGATATTATGCATGTGGTTTGACTTGTAGTTAGATTTCAAGAAGATCAGAAGGAAACACATGTTACTATAGTTAAAAGAATATTCAAATATTTAAAAGGAACTTCAGATTATGGATTATGGTATCCAAAAGATACCGATTTTACACTCAGTGCTTATATAGATGTAGATTGGGCCGGAAGTATAGATGAAAGAAAGAGTACAAGTGGTGGTGCATTCTTTCTTGGATGTAGATTGGTGGCATGGTTGAGTAAAAAGAAATATTTAGTCTCTTTGCCTACTGCTGAAGCTGAGTATATTGATGTTGCATCATGTTGTACACAAGTTTTATGGATGAAACAAACATTGAAAGATATCACAGTGCTACATGATGATATTATTCCTATCTTTTGTGATAACATAAGTGCAATTAACATTGTGAAGAATCTTGCGATGCACTCAAGAATGAAGCATATATCTATCAGGTATCATTTCTTAAGAGAGGTCATGGAGAATGAAGTCAAGCTTGAGTATGTTTCGACAAAAGATTAGATTACAAATATATTTACAAAGGCTCTTCCTAAAGTTACTTTTGAGTATCTTCAAGATAAGCTAGGGGTTATTGCCCCTCCTTTTACAAACTAAGATACATTTGGAGATGCATCAGTCTGGTGGATTCATAGTTCTATCTCTTTTGGACTGATGTTTGTTGGTGGCATCCCTCAAGGGGTCCAAACATATTTGTTGTGTTGTCAATATGAGTATTCTATTTTCATGTCAAAGAAAGTTTCAATGGACATATCTTTTTCCTTTTCCATTGATGTCAAAGGGGGAGAAAAGAGAATGTGAAAAAAGGAAGAGAAAGAAAAAATGGAGAGAACATGTGAAAAATAAAGTTAATAGGAGGATGATGATCTTCTAAAAGGGGAGAAGCAAAAAGAAAAATATTAAGAATTATTATTAGAACAAGTATGGTTTCTTTGATGGTTTTTCACATCATGTGTTGCCATCAATAACAAAGGGGGATATTGTTGCAAGAATGGAAGAAAAATGAAGTGTTGTCATTGATGTCAACTGGTTAGCTAGTTATCTACTAGTTGTTGCTAATTGTACATGTCAAGGATATTGAGAAAACTTTATTAAAATAAGGTCACTAGTTTTGGTGCTTGTGAGCTATGTTTTGCTATATGTTGATTGAGGTCTAGGAGAATTGTTTCTGGTCCAAATTTCTCTTTGTTGAAGTCTTATGGTTCAAGAGTTGTGTTGCCCTGGTTTTGTTGAAGTTTGTTTTGGCATTTGGAAGTATCAAGCTTAATTGATCTATGTGTTTTACACTGGTAAGGCCGACTGTGTGTAAAGCACTACTTTCAAAGTTAGTGAAACTTTTTGGATCTATTATGGGTCTCAGTGAAGTGTGTGTTTGGTTTGCGCTCATTCTAATTCCACCCTAGGATGTTTGACACTAACCTAATTTGAATTTGAAGTTGGGTGGCCGACTTTGTATCTTTTCAAGGTTGGAGAAAGTATAAATATGGGATATGCTAAGTGATGAAGGTAGTACATAAGAAAAGAAGGAAGATAAGTGAAAGAGCATACATGACTTTGATGTTATTCTTAAAGTGTGTGGTTGTTTAGTGTGAAGATTAACACTAATTTTCTAGATGTAGTGAGCAGAAGGCTAAATCTATCATTCATGCGAGTTGATCAATGATTATGGTGGAATCTTCATTGCATTTGGATTGTTGTCTCTCTGTAACAAGTCTTCTTTGTCTTCTTTATATCTCTGTGGTAGTGAGCCCTCCAGGTTGTACCCCTATGGATAGTGAGTCCTTATTTCAGGGAGTGAGCCTTATCTCTAGCAGTGAGTCTTTTTGTAATTGGTTTTGATATTCTCTATAGTGTGAGTTAATCCTTGTTGATGGTGTTTTTTGCACAGCAACAACTCAAACAAAATATGGAAATCCTATCTCTCTTGAAAGGTAAATCTCTATCAGCAAGCCTCAAGAGATAACCACAAGGTCTCTAATGCCAGGTCTTCACAATGCATAAAAAACTTAGTGATAATGTGAAAATGTTGGTAATCACAAAGGGACCTTACAAAACAGATGTTGGAAGTCTTAAACTTATCAGATTCTACAATATGATGATACTTGAATTCCTAAAACTAACCGAGATATAAAGAAAGAGAAAAAGAGAAGGATTGAGAGAGATTCTATTCTAAATAACTTCTAAGATCAATCACAACAATGATGAATGCTACAAATGGACAGGTCCCCAATAAAACCAATCTTTGTTTGATCAAGGACAAGCCCACAACTCTACAGAAATGGTGCAATCTTCTAAGGAAACTGAAGATTATTCAAACTATGAATATTCATTCACATACCCACTAACTGGCACAATGTAAACAAGCATCCACAGTTGAACTTAGCAAAAAATAAGGCCCAAACTAACTTTACACATCTTACAATAAAAAAATTACTAAAAGTATGGACCGAAGATCGATCAACATCATTAACATTTCACCATCATTGCAAAAGAACTAAAATCTAACATCTAACATTTGAGAATCAAGAAAAAGAAACCATGAATTGTCAAAGTGTAACACAAAGCTTTCCAAATCAACAATCCAATTGCATTAACTTCTCTAGCATTACATAACAATTTCCAGTCTCTCTCCTCTCCTATGGCTACTATCTTGCATAATCTAACTCCTAACCTAGCCAATTTTGGCTTTTTACAGCTTCTAATAAGCTATTCTAACCCCCTTACAAATGAGAAGGCATTGGCCTTTTATAGAAAATTACATTTTGAATCAATGGCTAGGATTTGATTCATCCAATGGATGCAATTGCACTTCTAGAAGCATCAAGCTGTTACATTTAATTTGGGAGCTCATGGTACATCATCATCTAATCAATTGCATTTAGTTAAATTATGGCCCAATGACATCAATTTTGAGAAAATCCTCATTGGAGAATAAATACTGCTTCACATATCTCCTTGTTAAAGGCACTTCTCCAATTGCTATATAGCTAGTACACGGATTCATAGGTAGGTGCATATTTAATATTCATTTGTAATCTTTTCCATATTTTCTTCTTATCACGAATCCATATGCAAGCCCCCTCTTAATTTATTTAATCCTAAAAATGAATACAATCATTAGTAGCTCACATGTTATAAATAAAATTCCCATCCATAAAATAAATTAAACTCAAATAAAATTTTGGCCTTTTAAGAAAACTTTCCATTTTTGGAAACTTTCTATTTTTGAAAATTTTCTATTTTTGGAAATTTTCTATTTTGAAATTTTTTCCATTTCAAGAATCTTTCATTTTTCAGGAACATTTGAAAATTTCAAGGAAAATTTTCCTTTTGGAAATTTTCCATTTTGGGAAAAAAATGCATTTCAGGAAAAAATTCCATTTTTGGAAAATTTTGGGATTTCCAACCCTTCGTGGAAATCAAGCCCAAAAGGAAATTTGGGGATTTCCATCAGGGAGGGAAATTAGCGATGATAACACAACCTTCTCATTTACATGCATTCTAGGGTAAACGACAAGGCGATGGAAATTTCTGAGATTTCCTATGGTGAGGGAATTTTGCAGGATGCTAAAATCTCCGAAGTGCAACAATTATGGAAATCCAAGACGCTGACGGAAATAAGAGATTTCCGCATACGGAGGAAATACACTAATTCCAAGCAAGGTCAAAATCCCCTAAACTTCATAACCTTTTTTCTAGAAGGAATTTTCAAAAAATTCAAAAAGAAACCTTGCCTAATTTTTCATCCTCTATCCATGGGTACAAATTTTTTTTACATATAACATTGAAAATTCACTTCAAAATCTCCATTTTCAAAATCCAAGGTAGGCGAATTTTCCCCAGAGCCTCAAAATATTGTTTTCATTAAACCAAGTCTAGACTTAATCCCAAAACAACCTCCCAAGAAGAGAAAAGTTGAAAATTTGACCAAGCCAAATGCAGAGATGAAAAAGAAAGAAGAGGGTCCTCACCTCCAGTGGGACATGTGTATGAAAATTGAGCAACAAATGTTGACTCCTGCTGGGAAAATGCTCCATAGCATTTTGATGACAAACTGGAATCAGGAACCCAGAATCCCTAGTTTCGATCTCCCTACCAAGCAAACAAATCAAAATGCAAGATTAAAGAATCAAGACCAAAGGTAGACTAAACCTTCCATAAACTAAAAATCCAAGTGTGTGCAAGTGAGTTCATTTCCCTCCTTGAGCTATTGTAGAAACCAAGCTCAATCAAGTTAGGCTACGTAAAGATTCTAGCTCCAAAAGCAACTTGGATAGAACCTCGCTACCAGTCAGGCGTCCATAGCCCCAACAAGGTTATTGTTGTGATTCTCTCGAACATAGCTCTACTGCCAATCAGGCGTCCATAGCCCTGGTAGAGATATTCAAATACTCCTAATAAGTTGAATTCATTCTTTTGATTTTCAATATTTTCTTTTTCTTTTCTTTTCTGATATTCTTTTCTTTTCATTCATTCCTCATTTCAACTTGTGAAAAATGAAGTTCACAGTCAGGGCTAAGAACCATAGTGGCGGTGAAGCAGAAATAGGATTTTTCACCTAACAAGACCTTACAAGGACCCTACTACAACCTCAAGATTCTTAAGATTTATGAAAGATATAATATTTTAGAATAATTCAAGTTCAAATCAAACCAATGACCCATCCTCTTTAAATCAAACATTCAGACTGCTTGACATTAACAGAAGATATCGACCATTGATTGAAGACACATGACTAAAGTCCATCAATGAAATACTCAAAACAGTCCCAGATAATAAAATGATTATTGTACAAGAAAGACACTTCCCCAACCAGAAAACAAAGAAACCCAAGTCGGAGAGGCAAAGCAACAACCAAACTGAACCTAAAAGAAAACCTAAACTAACCAAAATAGAAGCAAACCAAAATCCATCTAAACTAACCAAAGAAATCTAATCCTAAAGAAATCTATCCTAAAAAAAACAAAAACAAACTAAAGCAAAAGGGAAGCGGAGCAAACTGCATTTATTCAAAATCAACATTATGTACAAAGAGACCCAAAGTGGCTCATGATCAGACAAGGAAAACTGAGTCCCACCCCCATATTGTTAATCAATGCATGAACAAGCAGTAATGTAATGGAAATATTCCTCAAGAATGCAAACTCATCTTTATGTTCAGCAAAATAAGGCTCAGTAATGCAACATTCAAACTTAACCTTATTGATAGGAATAATTAGCAATTGAGGCAACTCATTGAAACCATCATCATTCCATATGCAAGTTGTCTTTCCTAAACTTCCATAATCAAATTGATAAGCTTTAGAATTTTCAGCAAGGAAAGAAACAACCTAATTTTGTACTTCTGTGGACTGAATATTGTATTCATCATTTTCCAATTGTGAAAAGTTGATCCTAGTATCATTAGGAGGTCTCCACTGATGGTACAACAATCCCCTCATGCTCAAAACATGCAAAACAAAATTGAAGTCATTAGTAAACCATTCAAGGTGGAATTCAGATTGAATAAATTTAGGATTAACAACATGGAACTTTTCACCTATTTGTGTTTCTTCATAAGGGATCAATGATGAAAGTGCAGAAACATTGTCTTGTACAACAAATTTCTTAACAGGGTATTCATCAAGGGGTATCACAGACTGATCTTCAAGCACACTTTTACCTACAACAATTTGATCAAGCTCGCCAACAATGACATCAATATTCCTATTTTCAACATCATTCAGATTTTCCTGCATATTATCATGAACAACATTAGCTCCTTTGTCATCAATACATAAAGTTTGTGAATTTTCAGTACTTAATTCATAAACAGATAGAGAAAAGAGATAATTTAATAAATGAGAGAACTCCTTGAATTCTTCTTTTGTTGGGACTAGTTTAGATTCTTGATCATAGCCATCAAGAATGTTGAATCCTCCATTAAGTGCTTCCTCATGTTCTTCAAGACTTCCATTAGTAACTTGTTGACATTCTTCTATCAAAGACTTGTTTGATGTATTTTTCTATGTATCCCTTGTATGTTGTGGCAGATGTACTTGTTCCCTCACTTCCTTTATGGTTGTTTGGCACTGGACACATATGAATTCTGAATGCTCTTCCTCATGTATCCTACACCAAACTGGTAACAACAAGACCTCTAGGCAGACACTGTAACTTAGGCTTGACCAATCTTTTATAATTTTGGCAACAAACTCTTTATATCTAGTCTGTATTAGATCTTCATTCTAAGAGGGAGGAGCTTGTATGGTAACTCCTTTCTCTTGCAACTCATCCTCCACTATATTTTTAGAAATTTGATTAACCTCTATAGGAACATCCTCCTTGATCTTTATATGTAGTTCTTCACTTAAATGTTCCTCTATTAATTCAGACACCTCATGTTTGTCTTCCTTACAATTAGTCCCTTCTAGATCCACCTCAACACCAGTTGCAACATCATCTTTGGATTCAGAACTTGTTGTCTTCTCTATAGTGCATTCCTCGTTTGACTTTTCTTTCCACTCTAGGTATCTTCCAACTTTAATGATGATGTCCACACATGAACGATAAGTGAACTCCGAATGGGTTGCATTATGAACTCTACACCATTTAGATGAGATGAAATCTGGCAAACACTTACCACCAAAAAGTTGATCTTCAAATATCTATGTAAATGCCTCAATTGTAGCATCAATAAACCCTAGATCTATAAAGGCTAATGGTTCAAAGACTCACAAAGCTGAGGAAAATCAATTTGAAGACCATTTCCATCATGAAAAACATAAGACTTCTTTTCCATCTTGACTCATAATATGTATTTTCATATTTTGAGATCTACCATATCTCAGATTTTCAACATAAAGGCTCATTCAACTTCTAGGTATGTCACCTTCGTTCGGCCCTCCTTCTAGTGCCAATCTATTGATGGTGTTTTCTACACAACAACAACTCAGAAATAATATGGAAATCCTATCTCTCTTGAAAGGTAAATCTCTATTAAAAAGCCTCAAGAGATAACCCCAAGGTCTCTAATGTCATGTCTTCACAATGCATAAACAACTCAGTGATAATGTGAAAATGTTGGTAATCACAAAGGGACCTTACAAAACAAATGTTGGAAGTCTTAAACTTATTAGATTTTGCAATATGGTGATACTTGAATTTCTAAAACTAACCGAGATATAAAGAAAGAGAAAAAGAGAAGGGTTGAAAGAGATTCTATTCTAACTAACTTCTAAGATCAATCACAACAATGATGAATGCTACAAATGGATAGATCCCTCATAAAAATAATCTCTATTTTATCAAGGACAAGCCCACAACTCCGCATAAGTGGTGTAATCTTCTAAGGAAATTGAAGATTTTTCATACTATGAATATTCATTCACATACCCACTAACTAGCGCAATGTAAACAAGCATCCACAGTTGAACTTAGCACAAAATAAGGCCCAGACTAACTTTACACAGCAACTTACAATTAGAAAATTGCTAAAAGTATGGATTGGAGATCGATCAACATCATTAACATTTCACCATCATTGCAAAAGAACTAAAATCTAACATCTAACATTTGAGAATCAAGAACAAGAAACTATGAACTGTCAAAGTGTAACACAAAGCTTGCAAAATTAACAATCCAATTGCATTAACTTCTCTAGCATTACATAACAATTTCCAGTCTCTCTCCTCTCCTACAGCTACTATCTTGCAGAATCTAACTCCTAACCTAGCCAATTTTGGCTTTTTACAACTTCTAATAAACTATTCTAACCCCCTTACAAATGAGAAGGCATTGGCCTTTTATAGAAAATTACATTTTGAATCAATGGCCAAGATTTGATTCATCCAATGGCTACAATTGCATTTGTAGAAGCATCAAGCTGTTACATTTAATTTGGGAGCTCACGGTACATCATCATCCAATCAATTGCATTTAGTTACATTATGGCCAAATGACATCAATTTTGAGAAAATCCTCATTGGAGAATAAATACTGTTTCACATGTCTCCTTGTTAAAGGAACCTCTCCAATTGGTATACAACTAGTGGCGCAGATTCATAGGCAGGTGCTTATTTAATATTCATTTGTAATCTTTTCCATATTTTCTTCTTATCACGAATCCATATGCAAGCCCCCTCTTAATTTATTTAATCCTGAAAATGAATACAATCATTAGTAGCTCACATGTTATAAAAAAAAAATCCCATCCATAAAATAAATTAAACTCAAATAAAATTTTGGCCTTTGAAGAAAACTTTCCATTTTTGGAAATTTTCATTTTCAAAATTTTTTCCATTTCAAGAATTTTTCATTTTAGGGAACATTTTAAAATTTCAAGGAAAAATTTTCCATTTTTGAAAATTTTCCATTTCAGGAAAAAATGTATTTCATGAAAAATTTCCATTTTTGGAAAATTTTGTGATTTCCACCCCTTCGCGGAAATCAAGCCCAAAAGGAAATTTGGGGATTTCCATCAGGGAGGGAAATTAGCGATGATAACACAACCTTCTCATTTACATGCATTCTAGGGTAAACGACAAGCCGATGGAAATTTCAGAGATTTCCTAGGGTGAGGGAATTCTGCAGGATGCTAAAATCTCTGAAGTACAACAATTATGGAAATCCAAGATGCTGACAGAAATCGGAGATTTCTGCATACGGAGAAAATACCTAAATTCCAAGCAAGGTCAAAATCCCCTAAACTTCATAACTTTTTTTCTAGAAGGAATTTTCAAAAAATTCAAAAAGCAACCCTACCTAATTTTTTGTCCTCTATCCATGGGTGTAAAAAAGATTTACTTATAATATTGAAAATTCACTTCAAAATCCATATTTTCAAAATCCAAGGTAGACGAATTTTCCCCAGAGCCTCAAAATATTGTCCTCATCAAACCAAGTCTAGAATTAATCCCAAAACAACTTCCCAAGAAGAGAAAAATTGAAAATTTGACCAAGCCAAGATGCAAAGATGCAAAAGAAAGAAGAGGGTCCCCACCTCCGGTGGGGTGTGTGTGCAAAAATTGCACAACAATCCTCGCCATGGTTTTTCCCTCATTGGTTTTTTCACGTAAATCTGGTGTTTTTGTGTTTGTGCACTTGCATTTGATGGTTAATCACTTAATCAGTTTATGTGTTAGTTTTGGTAATTAAATTTAAGGTTATAATTTGTGACAATTGATTCACCCCCCTCTCAATTGTCCTATCCAACAAAAATAAGTGAAAGTTCTTTTGAAAAATGTAAACCCTGATATGTAAAAAATAATAAGCAATGAATATCTTGTTGTAAAACACATGTTCAATTTCATTATTTTTATGATGTTTATATATATATATATATGTTGTACTTTCCATACTAACATGATTATGCAAGAATGTGGTATCAATATGCCACCTGAAACAAGAAGGGATTTTATTTCAAGTTTGTTTTGTGAAATATCTAATGGTAAATTATTTTATTTACGTTCTTGTATTTCTGGACAATGCACTAGTTGTAGAAATATATCATTCTCAAGAGTTTGTATGCATGAAAGTGGTGATAATGATTTTGGACAACAATTAGTAGATGTTAAAAGATTTAAGAATGCTGACTATTCTTTAAAATATGGAAAATAGGAAAGTGTTGTGATTTAGTTACAAAAAAAGTTAGTGTACATGCATTCATAAGTGAATTTAAGAATAAGATTGTACCAAAATATGTCATGCACTCTCAATATGCTCGATGGCTTGATGGCCAATTTCACGCATGTAGAAACACATTTCCAATTGGTACTATATTGTCAGTGGTTGATTTTGCGAAAAACTATACTCTAGCTCTGTAAGAGGAAATTCAGTCATAGTATTATAATTCAGTGCAAGTAGCTATATTTGTCCATATTGTTTATAGACATGTAGATGATAGCACAAAGGATTGTTGGAAAAATGAAGAACATCTCATTTTGTTGTTTTGTGTTGTCATTGATGTCACCATGGTATATGAGTTGCAATTGCAAGATCCAGACTAAATTTTTTCTAGTATCCTGGTCTAGTATCTGAACTAGTATAATGTTTATATCCTTCGGTATTTTGGTCCACAATCCTGGACCATTGACAGTTGGTGTTTCCAGTTTTGAGAAATGATTTATGGATTCTGGAAGCATGTACATGCAAGATCTCGCGTACTCAGATGCTCGTATGATGTATCAATATTACTCTATTTTTCTATTAGGTCTATCCTTGGCCGACCTAATGAATGAGTTGTGTAATGACAAGTTAATTTTTGTTATGTGGATTTATGGGTGACCTATCTTAGGTTCATACTGACATGGTGTAGTGTGTTGGGTGCCTGAATTGTTTTTGGGAAGAATTTTTGAATGCTTGAAGCCGACAATTAGTATTTTTGGTAAATAAGAAGTGCATCTAATTAGGCCGACCTAATTGATGCTTGCAGAGAGATCAGATATATATATATATATATATATATATATATATATATTGGGCAAGTTTTTGAAGTTTGGATGAGAGAGATGAGTGTGTTGTGAATGCGAATGTGAAGAAAAGTAAATATGATAAAGTATGTCAAGTCAGTTTACTGAGCTTCATTGGAATTGAATTTGCACTCACTAGGTGTACTTTAATAGTTCATTTTCTGGCTGTAAGCCATTTTTTCATTGTAATTTTGTAGGCAGTGAGCCTTTGTATTTGCACAGTGAGTCTTGTCAATGAGCCACCCCATTTTTTAATATCTTATAATTGGTTATACTATATTGTGAGCTAACACTCACTGTGGTTTTTCCCATTTTGGGGTTTCCACGTAAAAATCTTGGTGTTCATGTGTTTTGTGATTTCATGATCTGTCAATGCTTTTACTTATCTTTATTGTTGCATGCATTGGAATAATTGGATGGTATCTGACCAAAAAAATTAAGAAGATATTGATTCACCCTCCTTTTAGTATCTTGGTTATTCAACAATTGGTATCAGAGCTAGGTTCCTGTGGAAAGGCCTAACAACTTGAGGGAAATCCTAAATATGGAAGAAATGAATGATAAAGAGGACCTCTAGACTTCCCTTGAAGATCTTGCTAAATTTGAAAGAGAAAAAATAGATCTAAAAGAGAATCTTGAAGATGCAAATGAGTGTGTCCAGAAATTAAAAGAGAAATTGAAAAAGTTCAAAGAAAGGCATAGGGAAGTATCTAATCAGTTGAAGAAGGCTAATGAAGAAATTACCAGTTTGAAGGTGCAAGTAGAGGAGAAGAAAAGTATTGAAGAATGTTTGAATAAATTGGTACAAAGCAAGTCTGATGAGTGTACCAATCTTGAACAAGAAGTTGTGAACTTGAAAGTGAATCCGGAGAAAGAAAAACTCCATGAAAACAATTTCAAATCCAGCTCTGACAGGTTTGATGAATTAATTTCAAGACAAAAGTCGAGCAAAGACAAAGGTGGCTTGGGAATGGAAGGAGGTGAAAACTCTAAGGACAACTAGAAGACTCAGAATAAAGGAAAGTAGAAAGGAAATTCAAGGAACTTTGCTAGGAGACCACATGTGAGACAACCTAATGCACAAAGGTATCCTTCCTTTAATTTCACTTGTTTTTCATGCAACAAATTTGGTCACAGGGCAACAAAATGTAGGAGTAGAATGAATCAGTTTCCTAGTCCCTTCATTGGTCAATGTTTTGCATGCAAAAGAAATGGACATAGGGAAAATGAATGCAGAACCTTAATGATGAATTAGTTTAATGAACAAAGGGTGAATCAATCCTTTAATGGCTATTGTTATACTTGTAACAAGTATGGACATCAAGCTAATTAGTGAAAAAAAAGAGTTAGTGGAAGTCAATCTAATCAGAGAAATATTATCTGCTATAACTGCAACAAACCAAGACATATCTCAAGAGTTTGCAGAAGCAAGAAGGGTAAGGAGACCAATCTAGTAGAAAAGAATGAACCTGCGAAGAAGGTTGAAAAAGATGAGATTAAGAAAGAAATGAATAATATTTGAAGAAAGAAATAAGAGACTGAGATGAAAGATGCATCTGTGCCCTCATCTGGTATAGACAATTCCTTTGGGAACTAGACCCAACAAGATCTAAGGGGGAGCTTTAACAAAAAATCACTTGAACCTCGTAATTTTCGGCATGCCAATCTTTGGCATGAAGATATGTTGTGAGAAATGATAAGATAGAGGTTATGCAAGTGGAATTAGAAGAAAATATGAAGGAATTATCATTTACGGAGAAAATTAGGGTTTTTCTTAGCAGAGAAGAAGAGTTTTTAGTAGCTTTTTGAAATCTGCCGCATTTAATGTGAATTAGGGCAGATCATCATTTTATAAAGAAAATGTGTAAGGCATTTTGATCACTTGCATTTGAAGAATTTGAATAGGATTTTGGAGCATTCTTGAGGAGATTTGGAGTTTGAGCCATGTAAAACCTAGTTCTGGTTCTTCATGAAGAAAGAGGTGGTTTGTGTTGTTTTTGTTGTTTGAATTTGAAATTGGAAAAATGTCAACCCTTGTAGTCATTAAAGAGTTGGAGAGACAAAGACAATCTTATAGGAAGTATTCCTTGAAAGTTTTCAAAGATGATCCCATGGGCGCATTCTCATCAATCCCTCATGGATTTATGTTGATCGAGGACACAAGGATGTATATTCAAGTAAAACTGAGAAATTCAATCACACAAAATTGATTGACATTTGGCAGAATGAGCTTACTCGTGATAATTTCTTGATAAAACTTGAATACTCGAACCTGGTTGTGAAGAGGTTAGATAGATGGAACAATTTTCCCAACTTTAGTTCCATGGTTGATGACAGATTTGTGAAGCTAGTCCTAAGCAAAATTCATGATAAATTCTTGTGGATTGACCGACCACACCTGATAACTAAGGAGGCGATTAGGGTTGTTACCAGCCTCTGGGACAAAGGTACAATACCAGTATTGAAATCCATGAAGAATGAGGTGGTAATAAAAATTATAGAAGCTGCATATGACAAGAGAGCCTTAATGACAAAGTCCATCTCTAATCTAATTGCAAAGTATGCAGCTATCATGATTGGTCACAAAATATAATTCACAAACAAAGAGAACTCTATTTCGGCAACAACAATTTCTACTAGTTTTGATATGGTTTTTAATGGCACAAACTATGACTTATGTGGGCTTCTTTAGAAACATTTGCTTGAGAATTTGAAGTTGACAAAGGAAAGGAAGTATTCTTTCAAAATTCAGTTCATTGATTGTATGTCTATTGTTCTATTTCATGAAGAGACTTCTGAGAAAGAATGATGAAGTGTTTTGGGACTCACCTAGGCTAGTGGAACATCAAATTTTTTATTATATGCATAGTCTGGGTAATTTGAATGCTCAAGAAAATGCTCTAATAGCATTCTTTGTTGTATTTAAGAGAAACATGAATGAAAGAGATAGGATTCCAAGGAAAATTGTTGAGAAATACAAAGATGACATAATATTCCATGTTTCCTTTCATGAATGCATGATTGAAGCAGTAGAACCCCAAACCATATGGATTCATCCATTGGGATATGAAATTACAAAAGAAGAGGCTAAGGGTTATGTATAAATATTGCTGAAAATTTTGAAGGATCCCAATGAACCCATAATTGGTACTTATGCTGAAAAGTCTATGGAGGTCCACATGGAGCATCAAAAGCCAATAATCAGAAAGAGAATGGAAAATAAGCTTAAAGAAGCTAGATTCACTGATGAGAAAATTTCTCTTGGAAGGGCTAAGGGAGAATAGTTGGAGGCAGAATCATTTGGTCTGAGGAGATCTAGCAGGACTACACCTACTAAATCCTCTACAGCCCCTACAGTAAAGATTGAACCTAGTACCACTGATAAAGGAAAAGGCCTGGTTTCCTCCATACCTACTACTAGATCTAGGAAGAGGAAATAAACTCCTCCAGTTTCCCCTAGAAAAAGAGGAAAGAAAGAGAAAGTGACAAGGGAGAAAAATCTTAGCATTACAGATGATTAGGATGAAAAGGAAGAAGATCCTGCTGTAAAATTGGTGAGGAGAAGAAGAGGAAGTTTACCCTCTAGTGAAGGTGCTTCTAAGGAAGCTGTTGGTTCTAAGAGAGTGCATGTTGTATCATCTTTTGATGATGAGGAAGAATGGAATTTGGTGTTCATGTGCACACCAAACTAGAGTCAAAGAAGACTAAGGTGTCTGATGAAGCCTCTATGGGCTAAAGGGAAGAACAAGACAATCTATTAAGTTCTGGTCCCTACTTTAAATTAGAGGAAACTCTCAATACCTTGTTACATTTTGAGAACATGCTAAAGCCTAAAATAGAATATTATGATAATGTTGAAGAAGATGATAAGAAAACTTTGCTTTTAGTTGTCATTCAATATGTTATCATCTTGGAAGTTAAGGGGATGATGTGAAGAAAGATGTACCTGAGAATATGTGGGAAGCCCTAATGAAAAGGAGATCAGAGGTTGTAGAATTTGATGAGAAAATTAGGAATGTTGTATATGATAAGATTGGGTATTACCTGACCTCAAATGATCTGGAGTCTTTGAAAAATATTTGTGCAGAGATGTTTTGAATGAAGAAAAGGGTAAATGTTTTAATGAAAAGGAATAAAAAGTTGACAAAGAAGATAAGGAAGGAAACAACAAGGGTGATCCGGGATACAACAAAGAAATATGGCATGCTTAAGGCTGATGAAGATGTTGCTATTGAAAATGTTGAGGAAGATATTTCTCTTGATATAGGTAATGCAAATATTTCTAAAGACATTGATGTTGAAAATGATGTTGGTGGTGAAATTGATCATCCGGAAAGTGACAAGCAAAATGAAGGTGAAGTTGAACCTGAAAAATATAATGATGCTCCTTCGAAGCACACTAAAGGTGAAAAAGGAAATAATGAAAAAGGAAATTTTGAAGAAGAAAAAGGTAGTGAAGAAGAAGAAAAAGATAATCCAGAAGAAGAGAAAAATGAAAATGGAAAAGATAGAAATGATGAAGAATATAATAGGGATAAAGATAAAGATGAAGATGAAAAGGAGGAAAAGAAAGAAGAAGAGGAAGAAGAGAAAGTGGAAGAAGAAAAGAAGGAAGAAGAGAAGGAAAAGGGAGAGGAAGAAAATAAAAATGAGGAATCTGTCAAGAAAAATGAAGAAAGTCAAAAGTAGATTGTAAATTCTCTTAAGCATCCTGGAGAATCGTCCCTTAGTAATGATGTTCTAAAAGGCTTGTTGTCCAAGCAGATTAGATTTCAGCCAATAATCCCTTAGGAGTTTCTACAACTTCTTATGATTGTAGGGTTTGTAGACATGGAGAACATGTCTTTGGTGCATAAAGTTGTGTTTTAGGAGATGCACTACAGGCATCTAGAAGGAAGGAGATTCTTGAGACACATCAGAAAGGAACAAAACTCATAGAAGATGCTCTTAAGGCATTGCAGGAGGTCACACCTAGTGCATCTATTGATGTGCATCCCTCACTCTTACTGAAAATTTGATATTGTTGTTAGATTCTTTCAAGGAGTATACCTTCGGGCTTGGAGAAAAAACAAAACAAGAAGTTGAGGAGAAACTGTTAGAGAAAAGGCTACTGGCATTGCATGACAAGTGTGCTCTTGCACACTCAAATGTTGAAAAGAACCTAGAAGCTATGAAGGTTTGTGAGTTAGAAGAAAATGTTGTTCTTGCTTATTGCTTGAAGTGGTAAGACACCACTTAGAAAAAATAAGGTTGTTATGGACTCCATTGAGTCCAGTTGACTATTGTCTCTGATACTTACAGTATATCCAAAGATAGAGATAGATCAACATGGAATGCCATCACTATGCATAAAGATAAATTCTTTGTCTTACAGAAGTAGAAGGAAGAGATTATCAAAACATTTGATCAGTTGAGTGGAATTATAAGAGTGGAATACACTCCGATTGGAAATGATTTGGTAGGAACAAAAAAGCTTGAGAAGATAAACTTGACTCCTGATACTTCAAATGGTGTAGAAGAAAATTTGGTAGAGTTGGAATTCCTAAATATGACGTTGATTGTTGCAAAGGATAGTTGGGAGAGTGGTAAATCAGTATGGGAAGGTATTTTGAAGGAGCTTCAAGTCTCACCATCCTCTGGTTGATACATGTTTCTTTGTTTTCTTTGTTTTCATATTTCAATTTTAGTTCTTTTTGGGACACCCTTTGTCCTTGGTGTGAAAGGGGGAGTGAAGAATGGTGAAATGATGGTGCTAGGGGGAGAAGTGTTGTAAATAAGAAGTTTTGTAAATTTTTTTTTTTTGGAACATGTTGTCATCAATGAAAAAGGGGGAGATTGTTGGAAAAATGAAGAACATATCATTTTGTTGTTTTGTGTTGTCACTGATGTCACCATGGTATATGAGTTGCAACTGCAAGATCAAGTCTGAATTGGTTCTGGTATTTTGGTTCGGTATCTAAATTGGTATAATGTTTATATCCTTTGGTATTTTGGTCCTCAATCCTCTGTCATTGATAGTTGGTGTTTGCGGTTTTGAAAAATGATTTATGGATTCTAGAAGCACGTACATTCAAGATCTCACATACGTAGATGCTTGTATGGTGTATCAGTATTATTATGTTTTTCTATTAGGTCTATCCTTGGCCAACCTAATGAATGAGTTGTGCAATGACAAATTAATTTAAATGTTACGTAGATTTATGGGCGACCTATCTTAGGTCCGTGCCGACATGATGTAGTGTGTTGGTCTCCTGAATTGTTTTTGGGAAGATTTTGTGAATGCTTGAAGCTAACAATTAGTATTTTTGGTAAATAAGAAGTGCATCTAATTAGGTTGACCTAATTGATTCTTGCAGAGAGATCATATATATATATATATATTGGGAGATTTTTTGAAGATTGGATGAGAGATGAGTGTGTTGTGAATGAAAATGTGGAGAGTGAATATGATGAAGTGTGTCAAGTCAGTTTACTGAGCTTCATTGGAACTAAATCTGCACTCACTAGGTGTACTTTATTAGTTCATTTTCTAGTTGTAAGCCATTTTTCATTGTAATTCTATAGGCAGTGAGCCTTTGTATTTGGACAATGAGTCTTGGCAGTGAGCCACCCTATTTTGTAATATCTTATAATCAGTTATAATATATTATGAGCTAACACTCATCATGGCTTTTCCCATTTTGGGCTTTCCATGTAAAAATCTTGGTGTTCATGTGTTTTGTGATTTCATGCTCTATTAATGCTTTTACTTATCTTTGTTTTTGAATGCATTGGAATAATTGGATGGTATCTAATCATAAAATTTAAGAAGATATTGATTCACCCGCCCTATCAATATCTTGGATATTCAACAAGGATGATAATTTTTTTTTAAGGGAGTATCATTTCTATTTTAGTGACAACCAATTACACTCGTCATAGTTTGTTCAATACTATTTCAATATATTTTATAGAAATTTAAGAGAAAGAGGAATTCAAATGACATAACACCTCATATAATTAGATAATTGTATAGGGAAGTTCAAGAATGCTGGAATGTTCTATTGGTTAAGTAGTGCTCAAAAGGAACTTAATTTCCAACATATGTGGAGTATTTTGAAGCTGGGCATGGTAAAGGAGAACATGATGGAGTTGGTGCATGTGTTAAAATAATTCTTGTTGGAGAGTAATTGAAATTTGGGGATGTAGTAAAATATAAAGATGCACGTGGGATTGTGGATTGGTGCAATACAAGATTATCTACACTTGGTTCTAGTGAGTACTCTACATTTCACCGATTATTTTGGTTGGTTGAAGAAGAGAACATTCTACCTAGACTTGATTGTGAGACAATCATTGGATCTACTAAATGACATTCATTTAAGAGTTTGAATGCAAGTGCATGGACTATCTGGACAAGGGTGCTTACATGCTTTTGTTAGTTTTGTATCTCAGGAGATTGGGAAGCATCTAAAAATACAAAATGGGTTGAATAGTGGAAGCAAACATTGTTTACACCTACAGAAGCACACGATCAATATGAAATAACAATCAAAGACAATGATCAAGTGTTTGCATCTGAAGACTATGATCGTGTTTCACACCTTGTACACGAAGGTAATTTAATTCTATTTATTTCACTTTATTAAGTTATTTTGTAATACTAAATTATTTATTTATATACATATGAATGGATGTATGTAGATTGGTCAAATTATATGGACACACACAAGTTATTAAATGAAAATTTGTCTGCAGGACATGTGTATGTTGTTGTTGCACCTGAGGGGAATGAGGAGGAAATTGAATATTGGATGTCTCGTTGTGTGGAGACAAAAAATAAGTTAATAGCACCTCGAGAAGATAATGATGGCTATCATTATCCAATAAGTACAGTGATCCCCTTACGACATCCCCTTAAGAAATTTTTTAGAACTTCTTTGATGATGGTTATCATGTTTTCTAATAGGATCAGTGGTGGTTGTTGGCACTTGCCTACAAAAATACCTGATAAGGAAGAATGGTCTACCTGCATTTGAATATTATAAAACACATAAAAAGATTATACATTACTCACATTTGGTGGTGGCAACAAGATCGGTATCATGGAAGACCTACAAATAAAGAGCCATGGATAATTACTATGGAAGAGCATGAGACAATCATATATGCATTGCATAAAAGAGAGGATGCAAATGGTACAATGGAATTTAAGTAAATACATGTAAATATAGTTCTAGTTTTACATTATCCTTTTAAATAGATTAAATACATTTTTTGATATTGCTCAAGTGTGTTATTAGTTGAAATTGATTTAAATTGTCCTTTTATAGATCCTTAAGCCATCATCACAAGAAGGAGAGTCCATGCAAATTTGACCTAGACAACATGTAATACTTGGTAAAAAAGGAAATTATTAGTTAACTTATATTTAAATACATGTTTTGATTATATATTGATATTGCTTGCACATTAATAGTTAAAATTGATTTATTATCCTTTTTTGTATCCTTAATCCATCATCACATTGATCTCATACTTTGAAACAAAAATGAGAGGATGTAGATTCAACCTACACACATGTGTGGAATACTTTTAAATATAGGTACTTGAGTTATGTACATATAGATAGTTTTATATAAATTAGAATATGTATGTTTTGATGGTTTCATTGATATTGCTTGTACCATTTTGATATCAGATGGTGTGAAGACCTGCTACATTCCAGGCACAAGTTTCAGATGTACATACATACTTACACAATTAAACATTTTGTACAAATTACAAATACATGTACATACACAATTATAATCTATGTACTTTTATGTATCAAAATCAATATTCTATATATTTTGTTCGTTAAATGTGCATGTTTTCTTACTTTGAAACTTTAAATTTGATTGTATAATCACTAAATAACATTTTTATTACTGTTAGATTTGGTTTCCTTGAGCAACTTCACCAAATTTTGACAACTTCTTTGATTCCCTTAAGACATATTAGGACCCCTTAAGACATCCCCTTAAGACGTCATATTAGGATATACCCTAAATATTATACTTAATTATATCATTTGTTATGATGAGTCACCCTAAAGTTTAATACTTGTTTATATCACTTAATATTTATACTTAATTATACTCTTCTTTGATCCCCTTAAGATGTCGTATTAGGACCCCTTAAGACATCCTATTAGGGCCCCTTAAGACATCCATAGGTGAAGATGCTTGCTATTGTTCGATTTGTATTTTGAAATAATTTGGTTTAGGATGATATCAAATACATGGAAACTTGTAGATTAAATTAGTTGTCTCTTTTGACAGAGGATGTGACTCCCATTCCAATAGATAGTACTAGAAGAAAGGGTGGATGCAAAGGAAGAAGGTTGTAGTATTTTTGTTGGATGCTATTACTTGTTTTGACAACTTATAAATTAGTATTTTTTGTGGAACATGAGGCCAAGAAGATTTTATGTTCTTAAGTTTTCTCTAGCACTTTGCATGATTTTTAAATATGGGAGTACATGATTTAATTTCAAAACTTTAGCCTATTTTTGGATAATTAAGTTCTTTAATTTTATGTTGTAAAAGAACTAGGAAATATGGTGAATACTTATAGAACAATTTTTTTTGGAAAAACTCATTGCATTTTGATTCGTATTTATGTTTAGTTTATAAAATTTATTAATGCTTTCATTCTCTAGTCTTGTATGGTATTGTTTATTTCTTAAAATTCCATCCATTGTGATATATAAATAGATTGCTTTTGTTTGTAGATTATGATTTATTTTCTTATTTTATTAGATATAACTTGTGTATTAGGACCCCTTAAGACATCTTATTAGGACCCCTTAATACATCCTATTAGGATGTGAATTAAATAAGTTCATTGACTAATTATCACTAATTATTGAATGTGTAGCATGTATGGATCACTAAAATTTGTAAAGTACAAATACTAAAATATCCTATTAATTTCAACTTTAATTTCATGTTTATATTTAATTTCACATTAATGTCTTGACTATGAATCTTTTGAAAAGTACAAATATGTCCTATCAATTACATATTAAAATTTCACATAAAATGCATAAATGTACATGTGTAAATTAAAATTAAACAATAATAAAGTCCATTATTTACAATATATTAAGTGCATGAAACAAATATATTAAGTGCATGAAATAAAGTCCATCAGAGTACAACATAGTGAAATAAATTCCAACAAAGTACTTGACCCATGAAATAAAGTCCATGAAACAATATATTAAGTCCATGAGAAACCAAATATGTAGTCCATGAAATAATCAAATATAACCCATAAAATCATGTTTATCTCATGTATCGTCTCTATAATCAAGAGACCTCTTCACACCATGCGGACTATGCAGATGGCTTGAAACACTTTGTACAAGAGAAAGATGAAATCAGATGTAAGATGATTAAAAATGATTTAATGAAAATTTAATTTATAATTCATCATAAAATTAAATTACCATCATATCTAGCTTTGGATGCTTTGGTGCACCTATACCAACCTTTAAATTCTATGAATCAATCTACATATACAAGAGAAAGAAAGTTGAAATTAGATGTAAGTCTACAATTAAAAATTATTTAATTCAATTTAGTTTATAATTTATCATATTTAAATTGTACCGTAAGAGGTTGTGCACCCTCTACTCCATGACCTATTTTTACATGCTCAACTACAAGATGTGTCTCATGGTATAAAAGAAAAAGAATTTAACATGTATGAGCTCATATATATATATATATAGATATATATATATTCAATTTTAAATTTAATTAAAGTTATTCACAATGTATAATTTATAATTGACTTTAAATATAATCAAAAGTTTAAATTTCCATGATATCTAGAGCTTGCTCTGCATGTCCTCCTAGAGGTCTAACTATGACTGAGTCATGGTAGAAAGTCACACTAACAAAGTCCTACAAGATCAATTTTAAAGTCCTACAAGATCAATTTTGATGCCCATTCTCATTGTTGTATCAACCTAGACATACATATAGACATTTAAAACTTATGATATTGACAAATGTACATGCACATTTGATATATATTGAATTGAAAATTCATAATTGTAACTATAGTAATGTAAGTTAACGTAGTGTCAAAAAAAGTGTCCTTTGACATTTTTTGCACTCGTTTGGGTCCTCCTTGTGGATTTTGGCTTAATGTTGCCTTGATTTAGTGTTGTAATGTGGATAACACATTCACATTAGGTCTTGGGCCCTTGTGAACTAATGGAATTTAGTGGTGCCTTGCAAAGGTGTTGTGAAGTGTTGTAACACACTTTCACACTTTTCTAGGGTTTTATCAATTAACTAAGCATAATAAACATAATTTTAATCATAATTAATCTTAATCTTGACTTATTTGGAGTGTTGTAATGTGTTGTAACACATTTTCACATTCCTCTAGGCTTGTCATTAATAATTTGGCTTTCTTATGCTTTAATTGGCCCTATTTTGCATCCACAAGCCTCATTTATTACATCTTTTCAAGGATAATCCTGACACCAATCAATAACCAATCATAATTCAGGTGTTCTTAGCTTATGTGGCCCATATTTAGTGTCTGGGACTCATTCATCACCTTGTGCGAATGAGCCCCACTTAGGTCTTTTTGGCCCCGATGTAGGTTTCACACATTTCTAGACACTTGATTTTTGGTCCCATACATTATGTGTAATGGGACTCACTCGCCACCTTGGGTGAATGAGTCCCATGTGAAAAAAATTCAAATTTAAATCAAATTTCTGATGGGATTTTATTCTCCTAGATCTGATGTCGGGTTGTAGCATCATAATTTTGGGAGTTCTTGCATAATTAAGTATAAATACAAGGTTATTTCACTCATTTTCTCCTAACAAGCAATCGAGTGATCCCAAGCATTCAAGTATTCATATCCTATCCTTTAAGAGAGTTCATAAGAGCATTCAATGCATTTCAAGGGTAGATTATCAAGCATTCAAGAGCATTCTTCAATTGTCAACCATCATGTCAAAGGTTGTTTGCATCATGTTGTTTTAGAGCTAACAATTGTGGTGTAGGGTTTTGTGATTCAAGCAAGAATTGCATTCAAGATCTATCAACATCAAGAAAGAGTCAAGAACCACATCCATTAGAGCCATCACTTACATATTTGCATCCTTTTATTGCAAGGGTTTGGTGAGGTGCAAGATTATCTTTTCTTCATTCATCATTCTCCTTTCATATTTTCTTTCATTTCAAGGTTTATTAACCAACAAGGGGTTTGGCCAAGGAAAACCCCTATTCACTAACCCCTACAACATTTTTCCCTCTTCTTGTGTGTGATTTGTAGGGTTAGGTTTTAGATTTGCTAAGAAGTAAAGGTGGAGAAAAGTTGTCAAGTCTCTAAAAGTTGTCAAAGTTGTCATCAAGCCTTGGAGGAGCTTGGAGAAGACCCACATGTACTATTTTGTAGTTTCGGATCTAGAAACCAGTCAAAAAGAGCAGAGTAGACCAAGAGGCACAAAATCCACTTTTGAATTTCTAGAAAAGTAGAAGTGGACTAATTCATGACTATTTGTGAATGAGTCCCACTTCACAGGCCTGAACATTTTTTTTGCAAATTTGGATACCCTTTTGGTTGAAACCTACTCTTGCACATTTTCCTGGAAGCTGGACTGATTCACCCAGCCTAGTGTATGAGTCCCAATCAACTTCAAAAAAAAAAAATTTAGTGATCCAAACCTTCATTCTACCTTCTTTAGTATTCCAAGTGCACACTTCCAATCTCATAGCTTTTTGCTGCACTTTGTTCACTTTCTTAGGTCATTTAGATTTTGTTTGCATATCACACTATGTTTTCTAGCATATTATATTTTCCAAGTTTACACTTGGTGGTGAACCACTCATTATACACCATTTAATCCCTAGAACCTTCCCTTTGCAATATTCCAATCTCCTTTGCATTGAAATCTCAAGGGTTTGTTCTCAAGTGAAAGGTTGGAAATTGGTCTTTTTCCCTTTAGGTCCAAAACCCCAGAAGCAAAAGAAAGCACACACCATTTTCTTCTTTTCATTTTGGTGAACTTGCATATAGAGCATCATAATTTTGATTTGGAGTGCATTTTTATCTTATATTTAGCTTGCATTAACTTTGCATTACATTTTGCATTAGTTAATTTGCATCCCAGCATTTCAAAATTTGCATTATTGCACTTAAATTCATTGAAAATCAGTAAAATTCTGCATTTGCATCTTAGATTTTCCTCAAAAAACATAAAAAGCATAAAATTCAATTCAATTTTTTTGAAAATTTTCAAAAAAAATAGTACTTGGACTCATTCGTCACCTTTGGTGAATCAGTCCCCTTGTATATTTTTCACTGCATTTTCTGGCATTTATAGTTCAATTTCTAAGTTTTTGTTTGTTGTTTATGCATTTCAGTTTTACTTTCCATAATTTTAGTTATAATCATTTTTTTCTTATTATTTTGCATTGCATTTACATTCACCCCACATTTAGTAGCCTTTACATGAGTGTTTGGTGTCCTATTGATAATATATTAGTGAGAAGAAGTTTGAGACTCATGTCATCCCACGATAGCACAATCATTATGGATCTTGGGTTATCTAGAGCTTTCACTCCTAGTATTGACACTAGTACAGTAGGCATGGATAACACCCTTAGTAACTCTTTTCCTTCAGATTGCATGCAAGTTGAAACAAGAAATGATACAATGCCGCAAGAAAACACAATTTACATCCATGAAAATCTAGTGAACTTACAACATGAAATAATCCTTGAAAAAATTTCAACCACTAGAATTCCTACAATAGAAAAAATTCACCACATAATTGAAAGGGATGATGGGCTTGACCTCATGAAAAAAGTGGCTCAAATATTTGGCAATCATCTTGCCTCAACCACTAGTTGTCCTTTAACTACAAGCAATGTTACAAGCCAAGGAGGAACTTAAATTCCTCCTCCCACTACAATAGCCTCAATTCCTACCTATACCAACCCTCAAGTCATGACAACAATGCAACAAATTAGTAATTTTATTCCTTCCCTGGGTATTCCTACTAGCATCCCTAGTTCCTATGTGGCATTGAAAGTTATATCTCCTACATTACCACCTATAAACATTCCATTCACTTGTCCTATGACCACACACACTCCATCATCACTTTCACTTCCATCCTATAACACAAGCAATGAACCTCTCATAACACAAATTTTCCAAACTTTTTCATCCCTTCAAAATAAAATTTCCACCATCAACCAAAATCAAAATGGCCCCACCCGCATATTATGTCAAAATTAGTCATTGTCCTTGGAGATATTATGAAAATTGATTCCAAAAGGTGTAGAGGTGCCTAGATTTGAGAAATATGGAGGGAAGTGAGATCCTTCTAACCATGTTAATGCCTACACTTCCTTATGTAGGGACTTTTTCCTTGACAATAAATTGTTGGAAAAACTTTTTCCTAGGTCCTTGAAAGACAATGCCTTGGAATGGTTCTCTTCTTTACTGAATAACTCAATTCTCTCATTCAATGAACTTGTTGAGGCATTTGTAAACCATTTCCAAGTGCATATGAATCCCAAGATGACCTTGGGCGATTTGATGATATGTAAGAAAAAAGATGATGATTTGATTTTATCTCACACTATCAATCACTCTATTCCCAAATCAATGTCAAGGTCCCCAACCCAAACCTTCAAAATATGTTTATAGAAAACTTGCAAACTAAGATTCAAGAAAAGTTGACCATGATGAAATTCTCATCCTTAATGCACCTATGCATTGCCCTCCGTGATTATCAAAATTTGGTTAGTTGTTGAGATACAAGGTTCACTTCTAGCCGAACTGAGAGATCCGATCCCACAAACCAAAACAATCCCCAACCTTTTAGAAAACAAAATAAAGGGTTCCTTCAATTCAACTCCCCTCAAAAACCAACCTAAAATGTCAACAACCAAGTAGGTGTTGTCAAAGCCTCGATGCCCTTTAGTTATGGAGATCCAAAAAGACAATTCAATCCCTTGCCCGATACCATCCATAACATAGTGTCCCAACTCCTAGAACAAAAAATGATTATGTTTCCACTTGTCAAAACACCTGACCCTACTAATCCTTTACCCCCGAGCTTCAAATCAAATGCTTATTTCCACTACCATCAATAAAATGTATATGACACGGAACATTGCAAGCATCTTAAACATCTTGTGCAAGACCTCATTGATTTTGATCGTCTATCCATTGGAGGTGTTAATAATCAAGGAAATAAGTCCATTTCCCCTCTAAACCAAAATTTGCCAATTTTTACCAACCCAATACCCAAACATAATATTTCATTTTCCAAAGCCAACAAAACTACAAAGAATGATGTGATGAATGTTGATACAATTGATTAAAACAATGATTTTGTTTTAAATAATGCTATCAATATCAATCATATGGATGAAATGATAGTGGTGATAGATGTCATACCTTGTAAGGGAAAACCTAAGATTCCTCTTGAAATTTCTTTCTCCTCTAAGGATATACTTAAACATTTTCCTAATGGTCCTCTCTACATAGCTAGCCATATCTATTACAATCCCACTAATGGGATACTAATAGATCCCGCCTATGGAGAGAATGTGATCACTGAAGAATTTCTACTTTTAAATGAACTCTATCAAGATCAATATGATAGACCAAAATAATGGATCAACACACACAATTGATTTGTGTGCCCTACGATAGGATCAATCACCCCACCATTGCAAATAGGACCAAAAACATTAGATGTCACATTCTCCATCATCCCGCTGTTGGACCAATTTTGTGTGAACCTAGGCCACCCATGGATTTTCTCCATGAAAGTTGTCCCTTCGGTTGTGCATAAATGTTTAAAGTTTCCCTTTGACAATGAAATATGCATTGTCCACCATAGCGGCTTTAACCCTTTATCATCTAAAGGAAACTTTTCCTTAGATTCCTTTTGGCCCAAGCCCATGGAACCTATAAAGCCAAGAGAAGACTTATTTTTCTTGTCCTATCAAAAGTTCAAGGAAAATAAGATAGAAAAACTATATCTCTGAAACATGTCCCCATCCACCTTCGAACCTCTCATCCTAGACCAAACCATGCTTCAACCTAAACAAGAACCAAACAACCAAGACCAACCAAAAACAAAAACTTCACCTACATCCTCCAAAAGACCAAGAGATAGTTTAAACAACCCCGTCACACCTCCTAGAATAAAAAAAGTTTACAAAGCCAAAGAGAAAGTGGATGAACAACCTCCTATGGTTCCTTTCATTCCTCCCCTTAGGGAAGAAAATAAACCTACGATTGATCAACCCGCTCCTACATAAACACAACTTGAAAACAAAACCAAAAGAAATAGAGGTGCTAGAGAGCATAGGTGAAGATTTCGTGCCCTTGCTCACAAATTACATGAAGAATTAAACAAAGAAAATGAAGATCTGAATTTGACTGAAGCAATGCATGATGACCCCACTAACCAGCCAAAAAAAATGACCCAATACATAAATCACAACAAGAGTTGAACTCTTCAATGGAAATTCTCATTTGACCTCCTGGATGATGATGACGAGATCACTAAAATTGATCAAGAGGTACATAATGAATTGAACACATTGTTTTCCTCTTCCATGAGCTTAAACAAAAAATCTCCTATAAAGATTGTGGAACATGGTGCTTCTCCTAGTTCGACACTTGCACTTGTCCCTTTGGATAGTTTCCCACAATAAAAATGCACATAACATGATTGGGAGGTAGATGACTTGCTCATAGGTTGACTCGCATTTTCCTTACTAGTCTTTTGAATTTTTCTTTTTCTTTTTCTTTTTTGTGATTGCATGTGCATGATGTGATCCCCCATAATGTTCTATTTGATTTTCTCTCTCTCTCTCTCTCTCTTTATGAAATTCCTCTATTTTTACCTTCATTCTTCTCCATTCGTGCATCACTTTCACTTTTTATCTTTATCTTTTTCTTGTGTTTTCCTTTTGGGGATGATGCAAGGGATCAAGAAATTCATGTTTCCTTCATGTTGACCCAAAATATTTTCCTTTTTCTGTTTCCTTTTCTTTTCCTTTGTCTTGTGTTTTCCTTTGGGGGATGACACAAGGCATTGAGACACCCTATGTATCTTCCATGTTGACCCAAAAGGTTTTTCTTTATTTTCACTCTCTTTGTTTCATTCTTCTAGGTCTATGTGTATTTGGGGAATGATGACAGTTCCAAGCTCTCTAAGAAACATTATAGAAAAGAACATACTGATCCCAAATCCATAGATCCCTTATGTGTTTGGTGTTTTCATTTTGGGGGAAACCCCTCTCTTTTATTTTTCTCTTGCATGACACAACTTTACTCGAAAACATATGACTTGGCATAGGGATTTCCAAGTTGGATCTCATGTATTATTTTTCTTGTTAGAATTTTTTATTTTCTACTTTAAATTAATTGCTCATAGTGTGGTGCTTAGAAATTCCTTTAAAGTGGGGGAATACATTAGCATTATTCTTTTTCATTTTTCCTTTTTCTTGGTTCTTAGTGCAACCTTCTTACTTCATACGATGCATTTGTCACTTTGTGGATGACATTGGGTGTAATATCCTCCAGGAGCATGATCTCTCTTAGTATATTACATTCCTCTTAGTGGCTTGATGCAACACACTGCATCCCCTGAGTTTTGAATTTTCTATTCTCTAATTGGTCCTCTCTTGGAGACATTAGGTACAATGTTCCCTAAGTTAAAGAACTCGTATGAACTAAGCAAGAATCCTTTGAACATTCTTTGCATTTTGAATTTTTCATTTGTTGTTATATGGCCACCTTACATAACATAGCTTGCGTGCCTATGGAGCCATCCAGTTTGTTCATGAGCTCCAAGTATACAAAGTTTTTCTTGTCTCATGAAGCTCGAAAAATCATTTTTGTGTGGCATCTTATTAAAGTTATTAGGAGGGGTAACTTTGGTATGGTTGAGCAGGAAGCCCAATCTGAGGCATGAATCTCCCCATAGCCACTTGCGTGTGTGTAAGTGCATACCAACCATGAGTGTGTGTTTCTCACCTAGTGGAAAACTAGGAGTTCCATCGTTTCAGAGTGAGTATTCATTTTCTGGACAAACAACCTAGATCCGATCCACATCGGGATGGAAAAATAGTCAAAGCTTGAGCTGATTCTTTTATTTCTTTACTTTTCTCTTTTTCATCCTTGGCAGTGTATGATTGGCCTTGTTGTTGTTCTTTATATCATTTTCATGTGTGTGTCTTTGTGCTTATGTTGGTTTTCTATGGGATCTTGGTCCTAGGGGATTGATCACCCCTCTTAATCGTTGTCATCCCATATTTATAGAATTAGTTCATTAGAACCCCTCTTGGTGCATATTTTTCTACTTTAGTGTGATTTTGAAGTAGGTTCATGCTCTCACTAAAGTGGGGGCTAAATATAGTGTCGAAAAAAGGGTCCTTTGACATTTTTTGCACTCATTTGGGTCCTCCTTGTGGATTTTGACTTAATGTTGCCTTGATTTAGTGTTGTAATGTGGATAATACATTCACATTAGGTCTTGGGTCCTTGTGAACTAATTGAACTTAATGGTGCCTTACAAAAGTGTTGTGAAGTGTTGTAACACACTTTCACACTTTTCTAGGTTTTTATCAATTAACTAAGCATAATAAACATAATTTTAATCATAATTAATCTTAATCTTTCCTTATTTGGAGTGTTGTAAAGTGTTGTAACACATTTTCACATTCCTTTAGGATTTTCATTAATAATTTGGCTTTCTTATGCTATAATTGGCCCTAATTTACATCCACATGCCTCATTTATTGCATCTTTTCAAGCATAATCCTGACACCAATCAATAACCAATCATAATTCAGGTGTTCCTAGCTTGTGTGGCCCAAATTTAGTGTTTGGGACTCATTCACCACCTTAGGAAAATGAGTCCCACCTAGGTCTTTTTTGCTGAAATGCAAGTTTCACACATTTCTAGACACTTTTGATTTTTGGTCCCATACATTATGTGTAATGGGACTCATTCACCAACTTGGGAGAATGAGTCTCGTGTGACAAAAATTTAAATTTAAATCAAATTTCTAGTGAGATTTTATTCTCCTAGATCTGATGTCGGCTTGTAGTGTTGTAATTTCGAGAATTCTTGCATAATTAAGTATAAATACAAGGTTCTTTCACTCATTTTCTCCTAACAAGAAATCAAGTGATTCCAAGAATTCAAGTATTCATATTCTAGCCTTCAAGAGAGTTCACAAGAGCACTTGAGCATTCACAAGAGAATTCAATGCATTTTAAGGGTAGATTATCAAGCATCCAAGAGCATTCTTCAATTGTCAACCATCATGTCAAAGGTTGTTAGCATCATGTTATTTTAGATCTAACAATTGTGGTGTAGGGTTTTGTGATTTAAGCAAGCATTGCATTCAAGATCTATCAAAATCAAGCAAGAGTCAAGAACCACATCCATTGGAGCCATCACTTACATGTTTGTAGCCTTTTATTGCAAGGGTTTGGTGAGTTGCAAGATTGCATTTTGTTCATTCATCATTCTCCTTTCATATTTACTTTCATTTCAAGGTTTAATTACCAACAAGGGTTTTGACCAAGGGAAACCCCTATTCACTAACCCCCATAACATTTTCCCCTCTTCTTGTGTGTGGTTTGTAGAGTTAGGTTGTAGATTTTCCAAGAATCAAAGGTGGACAAAAGTTGTCAAGTCTCTAAAAGTTGTCAAAGTTATCATAAAGCCTTATAGGAGCTTGGAAAAGACCTACAGGTACTATTTTGTAGTTTCAAATCCAAAAACCAGTCAAAAAGAGTAGAGCAGACTTAGAGTCACTGAATCCACTTCAGAATATTTGGAAAAGTAGAAGTGGAGTGATTCACCACTATTGGTGAATGAGTCCTATTGTACAGGCTTGAACAAGATTTTTGCAAATTTGGATACCCTTTTGGTTAAAACCTACTCCTGCACATTTTTTTGAAAGATGGATTGATTTTCTCAGCCTAGCATATGAGTCCTAGTCAGCTTCAACAACAATTTTTTTTGCAATCTAGACCTACATTCTACTTTCTTCAGTCTTCTAGGTGCACACTTCTAGTCTCATAGCTTTTTACTACATTTTGTTCACTTTCTTAGGTAATTTAGATTTTGTTTGCATATCACACTATGCTTTCCAACATATTACCTTTTCCAAGTTTACACTTGGTGGTGAACCCATCATTATACATCATTCAATCCTTATAATCTTCCCTTTGCAAGATTTCAATCTCCTTAGCATTGAAATCTCAAGGGTTTGTTCTTGAGTGAAAGATTGGAAATCAGTCTTTTTCCTTTTAGGTCCAAAACCCTAGAAGTGAAAGAAAGCACACACCACACTATTTTATTCTTTTAAGTTAAATAATTTACAATATAAATCTACCTACCCCTGATCTGCGATGCTCGTTAGTGGAAGAGTGCTTGAAAACCCCTTAGATTGAATCGATGTGGAAGTTGATTGACTCCCATGAACCAACATAAATATTTAAAACATATGTTCATGATTGAATTATAAATCAAGTTAAAAAATATTTCATATAAATTTAAAAAATTGAAATCAAAATACCCCATAAGGGTTGCAGACTAGGACTGGTGTTGACATATGTATTCACATTTCAGATGATTACCCCATTGTTAGTGTCATCTGTACACCAAACAGTTTGATTGTTAAATTATATTGCAATTTTTTTTATATATATATTCATTAAAATTCTTATAAATTCAACATGTAGATGCATATTTATACCTCTGTCACACTATCATTAGGGTGATGCTCTATAGTAAGAAATTCTACAAATGAACTGAGGCAACCAGATGATCCACAAGAACCTCCACGTCCACCCAAACTAGGTGTGGCCTAATCAGGTCCATAGCATAGCTGATGGAAACTAGTACATACATGTGGTGTTGACACTCATGGAGTGGAATAATCATTTATGCCTAGTACAATGTTCTTTGGGGATTTCACTATGTTGTCAAAGGAAGGATGTGATCTTATTTTGGATATGTAATCACATTTCAATATGAAAAAGGCTACACCAAGGAAGGGATTTGATCTTGAGGGTTATAATGGTTTTGGAAGGAAAAAATAGAATATAGGTGATATGATCATATACCATATCCTCATGATGACATTATCAGAAACATGGAGGAAGAGGAGGCTGAATTTTCCATCGATAACTATAATAGAGAAATGGAACAAAAAATGAACGAGATATAGGAAGAAAAAATTTTGTCCTTTGGAAGTGAGGAATCTTCTAATGAAGGAGATCCCTAAGGCTAAACTGATAAGATTCCCAAACTGAGAATTGAAGAGTATCAACCTCCAAACAGAGAACAAAAAGTTGAGGAATGATCTAAAAAAAAATACTAGGCAATTGGCCTACAAGTCCTTTGTTTTTTATGATCAATTTATAAATTCTCCTAAATTTAGATATTTATTGTACAAACAAAAAGGAAAAGAAATAAGGGAATTAGTCACAAACATCACACCCAACAATGAAAACCAGTTGCTTAACACTTTGAAGGTGGATGTAGAGAATGAAATGAAGAATATGACTCCAGAGAGGAAGAAAATTGTTGGAGGAGTCTGGTGTGATGATCTTCCCTAGTCTAGATTTAAAATTTTCTCTTGTTTTTGATAGATTTATACATAATAATGGTGCTAAGCATAAGCTCAGTCTAGAAGGGGTGACAAAAGTATACACCGGATCAAGATACAACCCTGATGAGAAATTTCTTATGATTTGGGCTATGTATCCCCCACATAAAAAAATTGTGATTATTGATACTAAGAAGGAATTTGGTCATGTGATGACACTGAAAGTAGGAGAAACTGATCCTGTGGTCACAACTGACATTGGAATTAATGTAGCCAAATTAAATAAAGCACAGATTCAAAGGTTAATCAAGGAACGAGATACGTACAAGATGAACAATGAAAAGATGCTCAAATAAAATGAATTTCTAAAAGACATGGTTAAAGATACATTCAAGGGAGACACTAAATTATTAACTCAAGGAGAGGTTTCACAATCAAAGGATAAAAGTGAGGAATTACAAGTACACACTCAAGTGAGTAAAGCCATATTTGACACACTCTCTACAATTTTAGAAAAGAGGCATGCCAATCTGATGGTCTGAATGGACAAGTTCTGGGTAACCCACTCCAAGAGTCACACCACTATTCAGAAACATAAGAGAATAAATGACAGGATTCAGGAAAAGATCTAGGAGATACAAAAGAGAAGCACCTATGACACTCGAGCCATTATAGTTGTTGAGGATGTGATGAGAAAACATAAAGATTATTATAAGGAGCTTCATGCAGATGCAAAAGAGTTCATTGATGCTTTAAAGGAAGGGGTTCCTACACTATTCAAAGATGAGGGAGAATTGAAATACTAGAGTGAATGGAAGAAAGAGTGTAGACACATATTGCAAGGAGCCTTTGAAGTAGCCAAGAACAAGGATTCAACATTGGAGGAGGCTTGTGAGCATTTGGAGAAGATGATCATCATGGAGATCACTGCGAGGAATGTTGTAGAGGATGCTGACACCCACTTGAGTCAAGAATATTTAGATCATATAAGAAAAGTTCATTTATGGCTCATTAGAGCTTAATTATCAATGTTAATTGTTGTTAATTCCAAATGAGATTTATGAAGAGGTGTACCCTCTTCAAGATATTGATATATAAGTTGGGCATTGAATGATTAGATAGTAAGAGCGAATAGGGAGAGAATAGGAGACATGCAAGAGATGCTTTTCAAAATATTTATCATATATATTATACTACATGGACCATGATGTATGCATGAATTTTGGTAGAAATCAATATAATATTTTTAATTCTGCGTGACTCGATATTGATGTCTATTTTTTTTTTATTTAAAGCAATTATCTGGCTATCTCCACATTGTTATTTCTCTATTATTTGAATTTACATATCCAAGTTGATATTCAATTTCATCAAGACAAATTTGTTGTTATTGTGTAATCAATTTTATTGGTTTCCATCAAAGAATTAAATCCTTTTAATTTATTATAGTAACTTGGAAGTAACATTTGGATCAGTAAGAAGAGTTAGGTAATTGATAAGATTGTCATACTGTCTCCAACTTGATGTTATCTAGTTATTCAAATTGAGGATATACTTCATTTTTCAATACACATTTTTTGTCATTGTGTGATTATTTTAATTGGTTCCTTCAAGGAAGGATTAAAATCCTTTTAATAAATCACACTAACTTGATAGGATCAATTGAATCAATAAGAAAAGTTTGTCAGTCACATTCTTGCACGTTTATACAATGTATAAACAAGTTTAAGTGCCAAATAATTAGAATTGTAACCAATAACAATAACATATCACAAAACCTCATTGAATTCACTTACCCAATTGAACTGTAGATTTTTGGGTAGGACTTATAGTCTACTCTTGCACTCTTAGGATGTTGCACCTAAAAGGAGAGAGACAAACCCCACTCAAAAGTCTAGCTAGGTTGACTCAAATTATGCAATGTATGATGTTATTTAGATTGAATTGAATGATCTAAGTGCAATTGGATGATCTATTTGACTGATTATGAATGCAAGACCTAAGAATTATGCAATGTTGGAAAACACAATGTGATATGAAAACATGAACTAAGTATGAACAAATGCAAAACAGAAAAGAAGAAGGTTGATTCAAAGTGCACCTGGGTAGAGAATGGAGAATCTAGAATATTCTGAATGCTGACTGAGATCACTAAAAATCACTAGTGGGACTCATTCACCACTGATGGAAAATCAGTCCTACTTCTGATGAAAGCTACCTCGAAACTAGTTTTTGAGTGTGGGGCTTTAGAATCTGACAAAATCTGTATTTCTAGCCTTTAGGTGGGACTCATTCACCACTAATGGCGAATAATTCCTCTCCCAAAATTCTAAGAAATCAAGGGACAATTCTACAACACCAAATCTGAGGTTGTCTGCTTGTCGGGTTGATGAAGTTAATTCTCCAGAAAGCAAACAAAATATCTTCTCCAAGCTTGAAATAAGGTTGATTTGACTTGAAGCTCCTTGTTGAATTGTTGACGAGCTTTCAACACCTAATTGCTTGTCAAATCTACATACACAAGTCTACAAATACACATGTAAGAGGGGAAAAATGGTTGAGGGTTAGAGAATAGGGGTTTGCCTTGGTCAAACCCCACTTTGGTAATCAAACCCTTAATGAAATAATGAAATGTAAGAGAATGATAAACAAATAACATGAAAATGCTATCAACTTACCAAACCCTTGTTGAAGAAAATCTAAAGTTATGTCAATGGTTGCTTCAAGATGCTTGAATGATGCTTGATTAGATGATGCAAAGTGCTTGAATGCTTGATTAAGTGAGTAAATTAGTGAACTTGATGAATGCTTGAATGAATGGGGGGTTAAAATGGATGTAAGAACACTTATTTATACAGTTTTGTGCCTTAGTAACTTGATGATGCCTCATCACAGGATGGCATCAAATGATTTTAAATATATACCCAAAAGGAAATTTGTATTTTTTGAATTTGGAGCCAAGAGGGACTCATTCGCCACCCATGGAAAATGGGTCCCACCTTGGACTTGAAAGTGGGTGTTAGGAATTAAGTCACATTTAATGTTGTTTATCGGGTTTACATTCAAAAATACACTTAATTAAGCCTTATAAGGGCATAAAGGGGTGAAATAAAGCATAAGAAAGGTGAAAATAGTGAAATTATGCTTAGAAAATTGTGAAATCTTGTTACAAGACTTTACAACACTTCAAAATAGGACTTGATAAGTTATGAAAAGGTGATTTTTAGGTGAATTGTAATGAATAGAGTCTAGAAAAGTGTAGAAATGTTTTACAAAACTTCACAACACCTTCACAAGACGTCATAATTTGAATTTTAAGGACCTAAATGTGAATGTTTAAGCCACATTACAACATTAAATCAAAGCAAAATAGGCCAAGAATCATGTAGAAAGACCTAAAAGACCATGAAAATGCCAAGGGTCCATTTTTCTACGGTGCATTTATCCCCCACTTTAGTGAGAGGATGAACCTGCTTCAAACTCACACTAAAGTAGCCATGCATACCAAGAGGAGGGTTCAAATGCACTTATGTTAGAAAGATCAAATGAAAATGATCAAGATGGATGATCAAGCACCCAAGATGAAGATCCCATGGAAAACTAAACATAAGAAAAAAGGAACACACAAGTGTTGAAATGAAAGAAGAAAAGTCAGATGGAGCTTCAATCGTCTGTCCAATTAGTTGTGGATTAGATCTAGGCTGTTTGTTTGAAAAAGAGAATGCATACTCACTTTGGGGTGAAAAAACTCATGGTGTTCCGTCGAGTGAGAAGGCCCAAAAGGGTGAAGTACATACGCTATTTGGTATGCACTCACAAACACAAAGGTGGCTATGGGGAAAGTTGTGCCACTAAATGGGCTTTGTGCTCAACCATATCAAAGTTATGCCTCCTAATAACTTTAATAAAAAGGCACCACAAAGTAAAATGTCAGTTCATGCTTCATGAGACAAGAAATTCTTCGTATGCTTAGAACCCATGAACAAAGAGAGAGGTACCACAGTCATGCAAGTTGCGTTATGCAAGGTGGCAAAAGTACAAAATGTAAAATGTAAAAGTGTAAAATGGAAAAATATGTTCAAAGGAGTCTTGTTAAGTTTATGCGAGGCATGTCACTTAGGGAACATTGTGTCTAATGTCTCCAAGAGAAGACAAATCAAAGAATAAAATATTCACAACTTGGGGGATGTAGTGCATCGCATCAGGCCACCAAGAGGAATGTAATATGTTGAGATAGATCACACTTATGAAGAACATCCAACCCAATGTCACCCAAAAAGTGACAAACACGTCGTATGAAGTGACAAGGCTGCACTAAGAACCAAGAATGCAAATGAATTATTGTAATGTATGCCCCCCATTTTAAAGGAATTTCTACACACCGTTCTGTGAGAAATTACTTTAAAGTAGCGAAGCAAAGAAAATGCAAAAAGGAAAATATAAAACAAGACATGAGAGCCAACTCAGAAATCCCTATGCCAAGTCATATGTTTCCGAGAAAGGCTACTTCATGTAAACGAAAAAGAAAACAAAAGAAAAGGGATTTCCCCCCCAGAAAAGAGAACACCAAACACATAAGGGATCTATGGATTTGGGGCCAGTATGTTCGTTGCTGCAATGTTTTTATTAAAGAGCTCAAAACTGTCATTATTCCCCAAAGCACATAGAACTGGAAGAATGACACAAAGAGAGTGAAAACAAAAGAAAAATAAGATCTATTTTGGGTCAACATGGAAATACATTGTGGTCTCAATGCTTTGCACCATCCTCAAAAGGAAAAAAATAAGCGAAAAGAAAAAAAAAAGTGAAAGAAAAGGAAAAACTTTTGGGTCAACATGAAGGAGAAATTTCGGTCTCAATGCCTTGTGTCATCCAAAAAAGGAAAACAGAAGAAAAAGACAAAGTAAAAAGGGAAAGGAACCAATTGGGTCAACATGGAAGAGACATAGAGCATCTCAATGCTTTGCATCATCCCCAAAAGGAAAACACAAAATAAAAATGAAAAAGAAAGGAGCATTTGGGTTAACATGGAAGAGACATAGGGCATCTCAATGCTTTTGTCATCCCCAAAAGGAAAAAAAAAAACAAAAATGAAAAAGAAAGGAAATTTTGGGTCAACATGGAAGATACATAGGACGTCTCAATGCTTTGTGTCATCCCCAAAAGGAAAACACAAAACAAGAACGAAAAAGAACATGCACAATATAGAGAAGAATAGAGGTATGAATAAAAGAAGTGTACAAATAGAGAGAACATCAAATGCATGGTATGGGGTATCACGATACACACATAAAAAGGAAAATGTGAAAAGGGGCTAGTAATGAAAATCCAAGTCAACCATTAATCGAGTTATTCGCTTGATAATCTTAAGCAGAAGGGAAATAACACAGTTAAGAGACAAGAACAAATGCATTACTACGATAAGGCTAACTTCATGACACCCACAAAGTGTAAGGAAAGAGTGAGCCAAAGAGGGTGATGTGAAAAGATCATGCAATAGTGAGAGTAGAAAATTCTAAAACTATGGCATGAGAAATGGATTTAGTTTTTATGGGATAATAGGAAAGAAATTTGTATCAGTGAAGTGATACTTATCCAGTATGTCCTTCAATGTTCGACATTCTTCGATTTGATGTCCAAGAACACGATGATATTTGCAAAATGGTATGTTAGAATCTTTAGGATGAATGACCAACCTATTCATAGGTGGTAAAAGTATAAGACCTTTGTTTAAAAGCAGTTGAAGTCTCCTTTCACATTCACATGTAGGATGAGTAGGAAAATTGAGTTTTTTCAATTTGTAAGGTCATTTTCATTTGCTAGACTTTCCTTTTTTGTGAATGGAAGGAGGAAGAGGACCCATTGGTATCCTAGCATCCTTTTCATTAGAATCAAGTAATGGTTGTTCACGTGGAAGGAGAATGTTTAAGTCAAGAGGAGAATCAAAGATCACTGTACCATCATCGCAAAGTCTCCAATATTCAAAAGGAGGTTTATCAGGATGAGGAGGATCTTGACATCCTAATCCTATGGTGCTTTCTTCTGTTGGTTTTTTTAGAGGAGTTGGTGGATGTCATGTTCATGGGCTATCACTTCCTTGTTTACTTAGGATAGTAAAGCCTTTACCATATGTTTCTTCAAGGTTTATGGGAGTGTTTGTGACTTTGCGATCATAAAATGGGTGAGGATGTGTTGGTTGAGAGGAAATAGGTCCACTTGATGGAGGAATTTTAGGCCCTTCATTGATCTCAGGATGTAAATATGCAAAATGATCAGGAGGTGCAATAGTAGGAAGATCTTGTGGCTTCATGGATGGGTAAAAGGATGCATTGGCTTCTAGGTTATCAAGACATTTGTTTAAGAACTTATTCATGCTATCATCATCTTCTCCAATGATGTCTACATCACGAGGAGGAAAATCATGAGGAGTTGAAGGAGCATGAGGAAGCTCAAGGTCATTAGGGTCACAGTCAAAGGCACAATTGGACATGTCTACCAGGGATTTTAATGAATTCCAAAACTTATTAAATGAAAATTCCATGATGACAATGAATGCAAGTAAACTAAGATGCAAGAAAAAGCTGAAAATAGAGATTCTAGGAATTAAAACAAAAAGCAACTACAAAAAAATGTAATGTAGGAAATACCCAGAAAATACCTAAAAATGTTGTGTAGAATGTGCAAGTGGATTAATTCGCCCAGGGTGGTGAATGAGTCCAACTATGAGATTTTTTTATGTTTTTCAGAAAATTTAAAGTGATTTTAATGCTTTTTAGATGCCAATGAAGGATGCAGATGCATATTTTTAGTTTTTTCAATGATATGCAATGCAAAAATGAAATCTAAATGAGTCTTTCACTAATACAATTTGAGAAACCCTAGGATGCAAAAATAAGACAATACCCTAATTGAATGTTGATGCAAATGAAGTCTAGGATGCAAGATGCAATTGAAATCAGAAATGTAAAGTGCTCAATATGCAGGTTCACCAAAATGAACTATATATTTTTGGGTAGGGCTTATAGAATACTCTTGCACTCTTAAGATGTTGCACCTAAAAGGAGAGAGATAAACCCCACTCAAAAGTCTAGCTAGGTTCACTCAAATTATGCAATGTATGATGTTATTTAGACTAAATTGAATGATCTAAGTGCAATTGGATGATCTATTTGATTGATTATGAATGCAAGACCTAAGAATTATGCAATGTTGGAAAACACAATGTGATATGCAAACATGAACTAAGTATGAACAAATGCAAAACAAAAAAGAAGAAGGTTGATTCAGAGTGCGCCTAGGTAGAGAATGGAGAATCTAGAATATTCTAAATACTGACTGAGATCACTGAAAATCACCAGTGGGACTCATTCACCACAGATGGGGAATCACTCATGCTTTTGATGAAAACTACTTGGAAATTGGTTTTTGAGTGTCTGGATCCAAAATCTGACAAAATTTAGATTTCCAGCCTTTAGGTGGGACTCATTCACCAATGATGGAAAATTAGTCCTCTCCAAAAATTCTAAGAAATCAGGGGATAATTCTGCAACACCAGATCTGAGGTTGTCTTCTTGTCGGGTTGATGATGTTAATTCTATAGAAAAAGGACAAAATTTCTTCTCCAAGCTTGAAATAAGGTTGATTTGACTTGAAACACCTTGTTGAATTGTTGACCACCTTTCAACACCTAATTGTTTGTCAAATCTACATACACAAGTCTACAAATACACATGCAAGAGGGGGAAAATGGTTGAAGGTTAGATAATAGGGGTTTGCCTTGGTCAAACCCCACTTTGGTAATCAAACCCTTAATAAAATAATGAAATGTAAGAGAATGATAAACAAATAACATGCAAATGCTATCAACTTACCAAACCCTTGTTGAAGAAAATATGAAGATATGTCAATGGCTGCACCAAGATGCTTAAATGATGCTTAATTAGATGATGCAAAGTGCTTGAATGCTTGATTGAGTGAGTAAATTAGTGAACTTAATGAACGCTTGAATGAATGGGGGTTAAAATGGATGTAAAAATGCTTATTTATACATTCTTGTGCCTTAGTAACCTGATGATATGTCATCATAGGCCAACATCAAGTGATTTTAAATAAAAACCTGAAAGGAAGTTTGGTTTTTTTTTAATTTGGAGCCAAGAGGGACTCATTCACCACCCATGGAAAATGGGTCCCACCTTGGACTTGAAAGTGGGTGATGGGAATCAAGTCACATTTAATGTTGTTTATCGGGTTTACATTAAAAAATACACTTAATTAAGCCTTATAAGGGCATAAAGGGGTCAAATAAAGCATAAGAAAGGTGTAAATAGTGAAATTATGCCTAGAAAAGTGTGAAATCTTGTTACAAGACTTTACAACACTTCAAAATAGGACTTGATAAGTGATGAAAAGGTGATTTTAAGGTGAATTGTAATGAATAGAGTCTAGAAAAGTGTAGAAATGTTTTACAACCTACATTTTTGAGATCCAATAGATTGGTAACTCCACTGGGGAAAAGTCAATTATGAATCTAGGCCTTTCATTATAGACTCAACACCTTGTACAAGATTCCGCTAGGAACAAGAAATTATAAAATTTTCTCACTTTTCTTAAAAGCGAGTGGTGACACTTTAAAAAAAAATGCATGAATGGGAAGTACAAATACACATGATCAACAAAGAGAAACCCTAGAATTCAGAGTATTAAAGCATCCTACGAGATGAATGGTAGGAGATCTTTGAACCAAGAGAGCCCAAAGAAGAACAATGTTAGGTGGACAGATAAACATGGGTCCCCCCCTTCAAAGACTAATACAAATAAGGGCAAGGATAAAGCTACAAATGTAACTAATGAAGATAGGGAGAACTTAGTAGAACAACCCTTTACAATGCATAATAGTCTTGATCCATTGCATAGATCAAGATTCCATAATGATGACTTGAACAAAGATCCTTGTACTCCCTTTGAACAAGAAAACACTAGTCATCGTATTTTTCACTGGAAGGAGGACCCTAAGAAAATAGAGGAGTTCAACTCCCGAATTGAGGAAGAATGAATTCAAACACATAACGAATATGATTACAAAGTGACATCACAACAAGGAGAACAAAGCCATGAGGGGTCCATTGATCACACTTCTATTTATTTTGATAGTATGAATAACCAAGAAATTGAAATACATTTAGAATGGAAAAGAAAACAACTTAGAAGGAGACAACAAATGATACAAGAAAGCCAGGAGATAGATCAACAAATGGTACAATTAAGCATCTAGGCACCAAAACCACCAAAATGTCTCTCCGCATAAACAAGGTGGTAATGTCAATTCACATGGAATATCTCAGAACAAAAATGATCTAGGGACTTCAAAGGTACCTCATCATGTTGGTGGTAACCCAAGACAACACACTTAACATATTGTGCCATTACAAAAGTCCCATCCCCCAAATGCTAGCAATGTTCCCCAACACTATCCACCACCAAGCGAATAGTATGCCCCACAATATCAGCAGCATGTGCCACATCAAAATGTATATCCTCAACAACGCATCCAACCAAATGTTTATAATCAACCTCAATATGGATATCAATACCACCCCAATCCACAACCTCTGAACTTGCAACCACAAAACCCTATGAGAAAATGTAGGAAATTTGATTTAACAAGGCACCAATTATATCCATACCCAATTGATAACAATTGGAGAAATACAATTCCCAAATTCACTGGGAATAATGGAATATTAGCTAAAGAATATATCAAGAATTTCAATGCTTTTATACAAGATATTAGTATGGAGTATGACGATGTAAATATGAGACTATTTATGACATCCCTAACTGAAGAGGCAAGTGATTGGTTCAATGGTCTACCTAATGTTTCAATTGATTCTATAGCAAATTTTTAGAATCAAATTTTAGAACAATATGGGAATTAGTTTTCCCCTGAATTTTCCCTTCATGAGCTGATAAGTATTCAAAATTACCAAAATGAGTTATTTTATGACTTCAATTAGAGGTTTTCCAAACTATACAATAAAATACCATGAATCCAAATTGACTGATCCAACAGCCATGAGCATTTATTTAAAAGCTTTTGATCCAAAAATGGGGTATGAACTTAGAAACAAATGCCCTAGAACTTTAACTGAAGCACAAAAGACAACATTAACCATTGATAACAAGAGAAAGTCTACAGGGATGACTAGAAAGAGGGAGAACCTTAGAGTTCCCCAAAACTCTAACAGTCCCCAGAATAAGCAGGAGAATTTATACATAAATGAATGACTGAGATTGCATGATATGCCATACAACAAAAATTGGAAGGATGGAAAACCCATAGCTGATAGGCCTAAGTATAAAGAAACACTTGATCCCTTAAAGAAAAAAAGAGCTTACATGGTTAATAACAACCCTTGGTGTCAAATATGCAAATTGCCTCACTCCCTAGATCATTGTGTTGTAGCACAATCAATAGAAGAAGAAGAAGAAATTCCATATGAAAATGAAGAGGAAGATCATATAATATATGTAACCTCACATACCCTTCATCCAGTTGAACAAGAATATTCATCCTCAAGAGATGAGGGCTATGAGTATGATGTAAATAACCATAGGTACAATATTCACATGGTAGAACAATAGGTCTTCTCTCATCAAGAGAATGAAAGCAATGATGAATCACATCCTCCTTATATACCACCTAAGTCAAGTAGGTATAAATTAAGGAGGCCAATTGAGGAAGAAATCAAGGAGTTAACTATTGCTATAGTAGAGCAAGCAAAAAGAAACTATAGGATGAGAAACAAAATGACAAATGCAAATGATGGCACTCCAAGAGGATTATTTGTGAAAGATAAAGAAACAATGCAGGAAAAACCAAAGAAGGTGGAGAATAAAGATCCTAATAAGAATGAGTAGAGGCATGTTCCCAAAGAAGAAAACAAGAGAAAATAGAAACATGATGAAACAAATAAAAAGGAGAAAGAAGAAAATAAAGGAGAACCACTGGAACAAAGGAAGATAGCCAAAGCAAAAAATGCCTCTTCATTTGATTTCACACAAGCATTGTCTCAAGTAAAGATGTCTATGCCACTATTGGAAATGATGAAGATAAAAGAATATAGAGATAGTGCTATTCAGCTAATATCCAATGAAACTAATAAAAGCACAAGCTTGGAGAACAAAGAAATCACCAAAATCGGTAATGGAAGGCAAGGAGATATAAGAGTCCTTGAGGTTTATCTTGGTGAAACATTAATGAATCCTCCATATGTTGATCAATTTTTTACCACATTGCTCATAAACAACAAGTTGGTGACAAATTGGATGATTGATTCAGGAGCTACTGTCAACATCATGTTTGTAGGGGTCATGAAACAACTTAGCATATGGGTGGACACTGCTGGTGGTAAATCCTACGCTATGGATAGTAGGCCTGTCCCAGTGGTAGGAATCATGAAGGATGTAGAAGTGAAGTTAGCTTCTTATTCACAAGCATCATACACAATTGACATAACTTTAATAGTCACACCCCCTCACTTTGGGATGCTCCTGTCAAGACAATGGATTGCTTCAATGGGAGGAAATGTGCAATTTGACTTGTCCTATGCCACAATACCAATAAACAATGAAGAGGTTAAATCGTACAAAGAACCAAGAGTCAACCAAATTATGGAATATGTTGATCAAAATCAGATGAATTGCTTTTGTAATGTGGAATTGGGAAGTTTTAGAATAGAGCATCCACAACCTAAATTGTTGAACACTGATCCAATTGATAGGGATGTCTCCAAGAATGAGCATGGTGTGTGGTGAATTTATTTTGATGGAGCATGCAGTAGAGAAGGTAATGGAGCAGGAGTGGTTTTCATCTCACTTGATGGAACTGGATCAATGGGTATTTTTCAGGTAAGGTTAGCAGATCAGATCAATAATATTAAAACCCAATGAAACTATGAAATACAATGAAAGAAAACATAAGAAAGATTATACCAATTAATGCTTGAAGCTTCCATGATTCATCTCCATAGCACCTTCTAGCTTGCAGCATATGATTGTTTCCCTCAGATTTGAATGTATGAGAAAATTCCTACGATAATGCCCTATGCAAGTTTTGAAGGATTTGAATGACAAATAAAGACTATTCCCATGACTATGACGAATGACTATAATGCCTATGAATAAGTAATCAAATTCAATAAACTAAGTGCAAAGTATGTGAGTAAAATGTAAGCATAAATGTGTTGCAATAAAAAAAGTCCTCAAAATGTGAGCAAAATTGACATTTTATAGAAAATAAAATTTTGGGCGGATGGACGAGATTGAAAGCTGACAAAGCCTCAAAACAGTGGTCGAGATTGCATGTGACCATCCCTAATCAAGGTTATGGAAAAATCATTAAATGAATGGTCAAGATGTCATTTGAGAAAATTGAATTGGCGGTCGAGAATAAATGTGATAATTAGCTAAAAAGATAAAGATTTTCAAAAATCAAGAAGATAAAGACTACTTGATTTGTAAGATTCAAAAAATCAAGAGGATAAAGGTTGAACTAAAAAGAAAATTTGGAATATCAAGAATTTGCTCAATTACTTGATTTTTGAAAGAAGATTACCATTTTGAATTAAATTAACTCCAAATATGGATTTTGTGTGACAATAAATAATCGATTTTCAGATTATTTACTAAAATGAACTGACAGTTAATAATGTGAGATCATTTGAAATAATTAATTTATTTAAAATGAGAGAAATGTTAAATTAGGCAATTAAATAATTAAAGATAATTATTTAATTTAAAGGATTATGACTGATAACTAAATAAATTAATAAATTCATTTAATTATGAGAATTAGTGACATTAAATAAATAAATAAAATTTATTTATTTAATAATCAAGAAGACATAAATGAATAAAGGTAATTATATAAATTAAGACATTTATTTAATTGTAAGAGGACAATAGACCCTTAGTGACGTATTGAATAAATAAATATAATTTATTTATTTAATAATCATGAAGAATAAAATAGATATGAATTAATTAAACAATTATAAGTTATTTAATTGACATTTGAATGTGGACCAAGGACATAATTAAATGTCACAACTATGCTAGGACGAAAGTGGTAAAATAGAGCTTGTAGGCCTAGGTCATTTTTATGTGTCTACATTTAGCCCCTCTTTGTCATAATGTAGCATGTTGCATTGTGACAAAGAAAATTAGTGAAAAACATGCCCCAACGAAGGTACAAAGTATCGATGCCCCCTCAAGATTTTTTTTGAATTTTGGCCAGGTGACAGAAAAATTTGGAAAGTGTCCCAATAAGTCAATTTAATGACCAGAAAGATAATGGTGAAGCTAGTTTCAAAATCTAACATGTTTAGAGCAGCCAAAAGGGGGGTCAAAGTTGGTCAAAAGGGCCTCTAGTAATAAAAGAGTTGACAAATGTCATTTTGACTTTATAAATAGGTTGACAATGGGGTACAAGTCAATTGATTTTCACTATTTACCTTAGCAATTTCGAGAGCGTCGAGTGAAGAGGACTGCAACAGACATGGTGATTCCAGTGACCAAGCATTATGAAGAGATCATGTAGACCCATAAGCGGCTCGAGGGCTCATAGCTAGTGGTATGTACCTCTAACTCACTTTGTCATTTTATCATTTTGCGTGCAAAATTTAGGGTTTTAGGGTCAACAACAAATGCGCTACAATGCATATGCATGCGCATAAGCACCATTCGCGTGCATGTTTGACGTATTTGATCCATCACAATGCAACCGCAAAATATTTTTAGGAGAGGGCCACTGATTGTGTCACATTCATAAGAAATCACGACACATTCACCAAAGCGAGCTGCAATTGATAGGTGGAATGTCGCATTCATAACATTGCAACACATTTGATGTTTTAAATGATGCATATGATTTGGATGACGCATATGCCAAAAGTCACGACACAAACGCTATGTTGTGACGCAAACAACAGCCAGAATGACACATTCGACATATCACGATGTAATTGAAGTATGGAATGGTGCAAACGATTCTTCATGACGCATTTGAAGTCAACGTGATGCTTTCGACTTTGACTTTGACCAAGGCTGACTTTGATGGGTTTCAAATTTTGAATTTTTGTTGAGTTACACAAATGATGATTGTCTATAAGGTGTTGATGTGTTGTTTGACCATGTGCAAAGACAGCTAGTGCCCATCTATACATGAGAGAGTAGGCCATCAATCTTCAGGTTCTGAGATCAGCTGAGTCTGTGAGAGTGACAACAGTTGATGCAGCTGGGTTTGTATTATGTTGCCTATATGCCCATTATTCGGGCGAATAGGGGACTGCTGACTGCATTGTGCGAGAGATGGCACTTAGAGATGTGCTCTTTCCATTTGCTGATAGGAGAGGCTACCGTGACTCTCGAGGATGTCTACCATATTCTACATCTATCAATCTGAGGAGAGCGGATTGTTTATGACCCTTAGCATGGTTATCATACTTTTATAGCCTACTATCATGGCGAGGGTGCAGGACTTGGAATTGAGGGATACGAGATCCGCAGGGAGTTTATGGCAGAGCATTATGGCCATTTTGATGCACTGCTAGTGACATTGATCAGTGGAATACTGATTCCTAACCACCACAGACACGGGTTTCCCATTGGTTGGGGTGATGTTCTAGTGGCCATGAAGCGAGACATGACTATTTATGCCTGGGGACCCTATTTGTTAGGCATGCTTTACAATTAGCTCCACGAGGTGGCCTATTGGAGGGCATAGAGCATTAGATGTGGTACGACACTTCTGATGATATGGGCTTGGGAGCATGTGGTGATATTCTGACCCCATATCTAGAGACCACAACTAGCAGATGGGATGCCATATGCTTATTACTATTCTGGTGCTCTACAACAAACGAGGGTGGGAGAGATAGGTTGGTGGCACCATCAGATCGACACCATGATTTCATTCATTTGGAGGCCTTACAGAGATTGCGAGTAGTGGGATGATGAGGATGACCACCTCAACTTTTATAGACAGTACCCATATTTGATTGGCAGGATAGTGCAGAGTCAACTCATCATAGAGATGTATTTGCCACAGTGTGTACTAAGACAATTTGGAGAGCAGTAGGGTGTACCAGTAGGCACAACCAAGTATGCCAGATCTTCGAGGGAGGGAGCTTGGGGTCCACCTATTCCTCTACCATTTTCCATGCAGCAGATTGATGGGCTAGTAGCACAACAATGGGGATGGAGGGGTGGGATTGTAGATCCTGGAACAACCGCTGACTATGACTTGTGGTGGCAGGCACATTGACCCATGCTATTGATAGATCTAGATGGGCCAGTGCCGATTGATAGGAGATCAGTCATACCATGTCTGCCACGAGCTAGGTGAGGGGGTAGAGGTGGTGACAGAGGAAGAGGTAGAGGGATAGATGGAGGTAGGGATGGAGGCAGAGGTGGAGGGAGAGATGGAGATGACAAAGATTATGGGGATGATAGAGGGGATGGCCAGAGACAGAGGAGAGATGGCAGGACGCAAGCCAAGAGGGTGAGACAACATTTAGCAAGAGGGGCACTGGATGCTATCCTATCCTAAAGGTAGGTGAGGAGGAGGAGAGATAGGAGGAGGAGCCTAGATGGGAGCTAGAGGGTGTAGGTCATGAGGAGGAGCACGTGGCCTAGGAGGAGCATGTGGCTGAGGAGGAGGCTAGACATGATTAGGAGGTCAAGGAGGAGGAGTTTTGACCAAAGGCTAATATGGATGTTGATATGCCACAGGAGGAGGGGGTCAGAGAAGAGGAGGATACATGGGAGGAGGATGAGGATGAGGCCATTGATGAGGCTGAGAGATTGCTGATATGAAGCATGGTGGAGGGAGAGGATATGGTACCATCCAACTCGATGTTGCCTCATGATGCCACAACAGAACAAAGGGTGGAAGACTTATAGAGGAGATTGGATGAGAGTGCCGCATAGGTCAGAGCATTGCAGGCAGAGCTAGAGGTGACTCAGGTAGAGCGAGATCAGGCAGTGATCTATCAACAAGAGGCAACACAGTGGTGTACAAAGTTTGAATGACTATGTATGGGACCATCTATAGATTTGGCACACGAGTTTGGGAGGGTCAGTGTATGACTCGAGCGATACAAATAGTTATATGAACAGGTCATACTAGCTGAGAGGAGAGATCCCACTTTGACTAGGACATAGACAGGCAGTGGCAGTAGGTCAGGCGGTAGTAGCTGGAGAAATGCACTGGGTTTGACTTCCTTAGGGTAGTCATCAGGACATTGATCTAGCCATTCCCATAGGTCTGGGCACAACCACAAGTCAGGGCATAGCCACAAGTCTTCTCAGAGTCAACCTCCTTCAATAGACCCATTAGTCACAATAATAGTGTAGTCTGCAGCTGCCCTTCCCTTAGTATCACAGGTATAGTCTATGGTGAGAGACCCCTCTGCCACACAGAGTCATGCCGTAGTATCATCACAACTGTATGTTACAGTGGAGATAATGCCATCAGTGTCAGTTCCCTTGGGTTCACAGGCATAGGTCACTATAGTTCCACAGGTTACCTCAGTACTAGGCATAGGTCCTCAGTGACCACACTCTTCACCACGAGGGGATTAGGAGAGTATTTCCTAGGGACATGCTTACTATATTTGGCTTCATGTTTCAAACTTTATGTTATGACCCGTTATGTATTAATTATCGAGCCTGCGAGCTCTATTTTTGGGATATCTCATGACTCTATCCTATGACATTATTATTCTTTTTGAGATGATGCTATATATATGATGTAGTTTTGACGTGGCCTACATGTATGTGATTTTATTTATTCATTTATGATGTATGTTTATGCGATTCCTATGTGGATTATGCATTTCTGATGGATGATGATGTTATTTATATGTCATGTCATGTATGTTCTATGATGGTTACTTATGATGTGATGCCATGATAATGCAGTGTTTATTTATATGTCATGCTGATGTTATGCCATGGATGATGATGATATGCATAATGTATTTATTTGAATGGATGCCACATTTGTGATTATGTTAATGCATGACTATGTATAATGCGATATGTGATGTAATGTATATGATTTAATTATATGGATGATGTATGTATGGACCTAATGCAATGTCTATATGATTATGTATGCACTTATGTTTTTGTATGTCACAAGATATCATCGAGAGATGGACGAGAAAAGATGACAAGATAGAAGGAGATGCATGTTAGTTCTTAGACCAAATCCTTCAAAACCTTACCATAGGACTTTAATATTTATTGCTCTTAATCATCATTGGGAAGATTATTGTAATGGCCAACAAACACCATAATATGACATAAATCAAGGTGTGCAAGGTTGTACCATCACATAAGACAAGCAGTCACAGACAAGGATGATCATGACTCATACCAAGGGTGTAGTTTCCCCAGTCATTTTGTCATAACCAACCGCAAGTAGAAAAAGACAAGAAGGACAAGTCATTAAATGTCTTTGTTCCTCTAAATCCTGTTTCCAGGACATCCTCAAGGAACTAGCAACATGATTTCCAAAAGGACAAAAACAAAACCATGATCATGATACATCGCTATTTTTTCTAAACCCCGTAGTCAGGAAATCATTGAGAAACTAGTAACATGAGTGTCTAAAGACAAGACAAAGCGTCATGGTACGTCACCGCTTCTCTAAATCCTGTTGTCAGGATCTCGCTGAAAAACTATGAACATGATGAAAAACCAAAATATAAGTGCCAAGTGTTTTCCAAGTGTGTATGGATGCCAAGTTTTTTAATATCAAGATGTCAGGTTTGATGATGTTGAGATGCCAAAGTGCCATGTTTTAATGATGTAAGGATGATGAATGCCAAATATTTCCAAATTCAAGAAGGATGCATCCTGAATAATGTTGATGTCAAGAGGATTGATCCCTAAATGTCAAAAGGGATCCCTCAAAATGTCAATGATAGTGAGGATTCCTAGGAAGGACACATCCTAAGGCATAAAACATAGTTTGTTCTTCAGAATGACACATCTGAAAGGTACCGATGTCGAGAGGAGTGATCTATAAATGTCAAGAGGATCCCTAAAAAAATGTTGGATGACAGTGACAATGCCTAGGAAGGACACATCCTAAGGCATAAATGATAGAGGCTATTCTTCAAAAGGATACATCTAAAAGATAACCAAGAGTTGATAGTTTGACTAATTATGATAATTTGACTTGTTTTGACCAAATTTGACTAAAGTTGACTGAACTGACTTGTGTTGACTACATGTCGATGTTGTCATGCTGGTGTAATTCTCACATTGAATAAATGGTTGCCATAATTCATTTTTAGGAGTTTTTCCATTTGGAAATGATTTGCTTTGACTTGAAGACATTTTGACGCATGTGCTAGTGTAGTGTGATGAACCCTAATGGACTGACCTAGTGTGGCCTCAGGGGCTCATCGACAGATGGCCTTGCCTACGTCATGCACTCATAGACCTCGTAGTTCAAGATGACCAATGACTTTGTCTTGATGACCAAAGACTAACTCATGATTTTATTTTGACAAATCTAAAGGGATTGACCTAATGTATCGCGGACTCGAAGATGAGTCTTGCCTACGTAGAAAATGAGCAAAGACAGCGTAGTTCAAACAAGTGACAAAGACCAATTGATTGACATGAATAAATTTTGATGGGAAATGATTTTGTTTTACATTCTCGAGACAATTTAACATTTTTTGGGGTTTCTTCAGGACGTTTTTGATATTTTTAGGTCTTTCTTCAAGACATTTTTTGATGTTTTTGTCTTTTTTTCTAGACATTTTATAATGTTTTTGTCTTTTTTTTAGGACATTTTATAATGTTTTTTGTCTTTCTTTAGGAATTTTTATGATGTTTTTTTGTCTTTTTTTAGGACCTTTTATGATGTTTTTGTCCTTTTTTAGTACTTTTTACAATTGTCGAGACCATGTGTGATACCCACTGCGATCACGTGATAAAATTTATGCCCCTAGTCAGGTCCAAGACTTAGCCAATTTTAAAGGACATGAAAGGGATATGCATGCTATGTCAGATGTACGGTATGCAGGACTGGATGTCAACCATTTGTCAACCATGAGAGGAGGGGTATGATGTCATGTGAAGTGTCATGGTGGTGATGTAAAATGTACTTCATCATAGGCCAAGACAGATAAAGTGACAGTAGATGGAAGAGAAATGATTGATTACACATGACACATGTTTTCCAGGTTTTCACCATGGTACTTGTCCAAAGTGCCTGTTTTCCAAGTTTTCATCGTTGGATCAATTATTTTTCTTTACTATTTTTATCATTTATCATTTATTATTTTGTTTTGGTGCCGCCAAGATGCCTATTTTCCAGGTTTTCATCAAGGCAACCATTTTTTTATTGTTTTTCATTTTTTTTTTTCGTATTTTTAAGGTTTTCAACTCGACTTTTTGGCGCTTATGCATAGAATTTGCGAAGATGTAGACTATTGACAGGCTCCATCAATTTTTCACCATCTAGAGTAGCCAGCTGATATGCTCCAAAACCAAAAGAGGATATGATGACGTACAGACCCAACCAATTTGGTTCAAACTTTCCCAAATTTTCTCTATCAGCCTGATTCTTAGGGTTTTGCATGAGGACTAAGTCACCAATGTCAAACTTCCTGACCATGACTTTCTTGTTGTAATTGTGACATAGGTGATTTTGATATGCCTGTAGATGGTTCATGGATTTTTTTCTTCTTTCCTCTAACATCTCCAGCTCATGTAGATGTGACTATTTGTACTCCTCATCGTCGGTCAGACCCTTCAGGGAGACTCCTAGGGAAGGATTTTCAACCTCCATGGGCAAGATGGCCTCAACTCCAAAGATCAGGGCGAATGGAGTGGCTCCTGTGGGCATGTGAATACTGGTGCAGTAACCCCACAAAGCAGGGTTAAGTTGAATATGCCAGTCACGACCAACATCATTGACGGTCTTTTTTAGGATTTTAACAATGGTTTTATTAGATGCCTCACCTTGAATATTTCCTTGCGGGTAATATGGAGAGGAAAAATGATGTTGGATGTGAAATTTCTCACATAACTCACAAATATCCTGGTTTTTTAACGAACATCCATTGTAAGTGATGATGGATTGCGGAAGACCATATTGGAAAATGATGTAGTTAAGAATGAATTTGGAGATTTTTTTTTTGGTTATGTATGTTAGGGGGATGGCTTTGATCCACTTCGTAAAATACTCATTGGCAGTGATGATTAATTCATGGCCATTTGATGAGGTAAGATGGATTTTTCCCACAAGGTCGAGTCCCCATTGCGCAAAGGGCCAAGCAGAAGTGATCGACTAAAGTTCTTGCAATGGAGCATGAATCAAATCACTATGAATTTGGCATTGATGACAACTCTTGACATATTCTAGTGCATCTTTCTCAATGGCCGACCAATAGCACCCAAGTCTTGTTATCTTCTTGGCCAAAGTAGAACCACTCAAATGAGACCTACATATACCCTCATGTACTTCACGTAAGGTTGTGTGTGCCTTGTTGGTGTCGAGACATCTAAGGAGGGTGTCGTCAAAGCTACAACAGTAAAGGGTGCCACTAACGATGGCATATCTCACGGATTTTTAGATAAAAAACTTCCTCTGGTTGTTGGACAGATTAGGGGGAAGGGTTTGAGACTTGAGGTAGTCATGAATGTCTTGGTACTAGGGAGAATCAGGACCAACAAGTTCACAGACCATCTCTGATTATGGAATATCATAGGCAGGGACCAATAGTTGTTTTATTAGGAACTCCAGCTAAGGCATATTGCTTGGAATGTCAAGGAGAGAGCCGATCATAGCCATGGCATCTGCTACCTTGTTCTGTGCTCTTGGAACTTGCTCAAAAGTCACCCTGTGAAAATATTTCTAAAAGCTATTAACCATTCATTTGTAGGGCATTAGTTTCTCATCCTTAGTGTCGTAGTCATTGTTAACTTAGTTCATAACTAACTGAGAATCCCCATAGACATGCAGTGCTCTGATTTTCCATTTTATTGCCATTCTAAGTCTTGTAACAAGTGCCTCATATTCTGCCACATTGTTTGTGCATGGAAAAGCTATGCAAAAAGACTTGGGAATGGAATATCCTTGAGAGGTGATAAACAATATTCCTGCCCCCGAGCCATGATTGGTATGAGATCCATCAAAGTATAACCTCCAAGGTGCCTTAAGATCCGTATGGAATATTGAATCATATGGGAATCTACCACTAAGGGATGATCACTTTGCATAGGCGCATCTTCCAGTTGGTCTGCAATCACTTGTCCTTTGATTGCTTTTCTTTCTACATACTGGATTTCGTATTCGCTTAGAATCATGATCCATTTTGTCAGACGTCCTATCAATTCTGCACAAATCAAAAGATATTTGAGAGGGTCAATCTTTGCTACCAATTGTGTCTAATGGCTCAACATTTAATGTCTTAGCTTCTGAGCTGCATAAACAACTGCAAGACAAGCACATTCAATTGAAGTGTAATTCATCTCATACCCAACCCATGTCTGATTGATATAATATATGGCCCTTTCTTTCTCATCATGGTCATTTTGTGCTAGTAATGCCCCCAATATCGAAGTTGTTACCGAGATGTATTGTTAGAAACCAAGATCAGATTTGCAAACCAGAATAGACCTTCCACAGAAGAGAAAAACAAAAAAGCAAGAGAGGTTGCAAAAGAATGTGCAACATAATATTATTCAAGAATTCAATAATTACAAGATAATGATTTGCTTTATAAAAGCAAAGATGCATAACCCTAATCCTATCCTGAGCAACAAGATAGCTCAAAAGATAAAGATGAGAATTAATTAACCTAGGAAATAAATAATACCTAAGTAAAGTTATGTAAAGTGTAATTAATAATTAATTACACCAACACCCCTCATAAGTGCAACTTAGGGAGAAACAGATTATTATGCAAATATGAGTCCTGGAAACAAGGCCTGATCAGGTACTCATTTACAAATGCAATGAATGAGGTAGAGAAGGAAAACCCAATGGGACAAAACCCCCCTACAATGAGATGACTGCTGCAAAGAAGCACTGGAAGAACACTATGGAGTAACACTGGAACCACAATCTGACAAGAAAGGAAAGATACCTTTGTCTACAAGAAACCAAAACCGGAATCATAATAATGTGACAGCAGACCCGATGCCACGAAATGCTGAAAAACTCACAAATTGGAACAACCCTAGGATCTGTGAAGCAACAGTAGATGAAATGATGACAAAATATAGAAACTGTGTATCTCGATGTTGATGCCAAACAGTGAGTAAAACTCTTCCATGGGAAGGAGTACCAAAAATAGACTCTGAAACATTAACCATAAAAACATGGTCCTCAAATTGAGAAGGATCTGAACCAATGCAGATCAACAACCATAATCTCTCAATAAAAGAGTTAACCAATGAATCCGATATGTGTCAAAGAATAGCAAAAATGTGGCCAAAAGAAACTAGGAGACTAGATAACCCATGCGAGTTGTCAAAAAATCAGATGAAATATGGAGATCAAAGTGAAAACTACACTCTAATCAGATTTATTATGCAAGAAACCCCCCCTGAATGGAACTTTATCATAGTTCATTTATTACAATAACCTGATGATTGTAAAAGGAGAGCATACAAAAATTCAAAAAAATAAAAATAAAATAGACCTCAGATCTATGTAGAGGACTGAATCAGCTTTCCAACGCTGCAAGAATGACGAAAAACATATCACCGAGTCAAAAGATATGCCCTCCGGAGTGAAAATAACAAAATCTGAGTTCAAAGGCCTGCAAAATAAATTTGGAGAAAATATTAGTAAAAAAACCTACACCAATGGATTGGCATCAGAATCAGATTTCCAATGGTATCTCGTTTACAAAAAATGGACATCGTATGCAAAAAATACACCCAATTTCGTGAACATTGCTCCAAAAGGCCCATTAAGGGTTGTAGGGCCCCAAGGGCTAAAAAAATGAGCCCCTGGTCCTATGTAGGACCAGGGGGCTGGCGGTTGGGGGCTGGGGCAGAGCCCTTGGTTTCTCATATGACCATCGATAAAGCTAAGGGGACCGACCGGGGGCTGGGCGCATAGCACCTAGTCCCCCATGTGACCGGTGTTGGCTTCATTTGAGCCTACCGGGGCTGGTACAGTCGGCAGCCAGTGGGTGGCGCCGCTGGCCGCCTAGTGGCCACCAAGTGGAGCACGGGTAGCACATCCATTTGTATTGGGAGCGCATAAAATATTCCAAAAAAAAATGATTTTTAATGTTTTTTTTTGTTTTTTTTCAAAAAACAAGCCTCGGGAAGCGAGCTGGGGAGGTCATACGACCTCCTTGGCAAAAACATTTTGTCTTCTAGACCAACTGCTCAGAAATCGACGAAACAAAGGGCGTTCTTAAGGTTTTTGGCTACTGCAAACACAATGGTGACCTCCATTTCTGCTCAAACTGCTTCAAAAATTTAGCTTCCCCCAGAACTTGCAAAAAATCTCCCAGCCTGAAACCCTCACAGATCTGGCAAATGATGGCCAAAATCTGCAAAACAAAAGCCAATCTTGACTTTTTCCAGTGTTTTGAATCCAATAGTGAGGCCCGATCTGATCCAAAATGTCGCATTAATGAAATCAAGGCATGATACCCTCGAGGAATCCCAAACGAACCCTACAATGATTTTCTCAAAAATCTAAGAAGGGGCTACAAATCAAGGCTCTAATACCATGTTAGAAACCAAGATCAGATTTGCAAACCAGAATAGACCTTCCACAGAAGAGAAAAACAAAAAAGAAAGAGAGGTTGCAAAAGAATGTGCAACATAATATTATTCGAGAATTCAATAATTACAAGATAATGATTTGCTTTATAAAAGCAAAGATGCATAACCCTATTCTTATCTTGAGCAACAAGATAGCTCAAAAGATAAAGATGAGAATTAATTAACCTAGGAAATAAATAATACCTAAGTAAAGTTATGTAAAGTGTAATTAATTATTAATTACACCAACATGTATAAGATCAAAGGTTTTCCATGAATGGGAGGCATAAGGACTGGCGGTGACAGTAGGTAGTCTTTTATTTGTTGAAAGGCTTCTTGGAATTTATCTGTTCACACAAAGGGGATGCCTTTGCATAGAAGATATTGGAATGGTTAACACTTGTTGGCCAATTGTGCTATAAAGTGCTTGATAGACTGTACCCTGCCCTGTAATGTCCTGAGTTCACTTATTCCTTTGGGAGGAGGCATGTCCATGATGGCTTTGACTTTGGCTGGATCGACCTCAATGCCTCTTCGAGAAACTATGTATCCAAAAATTTTGCCAGATGTTACACTAAAAACACATTTCTTAGGGTTTAGTCAGACTTTATATTCTTTTAGTCTCTTGAAAATTGTGTCTAACACCTTTAGATGGTCTTTTCTTGTTACCGATTTATCCAAAAGGTCATACACGTAATCTTCCATTATTTTATGCATCATGTCATGAAAGATTGTGGTCATAGCCCTCTGATATGTGGCACCTACATTTTTAAGACCAAAAGGCATGACATTCCAACAATATGTACCCCAAGGGCAAGTGAAAGCTTTTTTATGTTGGTCTTCCAGGGCAATACGAATTTGATTGTAGCTTGAGAAACCATCCAGGAGGGACAACATCTCATATCCTACTGTGAGGTTGACTGTGATGTCTATATTTGGCAACAGAAAGTCATCTTTTGGGCATGCTTTATTTAAGTCTTTGAAATTTGTGCAGACCTAGATCATTCCATTTGGCTTTGTTACTGGCACAAGGTTAGATATCCATTCAGCATAATCAATAGACCGTATGAACCCAACATCTAGAATTTTCTTCAACTTAGCCTTGACTAATAGAGCAACCTGAGGATGCATTTTGCGTAGCTTCTATTTAACTAGTTTGGCATTTGGAAATAATGGCAGATGGTGTAGAACAAATTCTGGGTCTAGTCCTGGCATGTCGGCATAGGACCACGTGAAGTTCATTTTACTATCTGCAAAGAATTTGTGAAATTCCAGTTTCTCTTCTTCAGTAAAGGATGCAACAAAGAGGACCATTTTGGGATCTTCTGTTGTTGATATGTTGGCCTCTATGGTGTCCTCTATGAGCATAGCTGATTTCTCTTGAGTTACGGGAAGAAATTCCAGTCCTCCATCTTTGGGAACCTCAGAGATGTTTTCACCTACAGATACATCCTTTTTTTTACCTTTTTGTCGTCAAAAGGTGCCTTTTGGTTTTCACCTAAAGACATTTCATTTTTTTCTTTATTCTTATTTTTAATTTTGTGATTGGAGGATGGAGTAGTCTCCCCAAAGTAAGATGTACAATCTAGGTCAATGGAAAATTTGGCCTTGTGATCACCACTGGGTATGCCCTCTCGTAATCCCATAAATTCTGCGATGGCCTCATCATTCTGAAAGGTGTCCAGGACTGGCAGGCCTTGTTGGTCCCAATCGATTAGTTGTGGGTAGACTAAAGAAATGCCATCATTAGCATTGGTGAATTGTGGGGAGGATGCAAAAATAATGCACATGGATTTAGAGACATTGAATATGAAGTTTTCATCATCCAATTCCACATCGAACTCTATCCAATATTCCCCTTCACTAGTTTCATATTCGTTGTCAAAGTAGGGGAAGAATGATTCAAAGTCACAGTTTTCCGTGTCATTTGGTAAGTCAGATGGATCTGACTGATGGTTATTAGATTCAAATGGTGGAGCTGGTATGTCATGGGGAAGGTAAATGGGATTGTGACTATTTGGTGCTTGATCAATTTTAAATGTTTTCCAAAATATTTGTTCAGAGGTAAGCTCCCCAGTTTCAAGGAACAAATCATCAAGGAAACAATCACTTAAGGATCGTTGGGAGGAAAGTTCCCACTCTTGGGAATTAGTTTCAGTAAAGGATTCCATGATGGTCTTGACACTTTCCAAAGCATGCACACTCTCACTGAAAAGTCCATTGGTACATCGATCATCATTGTCAGGCAATCCATACCCTAATCCAAGATATTTTGGTATTTTGAAAGGTTCTATGGGATCTCTTTGTCTAGTTTTATTTCTACCTAGGCCACTAGTTCCATCGTAGCCCTTAGCCTTCATCATGTCATATCCCTTGCCATATTTCTTAACTGGTAATGGGGGTAGGTCTTCCATTTCTTTATAGAACCATCCTATAATATCAGCAATGTCCTTATTGCTCATATCTCCCCATTTGATGAAAATAATTTTTGGTGGAACTTTGAAAATTTCTTTGGGTTCCATTCTAAAACATGGCTGACCATAGACCTTCAAAGACTTGGGTATTGTTGTGATGCTATATGTCGTATGTAGTTTGAATTCTCCAAAACCAAGGTTCTGGATCTTGACATTGGACTCATCCTTAGGAAGTGAGGAAGATGGTGGTGTGATGGAAGTCATGGACGAAGTGGACATGGAAGATGATGAGAGTGTGGATGGGTCAATGTATTTAGAAGAAGAAGAGCTAGGAGTTTCTCGGTTGATGGGCACTCAGTTTTCAGAAATACCCCTTAGGTTGGTACAATATTGAAAAGGGTTGGGGTCTTCATATATGTTGATTTTTGTGTCGTCAAATGGGAATTTTAAGCATTGCTGATATGTGAAGGGAATGAATTTTAGGGCATGAATCCATGGGCAGCTGAGCAAGATGTTGTAAGGTAATTCTAGATCTAGGACCTAGCAAGTTGTATCCACAATGACTGGTCCCACTCTGATAGGAAGAGAAATAACGCCTCTAGAAGAATGTTCTTTGCCATCATATGCTTTTATGACTATGCTCTTTGTAGGGTCTATGCATGCATCAAAAAATCCAAGACCCTTAACTAGTTTTACGGAGCATATGTTCAATCCTGCTCCACCATCTACTAAAACTCTTATGACCTTGTGCTTATGGATGAAAGTTTTGATGTGTAGTGCATCGTTATGGTTGGTCTTGGGTGACGAATAATCCTAATCAGAAAAGGTGACGTGATGAGGTGTAGTGAGGTATCCCACCATGGTCTCAAATTGGTTGACATCAATATCCTTAGGGATAGATGAATCTTGCAGGGTTTTATCCAGTATAGCCTTATGTGTGGGAGAAATTTGAAGCAGCTCCAATATGGAAATCTGTGCAAGGGTTTTTCCTAATTGATCGATAAGGTTAAACTGACTCTTGGGTTGCCACTGATTCGTGGATGAGCTAGGTTGTGCTTGCTTAGGAGATGGACCAAGTATGGTGATATTAGGTTGCCTAGCAGGAGGCATACCAGCTATGGTGATCTTGCCACTTTGAGTAGTAGCATTTCACTGAGGTGCTCTTTTGACTGTGATGGTATTAACACATTCATTATTAGTTTGAACATTATTTATAATAGGTCCACCGAAATAGTCATACTTGGTGTAGGCATAATTGGCTTGATTATTGTTTGTCTTAGGACCTAACGTGTAAGTGTTATTAGAACCATAGTCTTGTAGTGGGTTCTTATGAATGGTATGGTCAACATTTGATTGAAATTGTGGCCTACCGAATTCAATTATTCGACTCTCAATAAGGTCTTGCACAATATTTCTAAGTTGTTGACAAGACAGTGTCTTATGTCCTTTAGCCTGGTGGTAGTCATAGAAAGCATTATCATCCCACCATGATTGTTTAAATTGGCCTGGGTCATATGGCTTTGGTTCTTCAAGTATGATGAGACCATTTTGGAGGAGCTTTTTAAGGACATCCTCAATTGGTTCTTCCAATGCAAAGTATGTTCATCTTTTTGGGAATTTTCTTGTTTGATGGTATTGTCCTTGACTTTGATTGTTTTGACCATTTTGGTTGTTTGAGATGGTATTGGTGGGGGGTGTCAGTATTATCTATGGTTTTTTTTGCGGTTGAATCCCTTTTAGAGCCAATACATGACCCATAGTGTTTACAACCTTGACATCGACAAAACCGTCATTGGTCACGTGTTTATTTTTGACCCAGTACTTGTTTTTGTCAGCAGGGGGATTTGTGTTTGTGTTTTTAGGACCATATTTTATCTCTCCTTTTTCCATAAGATCTTTCTCGAACTAGACACCCTTTTCGACTAAGTCTATGAAAGTTGTGCAACAATGCACCTACAATCCATATTTTAAGGGTCCTAGAAGTGTTTGAACGAACATGTGAACCTTTTCCTTATTGGGTATGTCGGTGTGACAATGACTAGCTAGACTTCTCCATTTTTGGAAGAATGGGATGAAAGTTTCACCAGCATCCTCTTGCATGAGAGTACATAAGCTAGTAATAGAGGTGTCCATGTCAATGTTGTATGATTATCTTTTTATGAACTTGTGTTTAAGCTCATCCAATGTTTGGATATCCTTTTGAGTGGAGAACCATTCAAGGGTAGGACCTGCATGGCTTTTAGAAAAGAGTCTCATCAGGTACGTTTGTTCATAAGAGATGTCCATATAGTTGCTCGTGAATTCTTAGACATGTTCGATAGGGTTTATCTTTCCTCCATATTTTGTGAAATTTGGTGACTCATATCCCAGAGGAAATGGTGGCATGTATAAGTTCATGTCAAAGGGATTTACGAATAAATCATATGAAACTTGCAATTTGTTGTCAGATGTTTGCTTGTTTTCTATGGTCTTTTCTAAACCCATTAGTTTAGCTCGCAAGGCATCGATCATAGGATTATTTGTGGCACCATACATTGGATTGATTGGTACACCATGGGCCCCCATTTGTTGTTGAGGGATGTGTTGTTGTGACATGTATGATGTGTTTTGGTTTGTGTATTGGTACTGAAAATTTGGATTGGGAACATGTTGATGGGTATGAATATGGGATGAATATGTTAGAATGTGTCCCCCAGCCATTTGAGTCGATATTTGGGGAATATGGTGACCAGGAATATTTTGGTGTCCGATAGATGCCATTGGTTGCATATTTTGATTGCCTTGTCGGAGTTGTTGGGACTGTCTCGGAGGAATATTCATGTTTTGTCCATGGGAGGGGTTGGTATTAAACTATGTTGATGTGTTAATGTTTGGTTTTGGTCCTTGAATAAGGAGACACAGTTTATTTCCTCCCAAAGGATTATGTGAGGTATCAATGAGAGGATTTGATGAGGATGTACTCATGGTACTAGACGTAGTCGTAAACGAAGGGTTTGAGTGGCTTGATGATTCCCCCCTGGAATTTACCGAAGTGGTAAATAGAGGATTGGAATAACTTGCCCACATTGTTGAGGACCCAAAGATGGCTCTAGCTGATTGTGATGATATTGTGGACAGTGTAGGCAATGTGATAGATTGTGTTCCTCCAATGGATGTAGTGTTGATTGAATTGGAATTGTTTGGAATATTGGAGGTAGCACTCATGGTAGTTGTGATAGTTTGCAAGGTAGCATCAAAAAAGGTATTGCTTGTGTTGTTTGGAGGTTGATCACTATTGTACATGTTATTTGTATTATTGACATTATGGTCAGGAGATGTCAAAGTATTAATGTCGAACCCACGAGGTAATTTAGCTCCTTGACTTAAAAGTATGGCCAAATATCTATCTCTGTCATATAAGACCATTTCTTCTACGAAGTAGGCTGCCTTTGGATCTTTTGTTGCTACCTCTATGTTTTCCTCAAGTAATTTTCCATATTCATCCTTACATAAGAATGGTTCAAAGGGGTTGTTTGACGAGGATGGTATGGTCATGAGAGGTTGAGTATTCGTGTTGCTAAATGGGTCATCAAACATCCAATTTGGGTCATAAGTGTGATTGGTGATATTGGAATTAGAATCTTGTCCAAAGTTTTCCAATTGTCTTTTCTTTATTTGGAGTCTAGTTTCCACCATAAAAGGGAATTGCTCAAATGAGAGTGATGAGAATGATAACTAAATGCAAGGATGATGCTAGTGTATTTTTTTGGATTTTTGTGATAAAGGATAACAATGCTAGACTATATTTTTGGATTTTTGATAATAAGGGATGACAATGTGACAATGTTGTCTAAAGGATGTGACTAATGTAAAATGAATAGTAGGATGACGAGTTATGACACTATTTTTTTTGTATTTTGGAATAAAGGATGGCAATGCAAGGTGATGATGACATTTTCCTAAGGAAAGATGACAAGGTTGTCAAGGTCAAAGTGCCAAATGAGGACTAAGATGATAATGTTGACTAAGGACTAAGATGATTAATGCAAAGTCTAGGTTCAAAATTAGGACTAGAGATGGACAATGCAAAGTTTAAGTTTAAAGTGAGGACTAAGTTTGGACAATATTTGGAGAAAGGTTTTGTTTAACCACTCTAAGCTTGACTTATGTCTCAATTTTGGTAATCAAAATGACTTGCTAAGGGGACTAAATGACAAGGTCAAAATGATGAGTGAGCATTCCTAACTAGACTGTTGAGTTGGAAGAAAGATGACAAGGTTGTCAAGGTCAAAATGTTGAAGGAAAGATGACAAGGTTGTCAAGGTCAAAGTGCCAAATGAGGACTAAGATGATAATTTTGACTAAGGACTAAGATGATTAATGCAAAGTCTAGGTTTAGAATTAGGACTAGAGATGGACAATACAAAGTTTAAGTTTAAAATGAGGACTAAGTTTAGACAATATTTGGAGAAAGGTTTTGTTTAACCACTCTAAGCTTGACTTATGTCTCAATTTTGGTAATCAAAATGACTTGCTAAGGGGACTAAATGACAAGGTCAAAATGATGAGTGAGAATTCCTAACTAGACTGTTGAGTTGGAGGTTCTCACAAAAAAGATGATGACCAAAAAGAGGAATAATGACTATGTCCCAAGCTAACCTAGTTTCGAAAAAAATGGTTTTGCAAAGTGTGGAGAGTTGGCCTAATCCAAAGTTTGTCAAGATGAAACCTAAGGACACGTTTATGATAGAAATGATGGCTATGATGCTTAGGGAATGCAACTAAAAATTTGGAAATTTAACCTATGGTGAAAAATGCACACTAGTGAATGCACATGATGGATGTTTTGAGCAATTTCAATTTTGGTTTCTAACAGAGACCTTTTTGAAAAGATATTTGATAGCAAGCTAAGATGTTTGGACTCAAATTTTGTTATGTGACAGTGTTTATTTTACTTCCAGGAAAATGCGTCGTTGCAGGTGGCAAATGCATTTCAATAATCAAATGCAGCGCTACAAATGACAAATGCAGTGTGGTTTTTTAAATGTAGCTTTCCCTATTTCAATTGCGGCTTAATGTAGCACATGCAGCTTTTCAAATTGCAAATGTGTTTTAAGACAGGCGAATGTAGTGTTTGAGGTAGCAAATGCATTTTAGCATAGCAGATGTGTTGCAAAGACTATCAAATGCAGTGTGACAGAGCGATTGCAGTGTAACAGATGTGGTGCAGAATGTAAAATGTCAATTTTTTTGATGTTTTGGTCAAAAACTTGAATTGTTTAAAGTTTGACTATTTGTTTCCAGATGTTTGAGTGTTGTTTGTTTCATTTCAGTATCCAACAAACACTTGGAAAGAATGATATTTTGGAAGTAATCAAACACAAAAGAGAACAAGTACAATTCTATGGTTAAGCTAGGACAATATTCGCTAGATTCCACGTGGCTTTCCCTAGCCGTATATCAGTAGCGTGTGAATTTAGAAGCTTGGCTGCACGGGGTTCCCCTTACAGTGCATTCTCTTCTCAAGACAACCAAGCTTCCAACCCCCATGAAACTCCCATGGCAAATTGATCACCTCTACTACAGACTGCGAAGATGTGGATGCCTTCACACCAACCAGTGTTGTGCTAGCAAATAGAATTTTTTTGGCTACTAAACAATGGTTTTTAATTCATGACCCCCATTCAAGTGGCCATACATGGGGCGCAAGATTAATCTCCATTTAGGAAGCACTCTAGCCTGAAGAGGTTAAGCTCAATAGGGTTTTGGGGAGTACTACTTGGTCTGTATGACACATCCACACTCATAATCTTAGGTTTTCCCTTAAGATTCACATTCATATACCAGTTGGGGGTAGCTTGGCTTTAGCTCCGTTGCCAGTTTGAGTCACCTAGAGGTGATGAAATCCCCTAGTAGGAAAAATTTCTAGAGCAAATAATCATTTCTCTTACACCTAGGATCACATGACTATGCAAGGGGAGAGGATACTTCGGTTAATGCATCAAGGTTACACAGGGGAAAAGTGGGTCTGGCTTTCTAATCACCTAGTTTGCACAGGGTGAGAGCATATTTTCCTACCACTTTCAAACACAGTCAAACAGTATTCAAAGCATGTTTATTTTAAATGCACCAAAAGAAATGTTTTTGATTCTAAAAGAACAAGTACAATGTTTTTGGAATGAATCTTGGACACTCGAACCTATAAAAGCACAATTTAGGAGTTTTATCAACTAGTCTTGGATCCATGAAATGTAACTACCACACGTTGCAAACAAAGATTAGTAACACAAAAAACCCCTATGCTAGGCATAATGCAGAAGAAAACCAGAATGTAAAATAACAAAGAACAAAAAACAAAAAAACCTGAATGCAAAATTTGAACAGAAAATTTACCAAGCAAATGCATCACATCAGATCAAATGCGTTGCTCTATGCAGCAAATGTGTCACAGGCTCGCGTTCTAGTTTAACAGGAAGATGCGGTCGAGGAAAACAAATATGTCATTTGAATGCTCAAATGCGGCTTTATCTGTCAAATGTGGCATTTTGAACTACGATTGCAGTGCATCAGAGTGATTGCGGCATTTTGGATTTCAAAAGCGTCATGACACAATGGATGTGGCTATGGAAAACTCGAATGGGTCATTCTATACCTATACTTGCAAAAAAGACAGAAAATAGAAAACCGTACGGAAACAAAAAATAAAGGAGTCGGGTTCATCAATGTATCAATGGATATTTTTTAGGTAAGGTTAGCAGATCAGATCAATAATGTTAAAACTAAATGAAGTTATGAAATACAATGAAAGAAAACACAAGAAAGATTATACAAATTACTCCTCAAAGCTTCCATGATTCATCTCCATAGTACCTTCTAGCTTGCAGCGTATGATTGTTTCCCTCATATTTGAATGTATGAGCAAATGCCTACGACAATGCCCTATGCAAGTTTTGAAGGATTTGAATGATGAATAAAGACTATTCCCATGACTATGATGAATGACTATAATGCCTATGAATAAGTAATAAAATTCAATAAACTAAGTGCAAAGTATGCGAATAAAATCTAAGCATAAACGTGTTGCAATAAAAAAAGTTCTCAAAATGTGAGCGAAATTGGCATTTTATAGAAAATGCAATTTTGGGCAAACATACGAGATTGAAAGCTAACAAAGCCTAAAATCCATGGTTGAGATTGCATGTGACCATCCCTAATCAGGGTTATGGAAAAATCATTAAATGAATGGTCGAGATGTCATTTGAGAAAATCGAATTGGCGGTCAAGAATAAATGTGATAATTAGCTAAAAAGATAATTGAAAATCAAGAAGATAAAGACTGCTTGTTTTGTAAGATTCAAAAAATCAAGAGGATAAAGGTTGAACTGAAAAGTAGATTTGGAAAATCAAGAATTTTCTCAATTACTTGATTTTTGAAAGAAGATTACCATTTTGAATTAAATTAATTCAAAATATGGATTTTGTGTGATAGTAAATTTAATCAATTTTCAGATTATTTACTAAAATGAATTGATGGTTAATAATGTGAGATCATTTGAAATAATTAATTTATTTAAAATGAGAGAAATGTTAAATTAGGCAATTAAATAATTAAAGATAATTATTTAATCTAGAGGATTATGACTGATAACTAAATAAATTGATAAATTCATTTAATTATGAGAATTAGTGACATATTAAATAAATAAATAAAATTCATTAATTTAATAATCAAGAAGACATAAATGAATAAAGGTAATTAAATAAATTAAGACATTTATTTAATTGTAAGAGGACAATAGACCCTTAGTGGTGTATTGAATAAATAAATATAATTTATTTATTTAATAATCATGAAGAATAAAAGATATATGAATTAATTAAACAATTATTAATTATTTAATTAACATTTGAATGTGGACCAAGGAAATAATTAAATGTCACAATTATGCTAGGATGAAAGTGGTAAAATAGAGCTTGTAGGCCTAGGTCATTTTTATGTGTCTACAGGAACAACATTCAAATATTCATTCTTGTTGACATTTGTATGTACAAAGAACATAGTAGAGTATGACGCCCTACTAATTGGATTGAACATGGCTGTCAAACACAAAATTAAACTACTGACTGTGTTTGGAGACTCTAAGTTGATTATTTCACATGTAAGATCAAAGTATGCTACAAAAAAAGGCTAAAGCAGTACAAAAATGTTGTATGGGACACCATTGAGTTGTTTGATGCTTTCTCCATTGAATGGATAGATAGGTCCAATAATTTGATGGAATACTTCTTGGAAAATGTAGCTTTGAAGAGAGAAGACGTCACTCTGGCAAGAATTTCACAAGTTGAGCTCAAAACAAGACCTGCAATCCTTGATAATATTTATAGTTGGAAATTTTTTAATGATGATATTGATTTAATCAAATTCTTACATTGCGTTGATCAATATGAAGCCCAATAAATTTATTTTAACGCATTTGTGGAAGAATTAGATGGAAAACAAACTGTGTTTGGAAAAGAAGTTGTTCAACTCAAGACTAATAATATTCCTAAGGGACTTGTGGCATTAGAAACATGTTTGATGGATGATCGAGCCCTTATGAAACAAACACCAATAAAAAGAGAAGACATTGAAGAAATCAACCTTGGAAGTGAATTAGCCCCTAAAAAGGTGTACATTGGGAAAAAGATAAGCCCAACGATCAGGAAGATGTTGATTCCACTACTAAGGAAATATAAGTGCATGTCTTTGCATGGTCTTATGATGATCTCAAAGCATATAGAGAGGACTTGTTCCAACATGAGATCCCATTGAAACCAGATGCAAAACCTTTTAGAAAAAATCAAAGGACCATAAATCCCACCTTAGAACCTAAAATGCATGAGGAAATTATTAAGCTTAGGGAGGGGTATCATCAAACCTATCAGACATTCATCTTGGGTCTCTAATTTAGTAACTGTCAAAAAGAAAAATGGAGATATAAGGCTCTGTGTAGACTTCATAAACTTGAATGTATCCTCTCTTAAGGATAACTATCCACTCCCAAACATGGAGGCTATGTTGCAAAGGGTCACAAGATGTGAGCTACTATCTATGATGGATGGATTTTTAGGCTATAACCAAGTGAAAGTCAAGGAATCAAAGCAATACAAAACAACCTTCACCACACCGTGGGGAACATATGTGCATGTTAGAATGTCATTTGGACTTGCAAATGCTGGTGCAACTTTCCAAAGAGCTATGGATGTTTCATTTGCTGATCTAATCAATGTAATAATGGTGGTATACTAGGATTACTTAACTGCATATTCAAAGAAGCAGAGGATCATGTTGAGCATCTGGAAAAAAAAATCATCAAAGCTATTGAATATGGAATCTCTCTAAATCCTAAAAATGTCATCTTGCAATAACAAAGGGAAAGTTACTGGGGCATATAGTGTCCAAAGAAGGGCCGAGGATTGGTCCAGAAAGGGTGGAAGCCATAGACAAGATTCCTATTCCTAAAACAGTTAAAGCCATCTAGTCCTTCTTTGGGAAAATCAATTTTGTGAGAAGATTTATATCAAACTTTGTTGAGATAGTGAAAAAAGTTTCAAAGATGTTAAAGAAGGGTGCAAGTATTAACTGGACTACTGAGGCCTTACATGCATTCATATCCATCATGAGAGCAATTAAGGAGGCCCCAATGTTGAAGTCCCCTGATTTTAGTAAGTCTTTTCAAATCTTCTCATTTACATTCTATCACACAATTGCAGCAATAATGTTATAGAAAAATGATGAGGGGTACAAACAACCTATTTATTTATTTAGCAAATCCCTCCAAAATGCAGAGTTGAAATATGACATTGTAGAAATGCAGGAATATGCATTAGTAAAAGCTTCCAAATCATTTAGATCATATTTGGTGGGAGAAAAAGTGATAGCTTATGTACCTAATGTTGTAGTAAAAGATGTGTTTGTACAATTTGAAGTAACAAGCCATAGGTACAAATGGATAAATAGAATTTAAGAATTTGACATTGAGTTCCAAATCAGCAAGCTTGTAAGAGGACAAGGATTAGTGAAATTAATGGCTAAAACAAATATTGAAGTTGCTTAAGTGTGCAATTTGAATGATGAGGATAACATGATTACTAGTATTGAGCACACACCTTGGTACACTAATATTGTGTATTATCTTAAGAATATGAAATTCCCTGAAGGATTTAATGATAACAAGAAAAGGACGCTCAAATTGCAGGCTTCAAGGTATGTATTCATGAAAGGGGACCTATATTGGAAAAATAGGGATGGTGTTTTGTTGTGCCTAGATGAAGATCAAGCAAGGCATGTTCTAAAGGAAATGCATGAAGGAGTATGTGGAGGGAATTTATTAGCAAATACCATTTCACATAAGGTGTTAAGGGCAAGCTGCTATTGGCCTAGAGTTTTCAATGATGCCTATGATTATACCAAGAAATGTGAAGCATGTCAGAAGTGTTTTGGGAAGTTGAAGTATCAAGGGGCATTTCCTTTTAGACCTTTGCAAGTTGAGGCTCCATTCCACCAATGGGTAATTGATTTCATAGGAGAGAATGTAGAAAAGTATAGTGGACATAGATGGATACTAGTAGCCACAAACTACTTTATAAAATGGGTGGAAGTTGTACCTACTGAATAAGCAACTAGCAGGGTGGTAACAAACTTTTTATTGGAAAACATCATCACCAGATTTGGAGTGCCTGCAAGAATTATAATTGACAATGGTATGTGCTTCAGATCAGATGAATTCAAGGCATTTTTCTAGTCCTATGGTACAGTGATCTCATATTCTTTACCATATCATTCACAGGAAAACAGGAAAGCTAAATCCAACAACCAGAGCATCCTGAAGATCATAAAAAGAATGTTGGATAATAATAGAAAGGCCTGGGATTCCAAGTTGAGACTAGCCTTATGGGAAGATAGAATTACTGTAAAGAAGGCCATTAGAAAATCACCTTTTGAACTTGTGTATGGGACTCAAGCTAGGCTCCCTTTCCATACCTTGTTACCAGTATGCAAGTTCATCTTGCAAGAAGACCTAGACATTCCTGAACCTATGGAGGAGAAGATGGAAGAGTTAATGGACCTTGATGAGGTTAGGAACCAAGCTCAACAAAACAATAAGAAGCAATTACAAATGAAATACCTATATGAAGAAAGGGCTAAAAATAGAAAATTTGAAGTAAATGACATGGTTCTCATGTGGAATGCTAGGAGTCAAGACAAAGGAAAACACGGGAAATTTGAAGCTTTATGGTTAGGACCATTTTTCATTGTTGTCAAGGCTGGTGAAGATTCATATTACCTCTAGAACATGACAGGAGAAGAACAAGAATTTCTAGTGCATGGAAAATTCTTGAAACATTTCTTTTCTTAATATTCCATGCATAGTAGTCTAGCAAAAGATCAAGAATTTCCAGTGCATGGACAATTCTTGGGAAACCTTCTAAACTAAATCCTTTCCATGCACAATAGTTTAGGATTCCATTCCACCTCCATTTCCCACCATTCCTAAATTTACTTCCATTTCCATACCATATCAATAAGGCACTTGGTCTACTTCCCCAGAGACCTGGATTCTTGCTATACCCACAAGGGGTATACATCCCTAGATAGAGCTACTGTTAGAATTGGAAAAATCTCACATTTTTAGTAGCCTTCACCCACCTATCTACCATGTACCACAAAAATTTTCCACACCTTAATTTAACGAACAATACAAATTGTTGAAATTTGTGTGACAATATCCATTTCACAACCCATGTTAACCAATGATCCCATTAATTTGGCCTTTGAAATATGAGAATTCCTCTGGTCATTGTTGAGCAAGAGCTTTAAAAGCAACTAGTCCATATTAGGAAGATCATGTGTAAGTCCTTCCAATCAACAAGTCATAGCCTTTCAATTTGAACATTTTATGCATATCGAGAAGAGGTGAATCAAGTCACGATGATCAAAGACCCCAAAGATTACATGTGTGCATAATTGAGAAGACAATGCCTATCATTTCACTGATGAAAGCTTATCAGCCAAAGCAAAGTAATCAGAGCAAAGTTTTCAAATCATACTAAGCTCGTGAGTCACGCTGATGGATTTCTCATCGGCAAGAAACATATATTATTTCGCCAATGAAGCAGGAGAACATCTGTTTTAGAGAGACATATATAATCAGCAAGTCCCTTAGATCTCACCAACCACATGGGTTACACCGATGAAGGAGGCTTCAGGGAAATTCTTTCCAACTTATCCAAATGAATGAAGTGGTAAAGGAAATACATCGGGGAGACCAAGATCCTCGGAAAGGCTCTTTGTTTTCTTAGTGATAGAACATGTCAACCCAATGGTAACATGGGATGGCCATGATTTGTTATAAAGACACTAGGTGATGAGTAAAAGGATGTCTAATGGTCTAGACCACCTTGAAATTGAAAAAACTTCATAATGTTCTCCCTGAAATAATAAAAGTTGAAAAGTAAGAAAAGGGGTAGTTGTATAATATTGATAAGAGTATTTGGTTGTCTTCCCAACTAAGAATAAGAATCAAAGGGACACTTCACATTGAAAGGAAATTCAGTTATGTCTTGGAAATCAGTTGTGAATGTATAAAAAAAGGTACCACCAAATAAAACACATAAATCGGCCTGAGACTAGAAGCATTTCACCGATGCAACATTCTTGTTTCACTCTAACAGTTCAAAATTTGAAAAACCTATTGCATTCATTTCCAATGGTAGAAATTAATGGCCGCATGAATGAACCTTATGTAAATTCTAATTGAAGCGAGAATGAACCAAAATAATTTTCAAAATTTGCAGTAGGAAGGATAGGAGATCAAACGAGAGTCAAGGAATTCAGTGCAGCCAAAAATACACAAGTAAGCATACGAAGTTCCATGTAAATGATAAATTATAGTTCAATTTTTCTACCTTAGAGAATTACAATGGAAGGTTCAAGTTCTGCAAAAACAAAGGGTAGGAAGCAATAGGGAGAAAGTAGCCAATCCAAAAACAAAAAATAGAAAACTGAAACAGGGGTAGATTATAAACCAAAAGAACAAAAATTGAACCAAGACCTCATTGATCAATTGCCTGGTTCAGGGCCGAAAGCCAGAAGGTTTGCATAATTGAGGGCTAATGTAGAGAATTTAGAAGACAAATACAAACATATAGGTTATGTGTGGACTCCCATTAAGGGATATGAATTGTTCATGTTTCACTATTGTTAGAGAGGTAGATTTGAACCAGTCTGCAACCCTTGTAATTTCAATTTGGGAAAACTAGTTGTTCCCAATGTCTTCATGAATGTAGAGCTCATAAAACTTCTGGCCAAACATTATAATCTAGACCTTAAAGCTATTTTCAACCTGCAAGGTGAACCTTTCATACAATTATCTAAGATTGCACTTTGTGAAGTTTTCAACCTAGATGACACATGTGACCAACCTATTGTGCATGAAAATTTAGAGGAGTACTCAAGAATGGAAACAACTTACAAGGGATGGAGATTACTATTGCACAGGCCTAGGTAAAATGGAGACTTAGTTCCACTTGAAGATAATGATGAACCTCCCTTTCATGTTGATTTGTTTGATCCCTACTTAAAACATACTTACTTCTCTGTATGCCAAATAATGGGAACCAAGGCCTCTAAATTCATGTATATAGGGCCAATGGTGATTGTTGCAGACATATAGTGCCACAATGCAAGACCTTTTGATTATGATTCAAACATTTCTAGAGGGATTGACTCAAGGCTAATGGCCATCAATAATGCATTTCCCACACTGCACTTCAAACATTATTCCATTCTTATGCACATGATATTGTACTATGGACAGGAGTTAGGAATGTGGCCAGAGGAACTGCGAATTACACAATTTGATAAGAAGGATCAACTACTACCAATGCAATTGTGGACTGCTATTTGGGACAATAGGTTTATCAATTCCAGTTATGTTTATTTTGAAGAATATTTTTTCAAGATATTGTATAGGTTTTATAATCACCCCTGTGATTATTCATTGACTGATGAGATTAAATATTTTTAAGGCCCAAGGATTTCAATGAACCACCGACTATAGGTCATAATTGGGGTGACTGGTATTGTTATATTGATTCAACCATGATCAGAGTGTATGGTTTTGAAGATACACCTTTCCTATTACCAAAAACTGTGCCAAATAGAATTGCATATCTTAGATTTTTAGGCAAATGGATTATTCCAATGTTATGAACTTAAGTTCCTATGAGAAAAAATCATTTATGCCTAGTACATTATGCTTAGGATATTTCACTGTGTTGTCAAAGGAAGGATATGATCTTATTTTGGATAAGTTATCACATTTCAATATGAAGAAGGATGCACCAAGGAAGGGATTTGATCCTGAGGCTTATATAGGTTTTGCAAAGAAAAAATAGAATCTAGGTGGATATGATCATATACCATATCTTGAATGACATTATCAGAAACATGGAGGAAGAGGAGGCTGAATTGGCCATTGATGACTATAATAGAGAAATGGAACAAAAAATGAAGGAGATACAAGAAGCAAAAATGTTGTCCTATGGAAGTGAGGAATCTTCTGATGAAAGAGAATGCCAAGGCCAAACTGATAAGATTCCCAAAATGAGAATTGAAGAGTATCAACCTCCGAATAGAGAACAAGAAGTTGAGCAATCATCTGACATAGATACTAGGCAAGTGGCCTACAAGTCCTTTGTTTTTGATGATCAGTCTGTAAAGCCTACTCAATTTAGATCTTTCTTGTACAAACAAAAAGGAAAAGAAATAAGGGAATTGTTGGAATATTTTCCTCAATCCATACTGACATGTAACTCCTGAAAGGAAAATTTGCTATGACATTATTCATGTATGGGTGACTAACTATTCTAAATCCGGTTAAAATGTTCATGTCGTCGAGACAGAGGTGATGTCTTGTCGAATGAAGTCTATCAATGTGACCTAGATGTATTCGCTATGACCTTCTATTGAATGGAGACCTCTGGTCAATAGTATGCTCTTATCGAGTGTCAAAGAAGATGTTAGAGTAGCTCAAGGGCTTGGGGAGAAGTCCCAGCGACTAGAGAATGTCTCACCAATAGTATATGGCTATCGGGGTAACACAAGGATCTCGGGGAGAAGTCTCAGCGATAATGGAATGTATTGCCGACGGGAGACTTCACTTGGTGACGTCCTGGTGACTCAAAGACTTCGGTATGAAGTCTTGGTGACCAATGGAGAGTCTCGCCAATAGTCTTCGGTGTGGCATATTTTCTTGGTGAAAGGTCTTGGTGAAGTCAAATGTCTTGCCGACTCGGCAAGACATGGGCGCTCGGTATGTGGTCTCGGCGAAAGACATAAGTCTTGCCAACTGGTGATTGGAGCGATCGTTGTGACTTAGGACTTCGGTATGAAGTCCTAGAAAAAGTGATGAGTCTTGCTGACTAATTGTTGCTTCAGTGAAACTTGAGGAGACTCGGTGAAACCTTTTGGCGAATGGGAAGTCTTGCCGATGGAAAAGTGGAAGTCGTTGTGACTTGTGAACATCGGTATGAGTCTGGCTAATGGAAGAATCTCTTGTCGATAGAAACACGATGGATGTCGATGGATTTGATATGTCTCATGGCGTTCGTTATAACATCCTACCAACTATTGGGATCTATGATGATATCGATATGAAATCTTTGTGGCATCGGGGAGACACTGTTAGTGTCTCACCAATATGCCAACAAAGATTGAATGCCTTTGACCATCCTATGTGGAGCATTGTGGACCAATCAGAGGAAGTGATTTTCAAATGGATGGAAGTTATATTTTTGCAACTATTGTGACAATGGAGTTGAACAGCATGTAGGTAAAAATCAACACTCAAGTAGAAACTTTCTATGATGGGGCAATGGCGGATAAGGATGAACAGAAGGTAAAAATTAGAATGTGATAAGATAAAAGCAGATCGATTCTGAGTTTGGTAATAATTGAATTGTTGAGAGCTTTTTTGTAATTGGATGAACAGTGAATGAAACTACTGAGAACTAATACCAGAGAGTTGTATCTTTGATTGTATGTAATTGTTATTACTGTAATACAAAGAGATTCAGCTTGGTGTGGTGGGTTTTTTCCCAAAAGGGTTTCCCACGTAAATCCGTTGTTCATTGTCTTTGAGTATATTCTTTGTTTCTATAAATCTTTCATGTGTGTCTTAATTGGATTATAATTTGAAAATTAAAAAGTATTGTCTGCTTACTTCCCTATGGTTTTGGCGTTAGGAAAGTTGCTTACGCATCGTTGCTCCTTACAAAGTATCCTTCCAAGTTCCTCTTCCACATCATCTAATCAATCCCTTACCATCTCATGATTTTGGTGCATCGCCAAAGAACATGATAGTTCTTCCATCCCTATCTAATGATGTCTTACCAAGCTGATGATCAAGACAATAGCTCTATAAAATCTCATGGTTCCTTCCTCATCCAAAGATCAGATAAGCATTCAAGGATACCCTTTCATCCCATCAAGATGTTTATCCTTCTCATGATCAAGATATGCTTTCATACCACTTCATGATCCTTTTTCCAAGTAAAGATCAAAACACCCCATCATCTCCATGTCAAGAGCTTATCACACCTATTCAAGCTATCCATGAACCCCACACCTATAAATTGGGATCCTCCACCTTTATCCATTCCACTTTACTTCCAACACCTATCCTCTCATCCATATCATATCCTCCCCAAAATGGACTCACGTCTTGTTTCACAAACAATACATATCCCATTGGTAAATGAATGTTTCAAAGTATGAATTACAAAGGAAAAGAATTAGGCCTTCATGAGCAAGGTATCCTAGAACCCCTTTCTATTCAAAGAAACCCATATCACCACGACCTTGGTTATACACCTAAGTGTCCTAGTTCATCAAACTGCTTCCATCTATCCTCGATCCTCATTCTACTTCATCAAACATTCCATCTATCCTAGGTCCTCATCCTAATCCATCAAACCTTCCCTCTATCCTAGGTCATATCCTGGCCCTACTCAAGAACAACAAAGGTACGCATCCTTGATGCCCTTTAAAAATTCTACCTCCAGCAACTCATCCATAATACCTCTATACCATTCATCTCAAACCACCTCTCCCATTTCTCTTGGAAGCAATTTGGGTTATAAATATCAAAAGCTTCTATATCAAAATCCACATGTATCAAAGGATCAACATGTCTCCTAGAAGATACATGCAAAATAAAAGAAAATTTGATCCAAAATCAAAAGAAAAATCTAAAATGCCACAAGAGTCCCATCGAAAGCAAAATCCTCAAAGACCACAAGGTCCAAAATCAAAAGAAAATTTCAAAAGGTCACAAAGGCCCATCAAAGCAAAAAGGAAATTTTCAAAGACCACAAAGGTCCATAAATCAAAAAGAAAAATGTCAAAGGCCACAAAGGCCCACAAAGAAAAAATCAAAGTCAAAAGTCACGTGGATTCCTAAAAGTCTCATAGAAACAATAAAATCTAAATTGGAATCCAAATTTGCTAATCCAAAAGCTTCCTCCAATTTTCCATGTAATAACCTATCACCTTCCAAATCCATTTTTCCTCCATCACTCCACCACCCTTCAAGGTGTGTGCCAATGTTGATCTTGTCATCCTTTCCATCTATCCATCAACATTCCTTCCAACCTCCTATCCATTATCCAACATTCATCCCCCATCATTCTCCTTTAATCCAAACCTTTGCATAAGCCCTTAGATTCTTCCATCATATCATTAATCTACCAACATTTAGGAGTCTAATTCCCATTGCCATGGTTTATTAGAGGGATATTTGGTTGTTAAAATTGATGCTTAAGTCCTTCCTCCATTTCACTATCATCCATATCCTATATTCCATATTCCTCTTGCACTCTACACTTAGGGACAAGTTTCGTTCATCTTATCATTTGTGGTCATTATCCTTTTTATGCTCATTCCTTACATTTCCACCTTTGATCTTGATAAGGTTAAGGATCTTCTTGAACATCATATATCTTATCCAATACACTTTGTCCATATCTTCCGTACCATATCCTTCACCTTATCCGTATTCCATCATTCTTACTAGATACATCCTTTCTTCCCATCCTTGGTCTTGATGAGGAATAGGGGGAAAATAATTGGGCCTTGTGTCCGTATCTTATCTAGTTGCTCTTGATCATCACCATTCATTATCTTTATCCTTGCATTTCTCCTATTCTATATATCCTAGCTTATCAAAATCCATGTCACCATGTCCCTTTGCAACCTTGAATCTTATCATGCAAATCATATTTGAGCCTAGTTGTAAAACATTATCCAATCCTCATATCTTTTGTCAATCAGTCATCAACAATAATCAATCTTATCATACTTAGAGGAAATTAGTGATCCTAAAGTAATTATCATCATCATGCCTTATGGAATCAATCATTCCTGGCATCTTAATTAATCAACCATTATCATCTTTTGACAAGAGATATGTTGCTTGTGTGACATGTTTTGCGGTGAATATTTCATTTTGATCTATCATTTATCCATGGTTGCATTACCCCTATTGTGGGGAATATTGTTCCTTCAATCATTCATATCATCTTAAATATCCTGAAAAAAATAAAAAAAGTGAAAGTCAGAAAAATACAAAAAAATCATAAAATCTAAAAAAGTGCAAGGAAACCTCATGTACATATCCTGGCAATGCGGTCGTGTCTCACCCTAGCTTGGGGGAAAAATCCTGAACTCACTGGGGGAAATAAGCTTGAGCTTAAACCAAATAGACAAACAATAGTATGACAACACAACAAACACAATGATCACAGTGGAACACAACACTGAACATACATCAAACATCTGATTACTTCAGAAAATCAACCATCCACATCAAGACAGTTGAAATCAAACCAATCAGAACAACTCTAGATGGATGATACTCTTTTGAATTATGATTTTATTGCTTTAGCTTGAATGTTCTAAATGTTGTACTTTGATGTACTTTGATTATTGATTATCATTTCTTTGGAGCAACTCAATGATGTATTGAACTAGAGAAGCTAGGAAGGAGAATGGTATTTTCTTTGTTTGCTGTTTGTGATTTGGTCATTATTATTGTGTGAATTGTCACGAGATGTGCTCTACAAAGTATCATTGATGACATTCCAAATTCACATAGTAAAATGATTGACTCTTGTCTGTTTACGCAAGAAATGCTCAGGTCATCTTGGTTTAATTATACCTAAATGCTTGTGTTAACTTGCAATATCAAAAATCATGAAAGTAGTACTCAGGTCATCATGGTCTAACTCATACCATTGATGCTTGTACTCACTTTCAACATTTTAAAAGCTCAATGATGATAAAAAGCATGATAAATGGACTGTTAAGATGCCAATGCTTGCATATGTAGATTTGCATGGTTAAATTAGATTGCATTCATATTAGTTTTGCATCTGCATTATAGATTTTCCACATCGACTGATGATATCTAATCATCCTGCACCAGATGCGGAATCATGTCCCACATCTTTGGGAAGAACTCTATAATCCTCCTATGATCATAACATATCACAAAATCAACAATATTATCAATCAATCAAAAATCAATTAGCCTAATCGGCTCTGGTGAGACTTTGATCAAATTTCATGAGCAACTATTATTGATCCTCACCTATCATGAGGTTAATCAATCAATCTATCAATGAACCTCGCCTATCATGAGTTCAATCAATCAATCTATCATTGAACCTCGCCTATCATGAGGTCAATCATCAATCTATCATTGATCCTCGCCTATCATGAGGTCAATCAATCAATCAATCATTGAATCTCACCTATCATGAGATCGATAAATCTTATAATCTAATAGGATGATCAATCAATATCAAATCAAAGGTTGACATGATCGAAAATCATCAAACACAAGGAGGCAAAGCAGGGAAAAATCTAATCAACTGGCGGAATCAGTATTCTTTATCGGGAGATAAATCGTTAAATCATCATAAATCATAAAAAAATGAAAATATTTATCAAATCATCCATCTGAAAATAAAAAAAAATTCATTGATTTGTATCTCAGAGGCATATCCATCATCACACGAAAATCGCGTCTGGGGCATATTGTGAAGAAAAGATTTTTAGTTGATGAAAATCCAGTAATGCGGGGTATCCTCTTGAAATTTTTTTGCCGTTGAAAATTGCTTTCTTTCTTTCTAAAATTTTTCTTTGGAAGCAATATGTAAACACATCACTTCAAAGGGGAAAAATAATACACCTAAAATGAGACCGGAGAATATAATTAATTAAAATGAATTATTTGATTAATTAACCTTAAGAAATTCATCTACTATTAAATAAATAGAAATTTACATTTACATATTGGTTCATTATTCTAAATTCTTCGATTTTAAATAATCTATCATCTTGAATTAAATACATGGCTTCAATGGTTGGTATTATTTTAATTATCTAATCATTTCCCTCTTGAATTAAATAAAGATATCCAGAAAGTTTTATTTTGTTATCATATCCTTTTATTAAAATAAGCAAATGTCAAAGATTTGTTTCATTTAATTAAATATCTTCTTTTGTTAAAATTTGAATAAATCAATTTATTCAAATAAAGGAAATTTTTTCCTCTATTCACTCATCTACCAAATTAGATAAAACATCTAATTTAATTCAACTGGCATTCATGGGAAAGCTGTGGAGACAAACTTGTAGGTAATCCTCTTCAATCTCTTTCCTCTGATTCTTCCTATCATCTAGCTTGATGTTTTCATGGGGAGAAATCATTCCCATGATCAAATCAAGCTTCTTCATCTCTTACCATTCAATCCTCCAGATTAAATCCAATCCTTTGCTATGCTGCCCCTTCACAAAATTGTTGCCGTAAATCTATAAATACAGGTATCTTCTACAGGAAATAGATCCCGAATCTGAACTTTGTGCAAACTTACTCCGTAGGAATAGAAATCAAGCAATCAAACAATCAAGCAATCTTAGCAATAACATTTAGCAATAGCAATCATAGCATTAGTAGAATCATAATCATGGCTGCATCTTAGTTTTACTGTAGCTTCTTTTTGTAAGGAAAACTAGATGCGGAAAACAATTCCCCTAACGTCAATACCTCAAGAAAGAATGTAGATACACTTTAAAATTTACAATTACAGTCCAATTAAGATGCATTAAGAAACATACAACAGAAACAGAGTATTTGACAATCACACATGAACACCAGATATATGTGGGAAAACCCTTACGGGAGAAAAACCCACCACACCAAGAGAAATCACTTTGTATTACAGTAATGAAATTACATATAAATCCCAGACTTATTTTTCTGGTGTCATTATACAGCAAAATTCACCATTAACATTCTTGTACAAAAATCTTCACGTTACAATCCACAAAATTCATCCACTGATTCGATCACTCAACAATCTGTCGTTTTAACCAACCCTGTTACTAACTGTAAACACAGAGTATATCCATGTCGAACTCTGTCTGTAGAACTTCCTCACAGAACCGTCGCAACTGACTGTCTTCCAACTGTTCCCCTTTGGCTTCTCCTATTTGTCCACAAGATTCCACATAGGATAGTCAACCGGTCAACAAAATTCATATTGTATTGGCATCTCAATGAGACACTAACAGTGTCTCGCCGATGCCACATATACTTCATACCGATGTCGCTAAGAGTCATTGTAGTTGCAAGATGTTCTATCGAGCTTCAAGAGATACACCGAGTCATCACACAGTCACCCTGACCTATCACTTTCACCAGGTCATAGCGAGACATCAAAGGTTACAAGAAAGTCATAATGAACTCCAAAGAATAGTCGGCAAGACAAGAGCTTATTGCCAAGATGTTTCCCTATGATCATTAAGTTACCTCGAAGATTCTTCAACATCGGCAAGACTCATCAGAGTTGCTAGGACTTCTTACCGAAAACATAGTGTTCCACCGATGACCACCATTCGACAAGAGTTACACTGAAGACTAACACTTGAGTCTTTGTCGTTGAGACATATTCACATCGGTAGGACATCTTATCGATGGCACTTCCTTTGGCCAAGTCTCCTCGATGAAACAAACCAAACACTGTTGGTGTAACATTTTCTTTTGCAGTGACTTCTCACCGAGCCAACATGAGTTACCCTGAGGACCACAAAGGAAATGCTGTTGGCAAGACATTAACACTTCGTTGAGACATCTTAGCGAGAACCTTTAGCTTCACCGAAGACCATAGTCACCAAGAGTCTTGCCGATACATGATTGAATGGCCTATCGGCCAAAGGTCTCTCGAGCGCTATGAGGTCATAGCGAGTACTCCTTGTCATAGCGATAGTATTCACAGTAACCATTCGACAAGACTCCTACAAGGTCACAACAACCTGTGCAAACCATCATGATACACACTACTTGTATTGGAGCGGTAGCTATCACCGCGACTTGTGGCTCTAATGGAGGTTTATTTTATATAGTTTGAGGCACATATTTCCAGCTCCCCACTTTGATGAAGATCGCCTGGGAGCAGCTCTAGAAACACAACATAACTTCCCGAAAAACTCTAAGGGCACTTTAAGGCGGATTGGATGTACCACCACCTAAACTTGTCTGCATTAACTCCAGGTCAAATGGATCGCGCATTCCTGGAACGTGGGCATTTCCATGCGCCGGCAAAGTTGTCTTGTACATCAATATGTTTACCGTCCTAGCACATGGAAAGTGGGGTTCAACTGCCGGATAAGTGCACTTTATTGTCGCCCAGAAAATGTGGATTATTTCCCGCATCAAAACCAATGTTAAGAACACAAATATTTCAGCTCTAAAACTTCTTTACAAAGTATGAGTGAAACGCCATATTGACCGGAGTGGACCATGACCGCCAGCCTAAAGCTTGCCTCATCGACTCTCCTTTGCACCACCATTCAACGCCAGTATAAGCGGTTGACCTCCTGGCCGGTATCCCTTAATCGGAATCCAACATAACCCACAGAATCTTTGAAGTCCTCCTATGATTCAGCGAGATTCCCATGGTAACACAAAGCAAAATATGAAGTTCCCTTCAAATACCTAAACACTCTCTTCATAGCATCCCAATGCGTTCTTCCTGGATTAGCCATAAATTGACTAAGTACTCCCACTGCTTGGGAAATGTCTGGCATTGTATAGACCATTACATACATAAGACTGCCTACTGCACTAGCATAAGGTACACTGGTCATGTCCTCCATCTCAGTAGGAGATTTTGGACAGTCCTCAATAGATAGCTTCATTCCATGCATTACTGGAACCACTAGTTGTTTGCAATAATTCATACAAAATCTCTCAAGAATAGTTCTGATATACTTACTCTGACTGAGCCATAGTTTTCTATTTTTCCTATCCTTGGTTATCTACATCCCCATAATATTCCTTGCTACACCAAGATCCTTCATTTCAAACTTAGTAGACAACTGTGACTTAAGATCGAAATCATTAGCTTGCTATTTCCTATGAACAACATATATCATCAAAGATAAAGAGCAATAACAAGTACTTGATCACTTTCAGCTTATAATATACACAAGGATAATATTTTATCTCACAAATCCCAAAGATAATACAAATGTATCAAATTTCTGGTACCACATTCTAAGTGACTGCTTTAACCCATAGAGAGACTTCTTTAATTTGCATACTAGTTTTTCTTTACCTTTCTCAACAAAGTGCTCAGGCTGGGACATATAGATTTCTTCTTCAAGATCACCATGAAGAAATGCTATCTTCACATCCATCTGTTCAACCTCTAAGTCATACACTGCTGCAAGTGACAAAAGAAATGTAATGGACGTCAGCTTTGCTACAAGAGAAAATATTTCCCCATAATCGATTCCCTCTACCTGGGAATAATCCTTTGCAACTAGTCTTGCCTTGTACTTTTCTACACTGCCATCCAGACCAATATTTTTCTTAAATACCCATTTTCAGCCAACAGCCTTTCTGCCTTTAGGTAAGGGCACCATACTCTAGGTTTCATTCTTATCTAAAGATGCCGTCTCTTCTTCCATGGATTCTAACCAAGAATTTGAATCAGACATTTTAAATGCCTCTTTCACAGTCCTAGGCTCATCAGTACTAGAAATCAAAGCATAGGCACAAGTAGAATCAATCAATGAGAACCCATACCTATTTGGTTGTTTTCTTTCTCGGGTTGACCTCCTCACTTGCTGAGGATGAGGTTCTTCTTCTTCAGAACTTTCAGAACTGCTCGAGCTCTCCTCAGTTTCAGGTACATTTTGAATTTCCAATTCCTCTTTCTCAGGTGTAGGAGGAATTATTGCTACATCCTTATTGTTATCTGCGATCCAAAGTGGAAGGTTTCAGCTCACGAAAGATTACACTTCTGCTGTATACAACTTTCTCTGTATCAGGATTCCAAAGCTTGTATCCTTTTTATGACAACGCTATAGCCAATGAAAATACATTTGACAGCCTTGTTCTCCAATTTAGATCTTTTCACATCTGACACATGAGCATATGCCTCACAGCCAAAAACATGAACATGTCTAAGTGAGGGATTCTTACCAGACCACCCTTCCAAAGGTGTTTTCTCAACAAGAGTAGAATTTGGAGAATGATTCATTAAATAACATGCAATAGATACAACCTCAGCCCAAAATTTCTCCTCCAAGCTAGCACTACTGAGCATACTTCGTGCTCTCTCCATCACTGTCCTATTGAACCTTTCAGCAACTCCATTCTATTGTGGAGAATAAGGTGTAGTCTTATGTCTTTTGATTCCATGGTCTTTACAATATCTTTGAAATTCATCAGAACAAAATCCATCACCATTATTAGTCCTTAAGCATTTTATTTTCCTACCAATCTAATTTTCAACAAGGTTCTTAAATTCCTTAAATTGACTGAACACTTCTGATTTACTTTTCAAGAAATAAACAAATGCTTTTCTTGAATAATCATCAATGAACGACACGTAGTATCTTGATTTAGACAAAGAAGGAACATCTACTAGACCAAACACATTTGAATGAATATAGTCTAACAAATCAGAAGATTTATGAGGATTGGAATAAAACAAAACATGGTGCTGCTTTCCATATATACAGTGTTCACAGAATTCAAATTCAAGATTACAATCTTCGAGCCCCTCAACCAGGTTTTTATTCTTCAAGGTTTTTAGACTTTTTTCTCCTATGTGGCCTAACCTGTGATGCCAAAGCATAGTATTATCTGCAGGAAGTTTTACTTTAATAGAGTTTACAAAATTAGGGATATTTCCCTCTTTACCTTCATGAGTAGCTTTCAGTAACTTTCCAGAGACACTGTTACATTGAACAGCCTGTGCATCCAGCTTGTACAGGGTACCAATTCGAGCACCTCTAGCCAACACCATTGAACCTCTAGTCATTGTGCAACCACTTCCAGAGAATGTAACTTGTACACCAATATCATTTAGCATACTTACAGAAAATATATTTTGAGCCAGACCTGGTATGTGCATAATATTATTAATTCCCTTTACTCTGCCATCAAGGAATTGTATCCCGACTCTTCCATAGCCAACAATCTCCAAAGTTGAATCACTTGCTCGGTACACCTTTCCACCATCGTATTCTTCATACTTTGTGAACCATTCTCTGTGAGATGTCATGTGGAACGATGCTCCAGAATCAATCAGCCAGACATCATCAGATGCCTGAGTTGCCAAGGCTGCAATGAAGGCATCACCATCACTATGAGAAGAACCATTATCAGAAGAGCCCTTCTTCTTTTTCTCCTCTTTACAATCCATTCAGACATGACCAGGTTGCCCATAGTTCCAACACTTCACCTTGGACTTCTTGCCAGGAGACTTTGATCTCCCCTCTGATTTCAATTTGGACTTCTTGTCCTTCTTCTTGCCTTTCTCCTTTGGTCTTCCTCTGACAACAAAGCTTCCTTCGCCATCTTAGAAGATTTCCTTCTCATCTCTTTTGACAATAAAGATGCAACAACATCTTCCATCTTGAAACTAGATGTTGTACTCCCAATCACCATCACCAGATGATCCCATGAGTCTGGCAAAGAACATAATAGAAGCATACAACGATCCTCTTCTTCAGTCTTCACACCAACAGATGTCAATTGAGCAAGCTTCATATTAAATGCGTTCAAATGATCAGCTACAGACCCTCCTTTCTGCATTCTCAAAGAGTATAGTTTCTTCCTCAGGAATAGTTTATTTACCAAGGACTTCCCCTAATAAATAGATGCCAGTCTCTTCCACAAGGAAGATGTAGTCTTCTCCTCATGCACATTCAGAAGCACTGAGTCTGCCAAGCAAAGCCTTATCAACCCCTTAGAATTTCTATCTGCAAGGTCCCAACCTTCTTGCTTCATGTCTGTAGGTTTTACTCCAGCCACAACAATCCAAAGATCACGGTCAACAAGAAGATCCTCCATCTTGAGTTTCCACAACTCGAAGTAACTGCCGTTGAATTTCTCTATTTCAAACTTTCCAGATGTACTAGCCATATTAATATGTAATTAGAAATTGACAAACTCTACAAGACTCCCACTGAATAGAATTGACTCAAAAAACCCAACGTACCCACAAGGATAACACAACTGGCCAGGCTCTGATACCACTTGTAAGGAAAACTAGATGCGGAAAATAATTCTCCTAACATCAATACCTTAGGAAAGAACATAGATACACTTTAAAATTTATAATTACAGTCCAATTAAGATGCACTAAGAAACAGATAACAGAAACAAAGTATTTGACAATCACACATGGACACCAGATATACATGGGAAAACCCATACGGTAGAAAAACCCACCACACCAAGAGAAATCACTTTGTATTACAGTAATGAAATTACATACAAATCCCAAACTTATCTTTCTGGTGTCATTATACAATAGTATTCACCATTAACATTCTTGTATAGAAATCTTCACGTTACAGTCCATAGAATTCATCCACTGATTCGATCACTCAACAATTTGTCATTTTAACCAACCCTGTTACTAACTGTAAACACAAAGTATATCCATGTCAAACTCTGTCTGTAGAACTTCCTCACAGAACTGTCGCAACTGACTGTCTTCCAACTGTTCCCCTTCGGCTCCTCCTATTCGTCCATGAGACTCCACATAGGATAGTCAATCGGTCAACAAAATTCATATTGTATTGGCATCTCGGTGAGACACTAACAGTGTCTCGCCGATGCCACATATACTTCATACCAATGTCACCAAGAGTCATCGTAGTTGCTAGGATGTTCTATTGAGCTTCAAGAGATACATCGAGTCATCACGCAGTCACCTTGACCTATCGCTTTCACCAGGAGGTCATAGCGAGACATCAAAGGTTACAGTGATGTCATAATGAGATCCAAAGAATAGTCGGCAAGACAAGAGCTTATCGCCGAGATGTTTCCTTGTGATCATTAAGTTACCTCGAAGATTCTTCAACATAGGCGAGACTCATCAGAGTTGCTAGGACTTCTTACCAAAAACATAGTGTTCCACCGATGACCACCATTCGATAAGAGTTACACAGAAGACTAACACTTGAGTCTTCATCGCTGAGACATATTCACATCGGTAGGACATCTTACCGATGGCACTTCCTTTGGCCAAGTCTCCCCGATGAAACAAACCAAACATTGTCGGCGTAACATTTGCTTTCGCGGTGACTTCTCACCGAGCCAACATGAGTTACCCTGAGGACCACAGAGTAAATGCTATCAGCAAGACATTAAAACTTTGCTGAGACATCTTAGCGAGAACCTTTAGCTTCACCAAAGACCATAGTCACCAAGAGTCTTGCCGATACATGATTGAATGACCTGTCGGCTACAGGTCTCTCAAACACTATGAGGTCATAGTGAGTACTCCTTGTCACAACAATAGTCTTCATAGTAACCGTTTGGGAAGACTCCTGCAAGGTCACAACGACCTATGCAAACCATCATGATACACACTGCTTGTCAGCCAGACATTGTAGCTATCACACCGACTTGGCTCTAATGAAGGTTTCAGCCTGTATAGTTTGAGGCCCATATTTCCAGCACTTTTATCGGATTTCATGTCAGCATAGATTATAGTAGCTTCCTTTTTAATCTAGAAATCATCATATAGGATTAGATTATTACATTTAAACAGCATCTCATTCTCTAGATTGGCATTTTAATAGTCATAATGCTTACCAAATCTGAGAGCCCCGTGACTTAATAAATCTTTAGAGATAGAAAACAATATGACGCTTTCAGTAGATTTGTGCTTTTAAATTAGTTTAATTACTTTTAAATCTTTGATATAATGTCTTATGAAGTGTTTTTCAATTACTTATTCCACACTTATAAGATGAAATGTTAGCGTGAAGGGGGAATGAATTAACTTGAATTGATAAATTAGGTTAATGGACAAAAATGATGCCATTAATTAAATTAGCTAGGTTAATTTAATTAATTAAGCAAATAGAGGATGTGTTTAAAGAGAAAATAATGTTAATAAAGTTGTTTCAAGTGTATGATATCATTTAGGACATTTTTCAGTGTCTACACTAGTGAGCCAGTAGATATACCAAGTATAAGGTCATGTAAAACTGAGTGGTCTCCAATACTTCAATCAATTGATCATACAACTTGTCGTTGATTATTGTTCCCCAATCAATTCTCTTTCCATTTGAAATCTTCATAATGTACTAACACATGCAAGGATAAAAATCCTTTTCATATGGATATATGTATATCTTGTTTGAAAATGTGGTATAGTCCTTGGCATCTTCCTTGAACTCACTTTTCTATTGTACTTTGGCCATCTTTTCTACCAATTTTTTGGGAACAAGGAGGAGATTTTTATTTTTGTAGTTTATGGATTGTTATTTGCTTTTGTCATAATATCTCAAAACATTTTCTATGGTGACTTCACCATACTTGGAAAAATTTGGAAGGCCAAGCACTCTTTCAATCATCTCAACACTGATGTCCAAAACCTCTTCCCTTGATGGGCCAAATATATATTTTTTATTTCTTGTTGAAATTTTGGGCACATGCCAATACTAACTTTGCTAATATCATTGATACTGGAAAGCAATAGCTTTAGATAATATTGAAAGTTCCATGAATCAAGCCACATTTGTCCTATCTCCTTCTCTGTACACCCTTTTCAAGTATTCCTCAATGTTTACATGACCAATGTCTATATCTCCAATCTCATAGTATGTATAGAACATCTTTGAAGGAGGGTGGTAGCCTTTGAATTCATACTTCATCTTTGCTTGGTCACCTGGCATATCTCCTAGAAAATTTGAACAAACACCATCATTAGATATCATAAATATTTCCAAAAGAAACTAGTCTTAAGTCCATATTTAGTCATCACTTAAATAAACTTCACTATCGGGCTTTAGGACTTATCAAAAATTTATGTTAACTAGCTTGTGTAAGGATTTAGATTTATACTTAGTGAGATTTGCATCTTATAGGGAGTTAGGCTTTAGAAGTATTTATTAAGTCATACCTTAAATGACATGAAATACATTGCATTACCACTATTTGAAGTCCTTGATTGATCTATATCCTATATAGAGGTTTTCAAGTTGAGGGTAACATTTACCATTTGCTTCATGCTTGTGAATATGTTAAGATGAACACTTGATCATTGATGAATAAAAGTTTTATTATAAAAGCATTAAGGTGATCTCTTGGGGATCAGGATTAAGAGAAATTCCTTATCTCACATCTCAAAAGATCATTAGATGTTAAGAGGAAGGATTGATCTTCAATGGAAGAAAGTTTCCAAATTAAGTCACTAAGGAAAAGATCAACAAAGATTGGGACTTGAGTAAAACCCTTTCCTTTTATGAAATAATTTATTTTGATGTTAGGGTATAAACCCGATCATTGAGGCCCAAATTTTTTATCAAAATATCATTAAGGTATAGACATCAAGGATTGAGGTTTGGGAATAACCCTCATCCTTTGGTGTTCAAGACCAATAGACTAACAATGCTAAGGCACATCGAGGATTGGGGTTTGGGATCATGACTAAACTCCAATTATAAGAAAGAGAATCAAGTCACTCAGAGACTCAAACCCCAATGAGGTGTAATGAAACCATAAAAACAACCTCAATCATTGTGTCGAGATTTAGGAGGATTCGAAAAGGGTTCAAAAAATGAACAAAAAGAGCATGCAAGAATGATAAAAAATGAATAAAGAAAACCAAAATCCAATCTAACGAAAGGAAAACCCAAGATGAAGAAAAAAATATGAACAAACAATAAGAAAAGAGAAGGAATTAATACAAAAACCTAAGGAAAATTTCCATTTAAATAAAAATTTAAGCATAGGAGCCTACCTAGTTTAGATGGTAGGTTTCACAAAGGAGCCAAAGAGACGAAGGTGAACAAAGCACACACCTACATGCATGAGCACACCCATAATTGGGAAATCACAAAGTTCAACACACAAAATAATGAGATCTTGAATACAAAGTGAGCTAAATGAGCTAAAATGACAATAAAACCTTGACGAGATGCATTCCAAAGTGACCATTAATGCCCATCAGTGAAATTAATGAAATGTCAAAGAGGTAGGTGAGTTAGAAAGACATGCACCTTTTTAGGGATTGAAGATCTTGAGTATGGTTAAAATCATGATGAACAACTGAACATTGACACTTGAAAGTTCAATGAGCTTGGGAAGGACACAAAACAAAGGTCAAGGATTAGGAACAACAAAGATGACACGCTTGAATGACAAACCTTGAAACCTCGAAAAGGAAAAATAGAAAGTGAACAAGGGGAAAGGAACACACAAGGGGAAGAAGACTAAAAGAGACCAAAGGGGGGAAAAGGAAAATATAAAGAAAATAAGAAAATAAAGAGAATTCAAAAGGAGGGGGTCTTCATTTGGAAAGAAAAAAGTGGGGTGTGGGTGCAAGGCACAAAAAAAAACCACTAAACAAAGAAAATTCTCACAAAATTTTATCACCATGAAACCCTCTACGAAGTAGGTCCTAGGAGTTTTATTTACCACCATGCCTAAGATATGAGAACTGACCTAGGTCAAAGTATAACTTAAATTTCTCATAGAATAGTTGAATCTCATTGTCTATGCATTTGATTCATTCTCTTCAAGGGTAAGGCTTAGGCCAAAATAGGGTGAAGCTTGATGCAAGGTCAATGGTTTGATTATATCTTTCCTTTGACTAGGGGTCCATTTATATTATGCTATACAATCAAAGGGACATGGCTAGTGTGACTCAAACATAGCTCTATTGCTAGCTAGGCATCCATAGCCTTGATAGATATACCTTTGACCCCAATCAAGCATAGATCTATTACTAGTCAAGCATGCATAGCCCCGATAGAGATTACTTGAGTCACCTAGATAATTGAGTTGAGATTTAAATTATTATTTTTTCTCTTTTTTTATTTTTGTGCTTTTCAATACTTCATAATTGTTTCTATATTTTCTCTCTTTTCTCTTTTGCAAGCTATCTCAAATTTTTAGGATTTATACCTAATTCTAGGTTGGGGATCACTATGGCCACGAGGAAAGAAAATAATATTTAAAATTTCCCTTAACAACAGGCTCACGACTACTTAACCTTAGCACATGCTTTGAAAAAAATTTAGTCGTTATGAGGGTGAGATTTCAGACAATCCAATCCCAATTTTTGCAAACTTGAAACTAGACAACCATTAATTTCAAACTCAATAGAGAATAAAGAGGATGCCCATGCCTATTGGGCATTATTTTTCTTGAGTTGCATCATAAATTGTGTTGAATGCACAAGAAAAATGAGAGGGGGATGAATTAGTTATACATTAAAACATCAAAATCCTCATTAACATTTAGATTTTCATTAGCCTCTTAAACTCTTAACAACATTAAACTCTTATCATGCATTAGCAAAATATAAACATGAGAAACAGTAAGGAAAAAACATCCAAACACATGAGAACACCAGATTTACATGGAAAAACCAAGAAGGGAAAAACCATGGTGATGATTAGCTCACAATATAAAGTAATTGCAACACTGAATACAATAATCTCACTGTCGAAGGGCTCACTACCCAAAAGAAAGAAAGGATCACTACCATATTAGAAAGAAGAAAGAAAGAAGATTGTTACAATGATAAATCCATCTCAGAGAAACATAGAATATCCACCACTACTACTCTACAACATCAACAACCTCTAGCTCACTACTTTCAGAATCTTCAAGTACTCTACAAATGTAAACCCTTCAACTCACTATGTTGGAGTCATAGGCATTAAGCTAGCACTTTAGATCTCTATATTTGATTAAATTCGCATCTCAACACATCCTCACATCTACACAAACTTCTCCAACATTTCACCTTTCCTTTATACCATTCATAACCTTAAAAACATCTTTCATGGTCGGCTATGCACCTCAAACGTGCAAATTCAAATTAGGTCGGCACTAAAACATTCCCACGGTGGAGAGGAATGAAGATGGACCACATCACACCTTAACACAAACCTAAATCTACATATACACGCCACACCACACTTCCACAAGCATCAAAGAATATCCACAATTACTGTAAACACCCAAGGTCGGTTGAACCTATGTCAACACCATTAAACATTTAAGTATGCACTTCCTCAAATCCAAAGACGACTCAAGAACCACACACAACACTTAAACATAATATGGAATATTCCATCAACACCATAAAATCCAATAAATCATTCGCAACATCATACATCTGAAGAACATAATCATTATGTACACCTAGTTAACTTTCCACACATTGTAACACATGAATTCAACCTTGTTGAGCACCAAAAATAAAAAAACTCAGATTGAAGATAGATATGAACAATATAAGCACACTTCCAAATCTGAAAAACAAGAAACCACAATGCAAAGAAATGCAAAGCAAAACTATTTCTCCTAAACAACACTACTTCACAATTCAGACACTGGTGAACACAACTTTTTTCGAACGATAAAAAACATGAAACTCTGGATATAACACCTCTAAACACCTCCGATCAACATATCCAAACCACACAAGCAGATCTTCAACCATGAAGAAATGTGAAGCAAAAAACTGAACACTACTCTGCCACATTGAACACTCTTTACCACACTATTTCCTCTTTTATTCAAATTTTCTCAAAAGCACTTGGAAACCAAGAACTACAAACACCATCTCACCATATACAACACCTTCCCAACATCTCAACCACACAAGAGGTTGACATCACTAGGAAATTTAGAGGGAATGTTCATCAATTTTCACATGTTCTTTGCTAGTTTTAGAATGCAAGTTGAAAAATAGCATGAGATTTTTTTTGGAATAATGGTTGAGCTTCACCTAGTATATAAATACATAATTGATGTTTTCCCATTTTTTAGTTGCTAGAAATGTGTAAAATTGTACCCATAATGATGAATATTCATTTGGGAAAGAAAATATGATCTAAAAGGTTGTCACATAAAATTGGGTCATTGATGTCGGCTTGGAAGTATTGATGGTAGGAAGGAACAAGATCTGAGAGTTTCAAAGTGCTACAAGTTAGTTGGCGACCTGTCAGGTCTAGAAGGGACCTTGGAACCAAGTACAAAGGTGTAGGGGAAATCTAATAGCTTGATAGAGAAAATGGATGAATAAAACAATAGGAATCATAAGGTAGGAGGAAACAAGAAATTAGAAACAAGTGCAGAAGTGCATAATTCACGCAGAGATTTGGGGCTTCAATAGGAATGGATATTATATTGGGTCTCGAGAGTTACTTGGAACATCATATATGAAGGGGAGGTGAATTTTTTTTCTAGGAGTTCAAGGTTCAATAGGACATACTAAAATTATGGACACTAGGAGTGGAATATAAATTAGAACATGGACCTAGAGAGTGTTGTCACCTAAAATGTACCCTAATTGAAGTTGGTGCAATATTTCAAATTGTATAGGAGCAAATTTTCACCCCTTAAGAAAATTCCCCTTTCACATACCTTCACCTTAGAAAATCAAATGCGAAGGTGAAATTCCACATCACCCACCTGCCTTCCGTCCACTTGGCATTTTTCCAGTGCGTTAGTGAGAGAATATTTGTTTGGAACGAACACGCGGCGCACAAACGTCTGTGCACTACGCTACTGTCCCTGATGAATTCCTACGTCTAAAGTTGGAAAAGGTACACAACCAATTGGGGCCAAATTGTAAAGTCCCTCTTCAACCAACTGACCCAAAAATTCCCTATTCTTTCTCATCACACCTTCAAAAACACTCAATATCACTTCATTTCATCCTCTTTTTACACGTCTCTTGAGAAATTCACTTAGTTTCTTCACATTCTCAAGTGACATTCCAACATTCCATTGTGAGCATTGCAACAACTTTGAAGCTCCATCAAATCCACAGTGCAAGTGTGAGGCAAGCCATAGAAGTGTGGGCTTGGAGTTTTGTGAGACCTCCCTTCATCACCGTTGTGGCTGTGGTGACTTTTCCAAGTCCATACCTTGCATTCTCCTCCTTTGGATAGTGAGATTTTGGGTGGAGGTGGTAATGATTGACTCTCCTTTGTAATTTGATAGAGTAGCATAGTAATGTTTTGTAGTGCTCATTGCAATCTTTCTTCCTTTCTACTTTCTTTATCATATTATTCTACTCCATTGCTTTTTGGTTGTATGTGGAGGTGGAGACACCAAAACATGGGTCTGATAGAGGCAAGCCCTTATACAGCCCCAACAATTTTCCCTCTTTCTTGTCTGTAGGTGGATGTACATGTGGAGCTAGCTGGTGAATTAACACTTTTGTGAGATTATCTTCATTACCTTAGCTTTCATTTACTTTATTTATCATCTCTGTCTCTATTTTTTGTACTTTCTTATTTTTTTTGACTTTGTTAAAATCAACTAGCTAGGCTGTCAGTTAGTTTTTATTGTACTTTGTGTAATCTGGCCATATGGATGCTAGCATGCCTGAGAGATGCCAATGCGCTGCACTGCTGTCCTAGAACCATGCTGCCATCCTTGGAAAGAGAGCTATCTGAGGTGTAGTACCAACTCCAAAAACTAGCTCGCCTAGCCTAAACTTGAACTTTGGGTCTGTAGAGTGATAGAAGTACTACATAGTGTTATTCATTCTTGATCCTCACCCTAAGACATCCTTTAGAGTGAGGTAAGTTAGGGCAGCCCTCTGCTCTTGGCTCTCCGTGATATGGAGCCTTGACTTGGTTGGTCCCCCTCTCTTACATTTTTTGGTGAACCTGACATGAACGTCTTTCCATTCACTTGTGTTGAGGCTTTTCCCCCCTCACCTGGTGGTTGTCGTAACCCTACGTGTTGTGAAGGTTTATGAGCATCACAACCTAGTCCAAAAACTCTAGGTAGGTTGTTAGATGAAGCATGCGACACTTACTTATGGAGAATACGAAGGCCACTTCTAGTTTCACCTCTAGTTTCTCCACTGGTTTAGCTAATGAGTATACCACTAGTTTTCCTATGGGCTTCACTAATGAGATGGGTTTTGTGGATGAGACCACTCGCATTTCTACTCCTCCAACATCCCCTATAGCTTCGTCTGCGGATGAGGATAAGGTTGTGCATGTCCTTGCAGAAAAACTTTTGGCATTGAATAATAGGTTACTAGACCTTGAAAACCATTTGGAGAAAGCACCAAACATGACGAGATCCGCTAGGCTTACTAGCAAAGTGAGACATTTGTTGGGAAAGGATTGAACATGCATAGAATTCTTGTGTGACCTTTCCAATCTAACTGAAGTTTATGTCCCTTTGTATAGGCCTAGATTAGTACCACCCAAGGAGAAGTTCTTGATACTTATGAAAGAAAATTAAGCGTTTCAATGCCTACCACATCTATATGCATGGCCAAAATGGGCCCCTTGATCAATGTTTCTTCTGCTTCTCAAAAGCCTCCCACTATCAAGGAAAGTAAAATGTCCCTTGGATTTAGTTTCACCCCTCCTACTGGCCCTGACAGTGGAGGTTTTGGTGGAATGAGTGGCAGTGGTTATGGTAGCGGAGGTGGCTCTGGTGGAGGCTACATAGGTGGTTTTGGTAGTGGAAGTGGCTCTAGTGGGAACCCTACTAGTGGTGGTGGATCTGGCGGTGGTCATGACGGTGGCTCCGAAGGTGGTTCTAGAGGCTCCACTGGTCCTTTGTCATCTATAGGGCCTATTTTGAATGCCTTGCTTTAGAGTATGGGTCATATGCAAAACCAACTAGTGAATCTCTCTTAGGCCTCGACCTAACCTATCTTTCAACCCTTTTTCTGACATAGCCCATTGTTAGTAGCAACCCTAAGTACTCCCTTCCCACAAGAAATGGAGATTCCAAAATTTGAGAAATATGGTGACAAAGGGGATCCGCAAATGCATGTGTCCACCTTTAATCCAAAAGGGGTTGAAAACAATTGGAATTGATGGGAAATGTATAAAGGAACCCTCCAAACTCGAATGGAGGGTGGGAGACATTTTTTTGAAGTTTTGGTGAATGAAAGCAATCATTTTCTGTACATTTCTAACATTGCAGATCTATTCCTTCACTTTGTACAGACTATACGGTCCATATGTTTGTCTGAAATAAATTGTATTGAGTTAGAATGTGAATCTTCTTTCATTTACTTTTGGTGGCATCAAATTTAATTGAGTTACTAGAAAGTTATTGCATTTTCTTTAAAATTTATCAAATCCCTACCTAGGGTAACCAGTGAGGAGGAAAAATGATGTAATTTGACCTTCCACCTATGGGAAATCTCCAAAATGGGTGGAAAGGTTTGTGTACATGTATTTTATCATATTTCAAATTTGTAGGAGCCCAAGGAAGGGTTTGGCATGTGCTTGATTCACTATTAGGTCTGATATTTGTGTATCAGACTGTGTAACAACAAAGAAAATGAAGAGTAGATGAACCAAGGTCTGATTTTTGTTTTTTGGTCATTGGCAGTGGTAGAGGGATGTGGAGAGAGGTCTTGCAGACCTAAACCAAGGGTTTGAACATTTTTGAAGAGTTGATACAAAGTTTGTTATGCCTATCCCAAGAGGATTGATTTTGTATGACTGTCCCAAATTGTAAGCTCATAAATCGCTGCATTGTTTAGTCATCACATGGAAGTTTTCCATGATCATTTATGCCTCATGAAAAGTCTTCCATGATATTTGCATTGCCCAAGGTATGTTGGATTTAAGCCTCAAGAGGACTTCAATGCTAGGGTCTAAAGAGGTGCACCTAGGAGCAACAATGGAGAAGGTGTAAGAATACCTTATCATTTTGAGTTGTAAGCCTAAAGAAGGTCCTTCCTCTGCATCAGTCTCTGATTTGCTGTTCATCCTATTTTTTCTACACATAACCTTTACTTTTCCCCTTCTAATTTTTCTCAAATTTCCTATTCAATCTTTCTTCTACTTTCACTGCAAACTGATATGCATCCTCAATGGTGTATATTCTTACTAGTACCAATTGTTATTATATGCTAGGTTTCAACCCATTAAGATAATGAGCTACTTTCTCCTTATTCACTTTAGAATGTCCTATTCTAATTAGGATCTTGTGAAATTCCTCTGTGTATTTCTTGAACATCATCCTCATTCCCTGTCTCATATTCTGTATCTTCTTGAGAAACTCCAACTCATAATCGATTGGAATTAATTGCTTCTTCACTTTTTCCACCATTCTATCCCATTTAGAAATTTTATCCTTCAATTTCCTTCCTCTTTCAAGCTAGATATCTTTCCACCATATGTCGGCATGACCTTTTAGTTTTGTCTTTGCAAACCTCACTTTGTGAGAGTCTTTAATCTCCTCAAACTCAAAAAATTCTTCCATGTCATTGATCCAATTGATCAACTTTTCAAGATTCAGACTTCCATTGAGAGTTGAAACCTCCATTTTAGGTTTCTTTCCAAGGCTAGATATTGCTCTCAACAATCTCATTTCTCCAGGATCCATTTGATCTTTCTCTTCTTCTTCCACTTTCTATTCAATTTCATCTTCACTATCATCTTTTTCTCCATGCACTCTTCTCCTATGAACCTCTTCCTACAAGGTATCTATTGATGTGTTTTTTATGCACCTCTTAACATAGGCAGTGCGTAGGTGCACTACCTCTCTTGAAAGACAATATTCCACAATCAAATTGCAGAACACTATCCCAAGGTCTCTAATGTCAGGTCTTGACAATGCTTGGAATATCTCAATTGTTTGATGTGATTTGTTGGAATCACAAGGCGGACTTACGAATGAGTTACAAAGTGGGGAAGTTGGATTTGCAAATGCAATTTCAAAGTGCTGAAAGTGAATGAACAGTGGATTTCCACTCAAAACAACAAGTTGAAACTCATCAAATTCATCTGATTAGCTTCATGGTGATGCTTTGGATCCTACTCTAACCAAGGATTAAAAGAAACAACAAAAGGAGAAGGGTTAAGAAATCTATTCTAATCCTAAGCTACGAATGAACAGTAACAATAGTGGCTGCTAAAGTAGACAGGCTTCCTAAACTGAGTTTTGCTTGACCAAGAGAAACCTACAGCTACACAAAACCAGTGCAATCTTCTAAGGATTGCAAATTTTCACATCACATACACACATCATGTACATGCAATCAAACTAAGTTGCAGCAATAAAGGAAAGAGGCTAAGACTAGCTTTGCAAAGTGATTCATCATCAATGAACCACAAAAAACATGAGCTGAAAGTTCATCAAATACTAAAACAACAAACACCATCATCACTCCCATTCAAGAAACTAACACTAAAACTAACATGGAAGGTGAACCATGCATACATAAAGAGCAAACTCAAAAGGAACACCCATAAATCATGCAATGTTGCTTTCTATTACTATAGAATGTCTTTACATCAATTCTCCAACCCTTACAAATGAGGGGCTATTTATAGTTTTTTAAAGCCCAAATGAATGGCTAGGATTCAATTACATTAGGGTTTCACCTACCCCACAATATTCAACAATTAAAAATACATTCCTTGTCTTTTCCCTATTTTGTCATCTAGTGCCAATTACTGTAGCAATTTTGTCATTTAGCTGATTTCCCTTTTCACTATAGCTAAAACTACCTGAAAGTTATCTTTTGCTTGATGTGCTTGCAGTGTTCTTCCTTTGATCTAACAAGTCCGTCGACGATTGGAATCAATGGATTGGTGGCCCCTGATTTGGGTAGAAAGCTCCTTAGAAATCATCTGAAAAAAGATAGGACAACTCCCTCAATGGGCCTCTTCGATAGACCTACGGAAGGCTTCTTGACTCCTGCAAACACGAAGTGTCTTAAGTGCATTTATACATGAGTTAAGGAAAATGTCAGTCAAACCTACAAATTCCCTTAGATCTATCCATGCATCATCAAAATATCTTGATATTCATATTTGGAGCTCATTTGGACCATAAACATTAATGCTTGCTTCAAGGGTACGAGTGCCAGAGGGTAGAAAGATGGCAGAAGAAAGCCAGAAGGTAGACAGCGGACGGAAGCCAAAATAGCCAGGAAGAAGGTGGGCTCTTAGATGTTCAAAATAGCTGGGAAGGAGGCGGGCTCCTAGATGTTCAAAACAGCCAGGAAGGAGGCAGGCTCCCGGATGTTAAAAACAACCAAGAAGAAGGGAGGCTCCCGGATGTTCAAAACAGCTGGGAAGGAGGCAGGCTCCTGGATTTTCAAAACAGCCAGGAAGAAGGGAGGCTCCCCAATGTTCAAAACAGCCGGGAAGGAGACAGGCTCTCAGATGTTCAAAATAGCCAAGGAGGGACGGACTCCCGGAAACGGCCGCGGAGGGCCCAAGTTCCGGAGGGTGGGAAGGAGATGCCAGATGTTCCAAATGGCCAAAGAGGGACGAACTTCTCAAATGGCCACGAGGGGCCGAGCCCGGAGGCTCGGAAGGGAGGTGGCCATTGGAAGTTCCAAAATGACCACGGAGAGGTGGAGCCCCGCAACGGCCACGAGGGGCCGGGCTCCAGAGGCTGGAAGGGAGGTGATTGTCAAAAGTTCCAAAATGGCCACAGAGAGGTAGAGCCCTGGAAACGGCCACGGAGGGGCTCCGAAGGCCAGAAGGGAGGTGGCCGCCAGAAGTTCCAAAATAGCAAAATGGGGACGAAGCTCCGAAACCACCGAAACTTAACCAAACTTTGACGAAACTTTGACAGTTCATTTAAGCACATCAAACACATCCCAGATCCAAAAAAGGGTGACCCAAAGTCAAAAATGAGGAAATGGGAGCGACGGGGGTCCACGGATGTTTCCAAATAGCCAAGGAGGAAGGGAATTCTGGAGGGAAAGTTCTGAAATCATCGAAACTTAACAGAACATTGAAAAAACCTTGGCAGTTCAATTACGCACTTCAAACACATCCCAGATCCAAAAAAGGGTGACCCCAAAGTCAAAAATGAGGAAACGGGAGCGACGGGGTCCACAGATGTTTCCAAACAGCCAAGGAGGAAGGGAATTCAAGAGGGAATATCTGAAGCCATCGAAACTTAATGAAACGTTGACGAAACCTTGGCAGTTCATTGAAACACCCCAAACACATCCCAAATCCACCTAAAAGTTGTCCCCAAAGCCAAAAATGTTGAAACTGGACTGACAGGGGTCCACGGATGTTTCTGAAATAGCCAAAGCAAGACAAAAGGCAAAAAGGGGATGGGGGACTTTATTTCTCTGCAGATTTGAATACCCCAAGCAGGTGAATTTGGGTAGGGGATTTGATCGTTTGAAGGCACATAACCAATTTGGGATTGAATATGGGGCACACAAAACAAGACAGGAGCAAAGTAGCTTGTCGAGAGCAAAAAAAAGAGGGTCCCTGCTTACGGCGGGGCGTGTGTGCAAAACATGCACAACAAATGGCGACTCGTTGGAGAAATGCTCCAGAGCATTTTGATGACAAACTAGAATCACGAACCCAGAATCTCTGGTTCCGAATTTCACGTTAGGGCAAACAAACTAGATGCCAAACCAAAGGATCAAAACCATTAGCCAACCCAACCTTCAGTATGCTGAAAATCAAAGTGTGTGCAATTGCATTAATTCCCATTCTTCAGTTGCTATAGAAACCCAAGCTTTGTTCAGTTAAGCTACGTAGTTTATTCTAACTCCAAAAGCATCCGGGACATTGCCTCACTGCCAGTCAAGCATCCATAGCCCCGATGAGGTTATCGCTGTGATTCTCCCGAACATTGCTCTACTGCCAGCCAGGCGTCCATAGCCCCGGTAGAGTTGCTCGAATACCCCTGAAAAGTTGAATTTTCCTTTCTTTTAATTTTCAATGTTTTCTTTATTTCTTTATTTTATATTTTCAGCTCTTTTATTTCAACCCGCAAGCATTGAAGCTCACGCTCAGGGCTGAGAATCACAGTGGCGCTGAAGCAGAATTTTAGATTTTTCACTTAACTAGACTTCACAAAAGGTCCTATAGTGACCGTCGAATTCTTAAGATGTCTAAGAGGTATAAGATTTTAGAATACGTTAGAGTTAGACTAAACCAACAACTTATCCTCTTTGAATCAAACACCCAGATCACTTGACACTAACAGAAGACCTTCACCATCCACTTTGAAGACTTGATTAGAGTTTGACAAAGAAATACGTAGAACAACCCCAGGCGATAAGTATGGTTGTTGTGCGCACAGATGTGCCCAGCTAAAAGAAAAGGGACCCCGAGCAAAGCAGCAACAAAGCAAAAGCAAACAAAAAGCAAACAACCTACATCACACCAACTAACCTAAGGAAAGCAGGAAAGCGAAGTATTTATAGGAAACCTATACTACTCAAAAATGAGCTATGTACAAAGATATTTACAAAGCACTATGTCCAGGCACGACAAACCAACATTAACATTCATTGGATTTCGTAGTGCATGCACAAGCAAATGGACAATTGTTGTCGTTCTTAACCATGCAAACTTGTCTTTATATTCTGAAAAAATAAATTCAATGTTGCAACACTCAAGTTCAATCACGTCATCATGAAAAATCAGTAATTGAGGAGGCTCATTGAACCCACGGTTAATCCATAAACATGTTCATTTTCCCTTATTTCCATAATCAAAATAATAAGTGCAGTTATGAGAAATGATAGGGGCAAGGAAGGATAAAACTTGGATGTCATCACATGGAGGTGGTAGCGTTGGACAGTCAAGAGCAAGCATAACATCCTTGATTGTTGCATTGGCAGCTTCGGGTGGGCGCGGTGGAGGGTGCAACACTTTGGACATTAAGCGTGCATAAGGCTGGGAGGACGAGGCAGCAAATAGCTCTTCCAAGCTGTGAGCAAGATCCACAGTCCCAATTGGTTGTTCTTGAAGGAGGAACACCTCGCCTTGTCGATCATCTGTATTCTTGGTGCCCTTTTGATGGTCGTCTTCAAAAGGTAGCATGCTGTCCCATTTCCCTTCCCAAGTGTTTACCTGATTTTTGTGACATTCAATGTCATGGGATGATGACATGCATGAATATTTCTCATTGCAGCTCTCTGGTTGTGAAGGAAAATCTGCAAGGATTGAGGTGGAAGGACCTTCAGTTGCAGCCCGCGGTTGACCAAACTCATCGTATTTGTTGGCAGCCATCGAAACACCTCCACTTTTATCTTCTTCCTTTTGTTGTTCATGTATCTCCTCATGGTGCCCACTTGTTTCCTCTTGGTCACTATCGCTGTAAATGGAGAAGGAGCTCCTCTCCCAATCTGGAAACTCTAGTGCATCATTTTTCAAGGGCTCAAGGAGTATGTATTCATCACTACCATCTTCTGGGATGTGCTCTTCCTCGACATGAGCATACCTTCGTAGTGCAGCTCCTAATGGAAAGAAGTCATCAATTGATGGAACCTCATCAAGGGGACCAAAGTCTATTGCACAATTTCCCTCCAAAGACTCGTCAAAAAGCCCACCATCCATGGCACATAACTGCTCTTCAAGAAGAAGAACTTCTTGATGACTGGTGGACAACATTCCCACTTGATCTACTTCATCGCTCGGAAGTCTGAAACTGTATTGTTGTCCTTCTTCTATTGCTGCCCCAACATCCTCTTGAGAACTACCTTCAACTAAGTCATTAGTTGATTTGGGATTTTGGTCTTCTTCTTCAATCCTTGAAGTGGTTGCGGGAGGTGATGCGCTTGGTTGTGCCCCTTGTCCTTTGACTTGCTCAATGGCCTCTTGGCATAGCTTACATGTGAGCTCTGAGTACAATGAATCATGGAGTCGACACCAATTTGGGAGTAGCAATATCTCCAAATCCACTTGGTATTTCAACTCAGTCCAATCCCTCGCTAGTCTCAAGACGAGCTGGTCATATCTTTCCACCAGTGGGTCCTCATCATCATTTGGGAAGGAAGGTGAATAGTAGACAACTATGGCAAGTGGTTGTTCTCGCTCCTCCAAATCTGCATTTTCAGATGCTTGATCATTTTCATTCATGAAGGAGAGGTCCTCTAATATAATCTTGCTTATTTATTTTCCATCATTCTCTATTGTCCCAAGGTTGTCAACCTTTTCCTCTTTCTGATTTTCAACATCTTCATTTGCTGCCCCAACATACACTACTGCAAACTCTTTTGATTCATCTTCAACTGCCAATCTGTCTTCTAGAGCAAGGGACTGCTTTTCTTCAACGGAGGAACAAATTTTTGATCTGTTTCTAGCTGATTGTTCATCAAGGCAGCTTGTTGTCCTAAGGAAATTATCCTCTTCCTTTTGGATCTGATCCTCTATGTCTGCTATCCTAGAACTAGCCTGTGTCAGATTTCTTGATTCATTTGTGGTGTGTTGTCCTCGAGCTTCCAACAACTTTCCCACCTCATGGCATGAGTCCCCTTTACTAGGAGATGGTTGCTCCAACTTGTTCACATGATCCTTGACTTGGGCGATGACATTTGTGCATGATGAGCAAGTGAATTCAGAGTGGGGTGCATTGTGAAATCTGCACCAACTTGACATCAATATTTTCTCCAATCTTGGTCCATTCTTGCTGCTCAAATGTTCCTGGATCAGCTCCTTGAATGCCTTGGCTGCCATGGTTGTCAATTCTTCCTCTGAGTTTGCAAGGGCTAAAGGCTGATATATTTCCCAAAAAGGAATTTCTCCCTGCAAGACCTTCTCAATTCTGTCCAAGAATGTTACACACCCCAATTCACTATGCTTGCAAGTGCAATGGATCCGACAGCTATTTGCCAACACAAATTACTACAATGGCTTCTCCAGTTTCTTGTTCAAATTTGTATGCAGCTGAGTGATGTCAATTTGTGCATGCTGCTCCATTTTGACTCAACTTTTTTTGCCTTCAAAATTTTCTGAATTTTAGCATTGAAAGAGATCTCCCTATCTTAGATTTCTTCTTTGCAAGTGTTCCTTTCGATTTCCAACTTTCAGCTTTGTAGCCTCAACATGTCATGCCCTCCTTCTAGCGCCAGTTCTGTTGATGTGTTTTTTATGCACCTCTCAACACAGGCAGTGCGTAGGTGCAGTACCTCTCTTGAAAGACAATATTCCACAATCAAATTGTAGAACACTATTCCAAGGTCTCTAATGTCAGGTCTTGACAATGCTTGGAATATCTCAGTTGTTTGATGTGATTTGCTGGAATCACAAGGCGGACTTACGGATGAGTTACAAAGTGGGGAAGTTGGATTTGCAAATGTAGTTTCAAAGTGCTGAAAGTGAATGAACAGTGGCTGTCCACTCAAAACAACAAGTTGAAACTCATCAAATTCATTATTTAGCTTCATGGTGATGCTTTGGATCCTACTCTAACCAAGGATTAAAAGAAACAGCAAAAGGAGAAGGGTTAAGAAAGCTATTCTAATCCTAAGCTACGAATGAACAGTAACAATGGTGGCTGCTAAAGTAGACAGACTTCCTAAACTAAGTTTTGCTTGACCAAGAGAAACCTATAGCTACACAAAACTAGTGCAATCTTCTAAGGACTGTAGATTTTCACATCACATACACACATCATGTACATGCAATCGAACTAAGTTGCAACAATAAAGGAAAGAGGCTCGACTAGCTTTGCAAAGTGATTCATCATCAATGAACCACAAAAAGCATGAGCTGGAAGTTCATCAAATACTAAAACAGCAAACACCATCATCACTCCCATTCAAGAAACTAACACTAAAACTAACATGGAAGGTGAACCATGCATACATAAAGAGCAAACTCAATAGGAACACCCATAAATCATGCAATGTTGCTTTCTATTGCTGCAATGTCTTTACATCAATTCTCCAACCCTACAAATGAGGGCAAGCCCCTATTTATAGTTTTCCAAAGCCCAAATGAATGGCTAGGATTCAATTACATCGAATTGCCCGGATTCAATTACATTAGGGTTTCACCTACCCCACAATATTCAACAATTAAAACACATTCCTTGTCTTTTCCCTATTTTGTCATCTAGTGCCACTATCAGAAAGCAATTTTGTCATTTAGCTGATTTCCCTTTTCACCGTAGCTAAAACGCTTTTGAAAGTTGTCTTTTGCTTGATGTGCTTGCGTTGTTCTTCCTTTGATCAAACGAGTCCGTCGACGATTGGCATCAATGGATTGGTGGCCCCTGATTCGGGTAGAAAGCTCCTTAGAAATCATCATCATCTGGAAAAAGGTAGGACAACTCCCTCAATGGGCCTCTTCGATAGACCTACGAAGGCTTCTTGACTCCTGCAAACACGAAGTGTCGTAAGTGCATTTATATATGAGTTAAGGAAAATGTCAGTCAAACCTACAAATTCCCTGTTAGATCTATCCATGCATCATCAAAATATCTTGATATTCATATTTGAGCTCATTTGGACCATAAACATTAATGTGTGCTTCAAAAGTGCAAGCGCCAGAGGGCAGAAAGACGGCGAAAGAAATCCAGAAGGCAGACAGCGGACAGAAGCCAAAACAGCCAGAAAGAAGGCAAGCTCCCAGATGTTCAAAATAGCTGGGAAGGAGGCGGGCTCCCAGATGTTCAAAACAACCAAGAAGGAGGCAGGCTCCCGGATGTTAAAAATAGCCAAGAAGAAGGGAGGCTCCCGGATGTTCAAAACAGCCGGGAAGGAGGCAAGCTCCCGAATTTTTAAAATAGCCAGGAAGAAGGGAGGCTCCCAGATGTTCAAAACAGCCGGAAGGAGACAGGCTCTCGGATGTTCAAAACAACCAAGGAGGGACGGACTCCCGGAAAAGGCCACGAAGGGCTCGGGTTCCGGAGGGCGGGAAGGAGATGGCCGCCAGATGTTCCAAATGGACAAAGAGGGACAGACTCCAGAAACGACCACGGAGGGGCTGGGCTCCGAAGGCCGGAAGGGAGGTGGCCGCTGAAAGTTCCAAAACGACCACGGAGAGGCGGAGCCCCAAAAACGGCCATGGAGGGGCTGGGCTCCGAAGACCGGAAGGGAGGTGACCGTCAGAAGTTCCAAAACGGCCACAGAGAGGCGGATCCCCGGAAACGGCCATGGAGGGGCCGGGCTCTGGAGGCCGGAAGGGAGGTGGCCGCCGGAAGTTCCAAAATAGCAAAAGGGGGACAAAGCTCCGAAACCACCAAAAATTAACCAAACTTTGATGAAACCTTGGCAGTTCAGTTAAGCACATCAAACACATCCCAGATCCAAAAAAGGGTGACCCCAAAGTAAAAAATGAGGAAACGAAGCAACAGGGGTCCACGGATGTTTCCAAACAGCCAAGGAGGAAGGGAATTCCGGGGGGAAAGTTTTGAACCATCGAAACTTAACTGAATGTTGACAAAACCTTGGCAGTTCAATTACGCACTTCAAACACATCCCAGATCCAAAAAAGGGTGAGTCGAAAGTCAAAAATGAGGAAACAGGAGCGACGGGGGTCCACAGATGTTTCCAAATAGCCAAGGAGGAAGGGAATTCCGGAGGGAAAGTTCTGAAGCCATCGAAACTTAATGAAACTTTGACGAAACCTTTGTAGTTCATTGAAACACCCCAAACACATCCGAAATCCACCAAAAAGTTGTCCCCAAAGCCAAAAATGTGGAAACTGGACCGACAGGGGTCCACGGATGTTTCCGAAACAGCCAAAGCAAGACAAAAGGCAGAAAGGGGATGGGGGACTTATTCTCTGTGGATTTGAATACCCCAAGCAGGTGAATTTGGGTAGGGGATTTGATTGTTTGAAGGCACATGACCAATTTGGGATTGGATATGGGGCACACAAAACAAGATAGGAGCAAAGTAGCCTGTCGGGAGCGAAAAAAAGGGGGTCCCTGCCTACGGCGGGGCATGTGTGCAAAACATGCACAATAGTATCCAATTTCCTTTTGATGGCTCTTATTTCATCTCTAGGAGGATCTCTTCCTCCACCACCTCTACCTCTACCTCTACCATGCTAGGCAACTCTAGGAGACATCTTGATTTCAACCCACACTCCCAGGTCCTGCTACAAACTGCCTCATGTTCAGTGCTCTATTTACAAACTCAAGACAATTTTCTCTGATACCACTTGATGAATGGTACTCCCCTTACAAATGAAAAATCACCGCAACAGACAGATTTGCACAATAAAAATGCAAAGAGAACAATGATATTTATTAATACTAAAATGGAAAAACGAGTTACAAAATTACATGGGTTGCTTGATTACAAAACATCATATACAAATGATCAAATATGTAGATCGGGCATTCAATCCTAGCTTCACTATCTCACAGTTCACCACCTTCTTTCTGTCTACTCTCTCTCCCCTTTTCTTGTGATCTATCTCTTTCTCTATATAGCTATCTTCTCCTTCAGGTCAGCTTATCATAGTACCGCTTCAATGTTGTCTAATGAGTCATCGAGATCACACAAGCAGTTGCATCGTTATTAGTCACTTGATTCTTATTCATTTGTACTAGGTAATCATCTTTGAATATATCTTCACCATTAGGATGACGCCAATTGCTGACCTAAATTGTGTTGATTCACTATGGAGATGTGAAATCAATGAATAGTATCATGCCATGTGTTGCCAACTTATTCATCCATCCATTGACTTTGTTGTACTCATGTTCTGTCTACCTCTCCTACCATCGCAATGTCGAGGGGACACTAAATCATCTTTTCTCGATACAACCAAGTCTCACTGATGAGGCTATGTTGCAATATAAGTTCCTTGTCATCATCACTTAATCATCATGTTGTAGGGACTCTCAAATTCCTCCTCTCGAAAACCTAAAGTCTCCTTGAAGCCGATTGTTGGAATGCCTCATAGTTCATTGGAGTGTCAAAGGGACATTGAATGTCATCCCGCAAATAAGAGAACCTTTCCTCGATGTGAATTACTTTGTGTCCATTTACTGCCATTGCTAACACCATTGGTATGTCGATGGGACATGAAACAAGGTCCTACCAAGATAGCCCTATCACGCCGATCAACCACTTTATTGAACTTTAAACGCCAGACGAAGTTAAGTATAAACCTTAAATGCCTGATTGCCATACTTGAAGAGCTTAAGTTGATTAGCCTTTATTGAAGGAAAACAATCATAGATTGATGCAAGATTACTCATACACCTTGTATGCTCCTGCATCATCTATACCTCATAGGGTGTTTTATCAATAAGAGTATAAGTGGGAGAGCTATTAACCATGTAACAAGCAATGTGAACTACTTTAACCCAAAAAAATCATTTAAGCTTAGCACTCCTAAACATGCTTGCATTTATTTTCAGTATTTAGTCCTATTAATTCTTTCTACCACTCTGTTTTGTTGTAGAGCATATGAAATTATTTTCTATCTAACAATCATTGTATTCCTACACTAGTCAAATGTTAAAATTCCTAAACAACAACTCACCACCATTATCTATTTTTAAAAAATTACTTTCATAACTATTGATTTCTCAACAACTATTTGAAACTCTTTAAATACAAAATTTTTCTTCATAAATTGAACCTATGAATATATTTAAAATAATCATCAATTAAGGAAACACAACAGTGAGGCTTTCCAATTTAAGGAACATACATAGGACCAAACACATCAGTATACATAACCTCTAAAATATGTTTATCCTAGTGCTACTAGATTTAAAAGAAACTCTATGATGTTTCCCATACACGTCATAAAATATAAAATCAATAAAGTAACCAAACAAACCATCAACCATCTTCTTATTTTATGAGGGTTTTGAGACCCTTCTCACCTATGCAACCCATCCTATGGTGCCATATTTTTTAACATATAAATTTATTAATTACATTAATGGAGGTAGAGGAGGTTGATGCTTCAAACCTAAACATGGTGCCATATTGAGTGTCCCTAGTTGATAGTAAGTTCTGTTTACTTAACTTGCAAGTTTTTTTCTCAAAAGTAGTATACACCACTATCATTCTTTTTTGATAAAAAAATAAATTTCTAGATAAACTAGGGATATGCATCACATCCTTGAAAATTTTCACCCTCACATCACTAAAAATAAATTTTACCTCTCCTTAACCCACAATCTTCCATGTGTTGTTGTTCTTGAAGAAAACTTTTCCACCATCATAAGCTAAATATGTTAAAAACCACTATTTATGAGGAGTCATCTGGTAGGATGCACCTGAATATATCGACTGAGAGTCATTAGAAGTCATTTTAGTAGAAGTAATAACAACATCAATAGCTTCATCATAAGAGGATTTATCTATAGAGAAATCAAAATTAATATTTTTCTTATTCTTATATTCCTTTTTGAGATGCCCCCATTTTCGATAATTCCAACACTTCAATATTCTCTAAGACCCTCCCTTAGATTTAAAATACTTCTTCTAGACTTATCCTTATCACCCTTCTTGTTGTCCTTACTCCCCTATTTAGATGCCCCCTATATATGTAATGTATCCTTAAAATCTCTTGAAGTCCTCCTTCGTTCCTTTCTTAAGAAAGGTGGCAACAAGGGATTCCAAATCTGAATCTATCAAAGAACCATTTTGTGCAAAAATCAAAATATCTCAAAATTGATGCAATGAATATAGTAACAAAATAAACTTATCATCTTCTTCTATTTTCACACCAATTGATTGCAATTGGTTCAATATTATTATAAGCCATTCAAATTTTACACTAATATAACTCCCAAAAAAGCTGCTTTACAAAAATTGTCCTCTAAATTATTTCCCTTCCATGTTAAAAGCATTAATTAAATTCCGAGCCATCCTTAAAGAAAGTTTGTGAACCTTGGCTTGTTAAAAAAAGAAACAATATCCAATCTTGGTTATAAGTTGAATTTCCAAGCAGATGCTGTGGTAAAATCCATCCCATCAAGGCTCTTAACAGCCCTGACCAGAGTTTGGTTAGTTTGTACAAAACTGGCAGTGACAAACATTTACTCTTCGCATGCATGGACGTCAAAAGTTTTTGGCAGTCAAAGATGCTCTCTTCTCTTATAAATACAATGCATAAGGAAGGCAATCTAAGTTCTCCTCTGACTGTATAAGTTCTCCAGTACTGGAAAGCCCGACAGATTTTAATATTTGAGCTGCATGGTTTCTGGTGCTTCTGCTTCTGACCAAACAAAAACCAACAAGAGATCAGATTTATGTTTAAATTGAAGACATGGGAGGCCCCCATATAACAGTTCAAATAGTTACCATCTCCTCCAGTGTTCCCCAGTATTCAGCAAACATATCCACACCCACCACTTTTTTAATAAGATGAGTACAATTTGTCCTCAAACGGCCAGTCCATGTTGTCTTCCTGGTTGAATGATTTGATTTGGAATTTCAAATACAGTTGCCATAATCTATGTATGAGCTGTGCGCCAAAGCATTATATAAGTAAACTGTTTTATTTGCCATCATCTTACCTGGGATTGAGATTGAGTTTGAGATTCGATGATCTGTGTTGCATAAATTTTAGATGCCAACCTTTTCGTTCATGAATATGACTGAGAAAGATGGGAATCCTATGCACAATGTGTATATACAGACAAAATATAATCATTGTGAAAAGTGTATTAGTCTTTCTTATTTCATTTTCACTGAATGCTTTGTGATTTGATTTTGAATGTAGTCGAGCAAGAAAATAATGCATGTATATGCTCAAGTTTGGAACGTACGTGATGAGACCAGTGAAATAATTTGTAGTTGGCCTTTTGATGAACGAAGTTAAAAGCTCAAAAATCAGAAAGAGGCAAAGAAGAAAATGACAAAGTAAGATTGATAAGAGGTTTTTTGTTTTTTCACTGTCAACAATTTACTGTTCGAAAATTCACTGTTCAACAATTCATTGTCATGACAAATTCATCTCGTGAAAAATTCACCACCAACAATTCACTGCCAACAATTCATTGTCAAAAATGTTAATATGATGAATTATCCGCGGCGGTGAATTGCTGGTGGTAAATTTTCCACGAGATGAATTTGTCATGGCGGTGAGTTGTTGACGATGAATTTTCGTGAAGCCCTTTGAAACATAGTGTCCATTTCTAATGAGAAAAGATTGGAAGAGTTTATCACATGACTACTTTTTTAAGTCAAATTATTTATTTATATTTATGAGTAGTGGTTTCTTAGTATGAATAGTCTACTGTATTATTTATATTATTTTAGATAAAGTTTATTTAGTTTGTAATTTTATCTATAAATATTTAATATATATTGTGTTTCATGATCTACACATTATAGAATTATTTAGACTATTCAATTTGTATTAGGTTGTGTTTTTTAAGAAAGTCTCAATTTGCTTCATTTTTATGGATATCATTTAGATGCAATGAATGTTAAGTGGATTATATTTATGAGATCTGAGTTCTTGTGAGCCACTACTCATCACATATAATTTGATAAAACTTCAAAAACTATATATAATTGAATCTCAATTTTTTTTGTTTGCATAATTGTACACAATAGAAAAAACTCACCTACTTTTTCTTATTATATCAAATTTTCTATGGTTGAAAGTATACATTATGGCAATGATGTAAGACTCAAGTTATTCTTTCATCTATTGAATGCATATTTAAAATGTTACGTAAAATACTTACGAAGCATATACATATTGCAAAATATTCTTTATTAAAATAAACTAATATTATGTTTGCATCTACTATGATAAGATCAAAGACTGACTCTAATTGAATTTTAAAAAATAAAATTTAAATAATTGTCTATAAATTAGTGGGCTTTCTTAAACATCAAACAACCCAATAACCAAAGGAATTTTTTTCAATAAGAAGACAATTATTTATCTTTTTTGGCATAAATGATGTATAAAAGTGTTATTGACTGTTTGATGTTTAAATAAAGAATGAATAAAAGCAAAAAAAAATAATAATCTTACAATGAAAAGAGACTAATAATTATTCTATGTTTGGATCGAAAAGAGGAAACCAAGAGAAATTCAAATTATTACATATTAAGGCTAAAATATGATTGCATAAAGGCATGCCATAAATTTATGTACATGCCACTACACTAGAGAGAGGAAAAGTATCATATTAAATTAGGAGAGAGATCTACATAGCTGAAAAAATGACTTAGATTACATGGAATATATAACATAGTAGTGAAGTAGAAGATGAATCTAGAAAAAATAACACTTGCATCATATTATTGGTCATTTCTAACTCCTATATTTTCATAATATTTCCAAAGGTCATCATGAAGAAGGGTAGAAAATGTCACATCCAAATAGATAGAAGAGAATATCTATAACGATCCACATCATATCCTTATTTGAGTCTCAAATTACAATAAATTTGAAATAGAAAGAAACAACAAATCTATACTTAATTAACCCTAGCAATAGCGATAATTAACAAGAGTGATAATATTAAGAAACAATAAAGAAGCCAATATAATTAAATGGTCTCACATGAGTAGGTTAATTAATTGAGAATTTAACATGTCAAGTATGATGCCAAAGAGACCCATTGGGAAGGTGGCATAGTGCTAAAGGTCTTCACTACAAGAACTTTGTGAGGAAGGATACAAAACATAAAAACATAAATGAATATGAGAATGAATGTCTCATTAAGGAATTACCATAGGAAACTAGTAGGATAAAGCTCAAGAAACACATGAATTATATTGCAAGACATGTTACCTTGGTGATTACTAAATTTCTAAATGTGCTAATTTAACTTTAACATCATCTTCTTTAAATTTGTCAAAAATACAAGAAATGTTTAAAGTGAGAACATGAAACCTCTCATAATCTTCAAATATTGTGTAACAAAATATTTAATAAATTCTTAAATGTACTAATTTAACTTTAACATCATCTTCTTTAAATTTTCCAAAAATCCAAGAAATATCTAAAGTGAGAACATGAAACCTCTCATAATACCTAGATATTATGTAACAAAATCATTAAGTACTATAAACTATATATAATTTCTAATTTTATAGAGATAATTCAAAGTAGAAGCTTTAAATTTAGGTTCCATTAAAATGTAATATATCTTGGGCCAATGAGTAGAATCCTATAAAGAGTTATATGTAATGTAATATGATCATAATGAAAGGGAGAATAGAGATAATGGATGTACTTCCTATAATTTTTTACGAATTCCTAAAATAAATGCTTGAATGTCTTTAGAAAATCATCAACACACATATTTGGATTGGAAGGGTTAAAGTTCAATGTAACTTTTATAAAGAAAATAGGTAACACAACTTTAACTTTTTAACTTGAATAATCTAAAATTAATATATGCTCCAAATTTTGAAATGATGTAAACTAATGAAAAATAGACATTTTAGTTTAGTTTAGATTTTCTTTCTTGAAAAAGTAGTAATAATTGATTTTTTTTTGTTAAATAATCATTAATATTTAATTGTAGAAAAAAACAATAAAGCAATCTTGATAGAACATCAAGTTATTTGTTACTGTAGACACCCAAAAATGTCTTCTTACAAACCATTGTCACAACATTACATCATTTAGACATCTTGTAGCATGTTTTTCCCTAGGTACCCATGTCATCATCTAATTAGTTAAATAAATCTTATTTATTTAACTAATTTCATTTATTCCCTTTATATTCATAATCCCTCCATTCTTCTAATGTTAATTAAATAATTTCTATTCATAATCTCTTTCTTCTTCTAATGTTAATTAAATAATTTATATTATTTAATTAATGAAATCATAAATCCAGCATTAATTAAATAAATCAAATATTTATTTAATTAATAAAATCCTAAAAAGATCTCACTTTCTTTCCAAAATTGGAACTCATGTGTATCTAATTAATTAATTTAATTAGATAATTCATCAATTATCCTTCCCATCTTTTCCATGATTTATTTCTTTTAAAACGAAAAAATCAATCTTTCTAAATCTTATCTTATCTTGTGTTATTTCCTCTTTGATCAAATAAAGCAAAAATCAAATCCTTGTCAAATCTTATCTCCGTCCACATCAAAGCTCTATAAATATAGCCTCTCAGAAGCCATTTGGGGATTCGATTCTTCAAGCATCCTTATGCTCTCAAAATCATTCTTGAATCTTTCATCCATGTCTATCTATCATCCTCTGTCTATCACCTTCATCATATCATTATGCTGCTGAATCGAGCAACCAACATATCAAATCAATCAGCCAATTCATCCATCATTGCATCTATTTGAGGTATTTGAAGATTTGGACCAGGTAATGCATGTTATTATTTTATCATTTTTATTTATCCAAATTTTTCGTATACAGTTACAAAATTTCATTTTATTTTTGTCATTTTTTCTCCATACCATAAACTTTGCTATTTTAGTGTAGTGAATAAAGAATTAATTATGATTGTATGTATGTATGTAAATATATATATATATATATATATATATATATATAATGTGCACTCAATTTGATAAGATAAGCATTTTGATGACTATTTATAAAAATTATATTAAAACAAAATACTAGCTCAAACAAGATTTTATCTTCTAATATAGTGATTTAAAAAAAAAAATTACTATCATTTTGGTGAATGTAATCAATCTCAACTATTCATTTGATGACCTATTTGTCATGAAAATTAAAAGGAAAAAAGTAATGTCAATTAAAATGCATTAATATAAATTATAATTTTTAAAATCTACACATTAAGATCTATAAAAGGGCAACTTAAAAAATTTCAAAAATGTTATATGCACAAATAGAGGTAGAAGGATTATTAACTTTCTCTAAATTATTTTAATATTTTTTATAGTTTACATCAAATTAATGCTACATATGCATCTAGTGGACACTTTTAACAAATTTTGTTTTGGCTAAAACAAATCTAGCTAGAACACATTTTTTCCTAGAAATGTCTTTTTTCATACAAAAATCTTAAAGTCTAGTAGAACTAGAAGTGGAAGGAACGTTAAGTTTGTCTAATAACATAAATAGAATTAGAAGGAACATTGAGTTTCTCTCTCTTTTTTTTTGTAAATTGTGTCAAAGTAGTGCCACATATGCTTTAAGTGGACTCTTTCAACTTGAAAAGTTTCACCAAAAGAAATCTAGCTAGAACACATTTTTGGTTGGAAATGTCCTTTTAGGGAAAAAATTATTAAAGTCAAATATGCTAAAATCTAACCAAAAGGGTGATATAGTTTTAAACTTCCACCTAGAAAGTCCTACTTACAAAGTCTTTCACCTAGTACAAGTCCTTAATAGAGTAGGCATCAAAGGATGTATACTAGCTTAGGTTTGATCTTTTCCACTCAAATGGAGTTGACAAAATTAAGGAAAGATATAACCAATATTTTATCATCTATATGTACAATGAAATAATTACTACTAACTTATTTCCCATAATTTCATAATCTTCTTACAAAAAAAAAAAAAATACAACAAAGGGGTCAATAATAACCAACTCTATTCTAGGATCACTTTAAGTCCTCTAATTTTTTTCAAATAAAATGTATTGGGGATATATAAATGGGACCTGCGAACACCAAACCTGCACAAACTAATAAGAGATTAACAAAACAATATCAAACATGTTAGAAAGCTCAAATCTAATGTTCCCTATGAAATTCTTGGAAGAACAAAGTTGAAAACATGAAATAAAGCAAGAATAAAGCATGTAATCAACTAAATTAACCAAACCTCAATCCCATAGGGGGATTGGTGCTCCTTTGATGTGGAAAGAAGCTCTTTCCCAATCCCAATTGCTAAGCTTGATGATTTGAAGATGATCCAAGTGTTGAAATGATACTAAATAGTGAAAATGAACTCAAAATAACATGAAAATGGTGATTGCTATGAATTCAAATGACTCAAATGATAATGCATGAAGTTGTGGATCCATATTATGAAAAGGATGCCTCTATCTATAGAAGCCAAGGGTTGAAGAATGGATGAAAATGGTGAATGTGGGATAAATTGAGAGCCAATGAGAATGTGCCAAGTGTCACAATTCTATTGGATGAGAGTGGAGCACATTTTGGGAATGTGTGAGTGGAGGAGGATGGAAGAGAAATAAATGAAATTGGTTGAGAATTTGAAAATGGTGTAAGAGGAATTGAATGGAATTGGTTGAGATTTGAGAGGATGTAAGAGAATTTATTGCAAATGTAAGAGGATGTGATAGGTTTTTGAAAACCTTTGGAGGGAAATTGAATGAGAGGTTGTTGAGAGCAATATTCCTTGGAATATGCCTTGGTGAGGGAAAATAGATGAATTAAATAATTAATTGAAATTAATTTCATGTGCAACCTGGTTAGTTGACCATGGGTTGATTTAACTCTTGAGGAGTTAAAAGCTGGAGGAATTAATAATGATGATTAGAAAGTTAATTTATGATTAATTAATCCAAAATTAATTAATTGGAGTGAATTAGGAGATTGTGACATTTGATTTGATTGATTTTAATCAAACGAGAGGATTAAAAGGGTATTTAATTAAATGATTTGATTTAATTAAATATGATGACAATTGGTTAGAAGGGTGAATTAATCCAATAAATTTAATTATTTGATTAATAGTTGAATTTGCTGAATTTAATTAAATAATGTTGATTATTCAATTAAATAATGAATTTGAAGTGATTTAGGAAGAAATGGTGTTAGTTGATCAAAATCAGATGCATAGTATCAATCAAGACTTTTTCGGTGTCTACATTTTGTCCCTCTTTGAAGTGAAGTACCTACGACATCGGTTCAAAGAATATCACTGCCATGATCAAAATTCAACAATTTCTTGATTTTTCGAATGCCTCACTACTTCCCTAGTGGAAGAAATTACGCTGCTACACTGCCCCCTCAAGAGATTTGGTGAAAATTGCAAAATTAGGTCGAGCTCACAAAAATGATTCAACAACAATTTAGGAGTGGAAAACAGTCCACAGAATGCAAATTTAGGCTAACAATGATGGAAATAGGTCAAAACGGGTTTTGGTTGGAAAAAAATGGATTAAATGGGTTTAAAAACCCTAAAAAATACCCAAAAAAACCCAATTTTTTTGCATAAATAGGGTTAGGAGGGGGCATTTTCAAATCATTTGCACACTTGACCTTTAGAAATCTTGACTTTTTGCTCTAAGGTGTTGATGGAGTGGCAACTTGTGTGCTCCCCAGACATCGGACATATCGGGTTCGCGAGTTCCAGCGGCCTCAAGATGCAGGACCCTCGATATGCCTTTCAAAAAAAATCTCGTTTTGTAAGATTTTGATGCATTTATTAGGGTCCATTTAGGTCAATCAAAATAAATCTCCTAGGGTGCCGCATTTGTTTCAGTTAGTGTCACCTTTGAGCATGTTGATTCGCATCTGCAGTAGAGCGTCGTGTGATGCTAGAGGGTCTTGGGGTCGCCGAGAAGATATTGACTCACCTTTGCGAGATTGCGTTGCACAACCCAAAAAGAATTTGGCGTCGTCCCAAAATATCAACTCACCTTTGTGATGAAGCACCGCCTTTGATTATGGCATCACTTTTGCAAATGATAGAGTGTTGCCTTTGCAAAAGCCACACCGCCTTTGCTTTTTGAGGATTTTTAAATTCCAAAAATGTGCCCGTTTGATGAAATTTGATGTCATGGGCATATTGGATGCAGGAGGTCCTACCAGTGCTCCATTTGAAGGAGCATAAGAGCTGGATTCTGCACAGAATGAGACACTTATCAGATGAGGCACTATTCTTTCTTGGTACGATTAGATTTGGTCACATTGCCCAGATGCCCGAGGTATGCACACACCTTGCGATGATGACTGCATTGGTGGAGAGATGGCGGAGCGAGACGTCCTCGTTCCACTTACCAACCGACGAGGCTACCGTTACCCTAGAGGACGTATGGTGGATCTTGCAAATTCCCATACATGGTGAGTAGATCATTTATGATATTGAGACTAACGGGTATGTGATTTTCCAGCTATTCAACATTGAAGTTAGTATGTGACTGATTGCGGCCAAATTGAGCCCCATTGATATGAGGGGATTGCCCTTGCTTTGACATTGTTTGTTGGAGCATTGATCTTGGGAGTCCTTGTTCCCGACTAAAGAGCGAGAGGATGCAATGTTGGATGGGGGGTTTTTTGGTCATGCATGATGGAGGAGATGACTGTCTTTGCCTAGGGGCCAGTTGTTATGGATCGTTGTATCATGATATGCACCAAGTTGTTTACAACGAGGCCTGAAACATTGGAGTAGGAGCAACATTACTTCATGTGTGGGAATATGATCACATAGCCATTTTGAGACCCATGATTGCAGACATTCAAAAAGACTGCAATGATCCTACAGTTTATAGGTACAGGGGGATGACCAACCTCCATTATATAGGTATTACACACATTTCGAACTGGAGGTAGGTTATCGATGAGATGACAGTATTTCAGTGGAGGCTGTGGCTCCACTTTCCCAGATGACATGATGATGATAACCAACTCTTCTACTATCAACAATCTAGGTACATGCAGGGGCGGGAGAATTATATGATAAAGTGGTACCTTCTAGATAGGGTTGCTTTCCAATTCAGGGAGGTACAAGATGCCCCTGATGATAGAAAAAGAGCCATATTTGCATGGAGGTCCAGAGAGACAGCATGGGGGTAGAGGATTCCTCCCCAACAGGTCATCGATGATTTCAGGTAGCTTGTGATGGTGCCTTTGGTCTACTTTGATGGTCCCGTAGATGCAGGAACTACACAAAGTTATGATGCCTACTTCCAAGCCCACACTATCATTCAATTGACATTAATAGTGGTGCCAACATTGGGTAGAGGACGGGTTAAAGGACCCCAAATTGGTTAGGTCCCCCAACAGTCAGGCTACCAGGCACAAGATGGGAAGGATGGAGGTGTAGGGGTTGATGGGCACGATGGGCACGATGGACAGATTCCACCACTAGTGCAACCCATTGGATAGAGGCCACCAACACAACCACACTAGTAGGAACCATGACCACCACCACTAGGTCCTAATCCTCAAGATGGATAGATAGTTGCACTGTAGGCATAGGTATAGGCACTAACAGGACAACTACAATAGGTGCAAGCATAGATTCAGACCCTGATCCAAGAGAGGGGTCAGGAATGATAATAGGTGGCACAGGAGTGCTAGATGGGACAAGATGAAGACCTTAGATTGGCCTTAAAGTAGGGATAGAGGCAACAACACAATAGGTGTAGGGACATGCCATAGTCCCAGCTGAGATGTATGGTTGAGCCATGCAGGAGGCCTCATATTACAAGGCCTTATATTATAGGGTTGTGGCACAGGATCAACATGATCCATATTTCTCCCATATCAGCCAGGTTGCACCCACCAGGACCCCACGTGCTAGACATCAGGGAGACCATAAGAGTTGAGGCAACCACCACGGGGACAAATAGAGCGAGGATAGCTTGGGGAACTGATAGTGCATTGGACACATATTTTTTTGATTGTACAACCTAATTTATGATGTATATACATTCATTGGCTGAGTTTTGATTAGCCTCTTGTCTATTCGATGATGATACTATTGGAAAAACAAGGACAAACAACTGAGAGGGGGGTGAATCAGCTGTCACAAATTATTTAAACTTTTCAAACTTAACCTAATCTCATATCTAATGCATGAACAATAAACCATAAATAATCAACACATCAAAAACATAGAGAACACCAAGATTTTTTTACGAGGAAACCCTGTTAGGGGAAAAACCATGGTGGATGTTAGTCCACAATATTATACCCTGTTAAAAGTATATAGAATAATGGGAATGCACATGGATTTAGGCACACTGCCTAGAGCTCACTGTTCAAATACAAGAGGGCTCACTGCCCAAAGAAGAGAAATACAGATTAGATCCACAGGGTATGAACTGAGAAAATAGCTTCTCCAAAAGCCTGATATAGTTCCGATTAAGCACATAAACAATCCTTCACACTTTGCTCTGCAATCAAATGATTAGATCACTATTCACACACTTGCACTTTCTCTAGAACTCCTTCACACCACACACATGCATAACTTCGTACAACCATTTTCTCTTATATATCTGCAACATGAATTTGTATCAACAACTTTGTCAACCAAAATATAAAACATATTTTCAATGTTGACCCAAAGTTACAAATATTTTCAATGCAAATCAAACACCATCGGCCAATATTATGTTGTGGCCTAAAAAAACATCCTCGAGCATGCCAAACATTCAAATTTTAATCTCCAAGGATCCACAACACATTACAACCACCATTTTGGCCAAGAACATGAAAACCCAAACACACATGAGGAAAATCTTTGACCATGAACACAACGATCAATGTGGACATGCAACAAATATAGAGAATGATCTAGAAGCATCCACAAGCAACAAGAACCAACAGAGAAACATCCAAAACAACTGAAATTACTAGAATCACATCAACTTCACTCAGGAATACTAACTGAAACCATAGAAAAATTGTCAAAATACAACTGTTCATAACACGATCAAAACTTCGCGTGGACCTCTGAAACTTCTGGTGGATAAACTAGATACTCTCAGCAATAAACCCTTTATTCCATAACGATTGATCATCAACATACTGAGCAAGACACCTTCATGACCTTCACTGTTCCATTGGAAACCTGTAACTCTTTCTTTTAACAATTTTCTCAATATCCTCAACATATACAACCTTCAATACATCAATGCTAATAGTGTTGACATCAATGACAACCACATATCAGCAACACAACCACAACATCCAACAATCTCCCCCTTTGGCATTGATGGAAACTCATGATGTTAAAAAAACCATTAACACAAATCACAATCAACACTTACTCCCCCTTAGATTCTGACTCTTCTTCCACAACTTCTTCTACATTATCTTCACCCAAGAAGGCTCTTCTCCCCAAATAATTCACAGTTTTTCACATGACTCTTCTCCCCCTTTGAAATCAATGGAAAAGATAAACATTGTCTTCCCACATACAAGCTCTGAACCACATATCTGACTACTCCCCTTGAGTAGCAGCCACATAAACATCAATGTAGATCATAATATAGCTTTGAATCATACATATTGATGCAAGTAAATGCATCTCTATTTCATATCAGGATGGGTAATCACCCCTAGCATCCCTCTAAGACAATCAAAAGTATCCTTTGGCAATGACTTGGTAAAAATTTATGTAACCTGTTCTTTGGTAGGAACATACTCCAACCTGACTTCTTTCTCATTCGCTTTCTCCCTCAAAAAGTGAAACTTGATTGATATATGCTTGGTCTTAGAGTGTAGCACTGGATTGTTCGATATGTTTATTGCACTTGATTTGTCACAGTATATGGAAATAGGTTCATCATTTACTACTCTGATATCTTTCAACATCTGTTTCATCCACATCACTTGAGAACAATTATTTGCAGCAACAATATACTCTGCCTCAATAGTAGATAGGGAAATGAAATTATGCTTTTTTCTCAACTAAGACACCAACTTCTTCCCTAGGAAGAAAGCACCACGACTAGTACTTTTCCTATCATCTACATCTCCTTCCCAATCCGAATCAGTATATGCACTCAATGTAAGATCATCATCTTTAGGATACCAAAGCCCAAAATCAACTATTCCTTTCAGATATATGAAGATTCTCTTTACAACAGTCACATGAGATTCTTTTGGATCAACTTGAAATCTATCAACCATACATACAACATTCATGATGTCTGGTATGGTCTAAGTTAAGTAGAGTAATCCACCAATCATTGACCTGTATCTTGTTTGATTTTCCTTAGGATAATCATCATTCTGTGTTAACTTGCATCTGATTACCATGGGTGTACCAACAAGCTTTGAATCTTCCATGCAAAACTTCTTCAATAAATATCTCACATATTTGGACTGAGATATGAAAATCCCATTGTCTAACTAAGTGACTTGCAATCCCAGAAAGAACTTCATCTCTCCAATCATACTCATTTAAAATTCACTTTTCATTTCATCAGCAAATTTCATGCATAAATCATGATCTCCTCCAAAAATAATGTCATCAAAAAAGACTTCAATAATCAACTCTTTATCATGATCCAAATTAAAATACAAGTTGCTATCAACAATACCTTTATTGAATCCAAGCTTCAGTAAGTATTTATCCAGTCTAGCATACCAGGCTCTAGGAGCTTGCTTGATCCCATATAGAGCTTTCTTCAATTGACAAACCATGTCTTCCATGTCAGTCAGTTGAAATCCATCTAGCTGTTCAACATATATTTCTTCTAACTCACCATTCAAAAAAGCTAACTTCATATCCATTTGATAGACTTTATAATTCTTATATGCAACATAAGCAAGAAATAATCTTACAACTTCAATTCTGGCAACAGGGGAAAATGTTTCTTCAAAATCAATGCCTTCCATTTGTGAATACCGTTTACATACCAGTCTTGCTTTATTCTAGACCACTTCACCTTGTTCATTTAGTTTACTCCGAAAGACCCATTTAGTACCAATCACATTTTTACCTTTAGGTCTGGGAACACGAATCCATGTATCATTCTTTTCAATCTGCATCAGTTCTTCCTTCATAGCTTCCATCCAGGGTATGTGCAGGATCATGATGGGCCAAAAAGTGGTAATATGATGGGTATGTGGTTGACACTATTTTTACCCAAAATTATTGAAGCGAAAAGGGTTTTAAAGGAGATTCTCAGCTTTCTACCAATACAAATTATACTTTATTTTGAATTTAATAATTAATTATTATTCATATTCAAATTACGACTAAAGTCCTGATTGATAGGCTGATTGAAAAACATCTATAACTTTCAAACGGTATCACATTTTTTAATCCAAAACATGCATCACATTCTATGCTTCGCATACTATAGGATTAAGAAAAGAAAATTTGAATTTCATGAAGTTTTGACCAAGTTAAGGTGGTTAGACATAGTTTTTGTATTTTTAAAAGTTGTAATAAAAATTCATAATTAATTATTTACTTGGAAAAAAATTACAAAAAAATGCATCACGTCGGGAATGATTCCTCTACTTATATATAAAATATAAAAAATATTATCATTTTATTGAGGTTAGGGTGGTCAGACGAACACCTACTTCTTATTTTTTCCCTAAAATTTAAGTACCACTGCATTGAAATTTCAAATTTTCACCAAACATTTTTATTTTTTTAAACAAAACTAGTAGTTTAGAAATTACATTCAATTTTCTACAAATTCTATTCTTACATATTTTTGAAATAATATAAATAACTTATTCAATTTTTTACGTCAGGTTGCCTAACTCTGATTTTTCTAAAAAATTTGCCACTTAAGGGCCTATTTTTTCCATGATGATCCTGCACATACCCTCCAGTATTCATCATTGCAAGCTTCATTGAAATTTTTAGGCTTCATTTTGGAAATTAGGCAATACTCTTCTACAATCCTTCTTCTAGTCTGCACACCTTTATTCTTGTCTCCTATAATTTGATTCTCTAAATGATTCAATCTCACATACCTCGTAGTTTTAGGATTCACTCACACTTCTAGTTCTTCTATTCTTTCTTCTTCACTTCCAATTGTCTCTCCTTCTTGACTTTCTTGATTTATCAGAACAATTTGAACTTGATTGTGTCTGAGCATTCTTCCCTTTGTTTGAACTATCTTGCTAGTCATCTGAATCATATCCAAAGTATCTGGATGATTTAGCAAACTCCTCATCAACTCTAACATTTGCACTTACAACCATTTTTATCAATCTTCTATTATAGCACCAGTAATCCTTGCTCTTGGTAGAGTAACTTAGAAAGTTTCCTTCATCACTCCTTGCATCAAACTTTCCTATGTCCTCATATCTCTTAATGTAGCACTTGCTTCCAAAAATATTGAAATATGTAACAGTAGGCTTATAACCAAACCATAGCTCAAAAGGAGTCTTACCAGAAATACCATTGACATTTACTCGATTTAAAGTGTACACAAAAGTGTTTACAACTTATCTCGAATAGATGTGAGGCACATTTCCTTCAATCATCATTGTTTTAGCAACATCTAGAATTATTTTGTTCTTTCTCTCTACAACTCCATTCTGTTGATGGGTTCAGGGAGCAGATAACTATCTTTTGATTCCATGCTCTTCACAAAAAGAATTGAACTCCCTAGAGGTGAACTCACCACCTCTATCTGACCTTAGGCACTTTATCTTCAGACCTATCTCATTCTCTGCGATAGCTTTGAAAATTTTGAACTTCTCTAATGTTTCACATTTTTCTCTTAAGAAAGCAACCCATATCATCCTAGAGTAATCATCAATAAGCAACATAAAATACCTTTCTCCTTATAGACTTCTGATTCTGGAGGGACCACATAGATTAGTATGCACTAGCTCCAGTATTCCATTAGAATGACACTTTTTACTCTGAAAAGAAACTCTAGCCTGTTTACCCATCTGACATTCCTTGCATATTGTATTAGCAGGCTTCACTAGCTTAGGTAGATCTCTTACTACTTGAATGGAACTTACCTTGAAAATGTTATCAAAATTCACATGACACAGCCTCCTATGCCATAACCAACTTACATTACCAGCACTCAGGTGAAAAATATTACCTCATCTTTGTACCTGAAGAAATCATATTTCCAGAACTTCCAAGTATCCTGCATCTTCCATCTTTGAATTGAAGATCATAACCCTTGTCCACCATCTGTCCAAAACTCAACAAGTTATGATTTAAGCCTTCAACATAAAGGACATCATTAGTGTTATGTTTGCCACCAAGACAAATAGATCCTCTTCCATGAATCACACCAACATTGTTATCTCTGAATCTTACAACCCCACCATCATATTTCTCTAGACTTACAAATTTTCTTTTGTCACCAGTCATATGATGTGAGCATCTGCTGTGAATAAACCACTCATCCTTTTCTTCAATTTGAGCTTCAAGAGATTTCTCAACTTTAGCAGATTCAATAGCCAACAAACCATTTTCCTTGATAGCAATGAAAACCCATTCATCTTCATTTCCATTTTCTTTATCAAATTCTTCATCAATCACACCTTTGTCAACAAAATAGCACTTCTTTTGAAATCTAGGTTTGTTAGGTTTAGTCCTAGGAACTTTTTCAGGACACCTTGAAGCAAAATGACCTATTTTACTGCAAGAGAAACATTTAATAGGAAACTTTCCTTTATACTTACCTTTTCCTCTACCTTCTTTCGTCACAATCAATGCTTCCAGTTCTTCAACCTCTCTTCTTCTTCAAGTTGTTTCATCTCTTCGTCATACTTGAATGTTTTTCTAAAAATTTCTCCTAAATCATATCTTTGCATGTTTCTTTCGGATACAGAAGCCTTAAATGAAAATTTAGTCTTAGGGGCAGAATCACCAAATTCACTTAACTCAAAGGCAACAAGTTTACTAATCAGTATATCCCTTGTCACATTTTTTACTGATCTGAACTCTTCAATAGCATTAGCCTTTGACTTGTAAGAGGGAGGAAATGATCTGAGCACTTTAGCTACAATTTCTTGTTCATCCAGGGTACCATCAACACATCTAATACCCATCACAAGTTCATTTACTCTTTGCATAAAAGAAGAAATATTTTCATCTTCACCCATCTTTAAATTTTCATACTTTCCTTTCAAACTATGTAGCTTAGTGACCTTCACATGTACATCTCCTTCATACAAAGTCTCTAGCTTCGTCCAAATATCATGAGCTATCTTCAGACCTATCACATTTGTCATTTTTAAATCCATAAGAGCACTTAGCAAAGCTTCAATAACCTTGATATTAGTCTCAGCTTCTTTAATCTCATTAGGAGTGGAAGGACCATTCTAAGGAATATTATATCTTTTCTTTGTAATCTTCCAGAAGGGTTAACCAATACACCTCAAATGACACTCCATTTTGGCTTTCCATAGAGAGTAGTTTGTTCCATCAAATCTAGGGCTATCCTTCTTGTAAGATGCCATCTCAGATCACCTCAAGATTTTAAACTTCTTCAGAGGAACCTTCTCTAATACCAATTTTATGCAAAACAAGGACATACAACTGAGAGGGGGGGTGAATCAGTTGTCACAGATTATTTAAAATTTTCAAACTCAACTTAATCTCAGATCTGATGCATGAACAATAAAACATAAACAATCAAGACATGAAAAACATAGAGAACACCAATATTTTTTACGTGGAAACCCTGTTAGGGGAAAAACCATGGTGGATGTTAGTTCACAATATTATACCTTGTTAAAAGTATAGAGAATAATGGGAATGCACATGCATTCAGGCACACTGCCTAGAGCTCACTACTCAAATACAAGAGGGCTTACTTCCCAAAGAAGAGAAATACAGATTAGATCCACAGGGTATGAACTAAGAAAATAGCTTCTCCAAAAGTTTGATACAGTTTCGGTTAAGCACATAAACACTCCTTCACACTTCGCTCAAACTTCTTCACACTCTACTCTGCAATCGAATGATTAGATCACTATTCACACACTTGCACTTTGTCTAGAACTCCTTCATACCACACACATGCATAACTTCACACAACCATATGCTCTTATATATCCGCAACATGAATTTGCATCAACAACTTCGTCGGCCAAAATATAAAACATATTTTCAATGTCGGCCCAAATTTACAAATATTTTCAATGCGAATCAAACACTATTGGCCAATATTATGTTGTGGCCCAAAATAAAATCCTTGAGCATGCAAAACATTCAAATTTTAATCTCCAAGGATCCACAACATGTTACAACGACCATGTCATCCAAAAACATGAAAACCCAAACACACATGAGAAAAATCTTTGACAACGAACACACCGATCAATGTGGACATGCAACAAAAATAGAGAATTATCTATAAGCATCCAAAAACAACAAGAACCAACAGAGAAACATCCACAAAAATTGAAACTACTAGAATCACATTAACTTCACTTAGGAATACTAACTGAAACCACATAAAAACTATCAGAACACAACTGTTCATAACACGATCAAAACTTCACGCGAACCTCTGAAACTTTTGGTGGATAAACTAGATACTCTCAGCAATAAACCCTTTAGTCCACAATGATTGATAATCAACGTACTGATCAAGACACCTTCATGACCTTCACTATTCCACTAGCAACCTACAAGTCTTTCTTTTAAAATTTTTCTCAATATCCTCGACATATACAACCTTCAATACATCAATGCTAATAGTGTTGACATCAATGAAAACCACATATTAGCAACACAACCATAGTATCCAATAGATAGAATATACCTGATTCTGATGTATCATGATATTTAGATATATATATATATATAGATATATACATATATATGAGATGACTTGCAATGTGTTTATATGATGTGATGGTTATTTTATTTTATGCGTTATGGATGGATATGATACGAATGGATGTATGCAATGCTTATAGTATGATGCTTTATGATGTGATGAATGTATGTTATGAATGCACATGGATCTACATGGATGTAATTTTATGAGATGGATGCAAATGTGTATATATGTGATGATATGTGATGGATGTAATGCAATGATAGGTTTAACTTCTTTTTTATCTTTTCTATATGTGAGGTATGTATGTATTGTTGAGATTATGGATGCATAGTCCCTAAAGCTCCAGAATCTTCAATAAAGGACCTTTTCCATGAAAGATAATCAACCACAAAGGAAAGTGTTGCAACTATGGAATGCTGAATAAAGATTCTATATTGATATGATATGATATGATGATATATTACAAATGAACAAAATGCCTAATTATATAGGAAAAAGAGAAAACCTAAGATGCAAGAGATGTTGCCACGTGTCATGATCTAACAACATGTGACAACATATGAACCCTATCTAGGAAATTATTAAATGTTGAGATAAATTCTAGAATGAAAACTCATCTTCTAGAAGGAATCTTATCCCTACAAACATGGAAGGGAATATTACCCCATTTTTTAAATGATCTAACCTAGGACTAAACGATGCATGACCTAAGTTAACTTATGCTAGTGTAATAATTAATTAATTAATTACACTAACATCCCCCCATAATTTCAACTTAGGGAGGACAATGCAATTTTTATGCAGAGATGATTGATGATGATGGGTCTTGACTACGAGGCCATGTTAGGTACCCATTTACATGAAGATGCAGAAAAATCCCCCACAACCGGAGAAAAGGGGAAAACCCAGTGGGAACAAAACCCCTCTCCAAAAAGGAGATGAATGCAAAAAATAAGTGAGATAGGATGGGAAAGATGGAGGACTCCCAAATACCCCCCAATTACACCATCCGTCACATGGATACAATACAATAGGCCCCCCATAGGGAGGAAATAGAGAGACCATATAGCCCCCCCCAGAAGATGTGATCACTTGCAAAAATGGTAAGTGTCTGACGACAAAACATGATCCAATGTCGACAAACAACTTGTCTCCCTTTCGGAAGAAACAAAACCAAATGCAAGTGTAGGGATGCTTCCCATTCCAGATAGGAATTGAAGGAAGGAAGGATGAATGTGGATGTCGATGATGTCTCTGAACTCTGATCAAATGTCTCCTTGCTTGATGATGAAGATGCCACAATCAATGAAGAGGGTTATAAAGTAGGACAATGCAGAAACTGATGCTGAACAATATCCAAAGACAGTGATTTGATGGATATGATAGAGACTTGATAACCCCCCTTGAATGAAATGTCCTCAAAACAACTAAAATAAGTTTGAAGCAACAAATGTGTCCAAACCACAAGTCTCCTACTAGGAAGAAACAAATCCAATGGTAGATGCTGAAGAAACCTGAAAAGCTGAATGGAATGACAAGGAAGAACTCTCGGGTATGAAATATCTTAAGGGAAACCAAGTGTCTCCAAGATAGTCTCTAGATTCCCAATCAAGGTTGAGAAAAAGGGTTGAGGAGACTCAAGAAAAATCTCCAAGATGGAATCATAATAGAGGAGTGATATCCCCTCAAGAATGTCCTCCAAACCTGTAGAAGTAGCCAAGTCAGTGATACCTGAAACGAATCCATCTTGTGATGTCAAGTATGGAAAACTGAATGTGTCCTGATGAATGATGATGGTGGAAGCCTCAATCAATGAATCTGGACAAGGAATCACTGAATGTGAAGGCATACCAATTGTATTTGATGGAGAAGAAGCATCTAAGGGAACCTTGTCAACCTCTTCGGAAGATTCAAGCAATCAACCTCCTGCACAACAATATCATCGTGGGGTACCTAATCTGAAAAATGAGATTCTGAATCATGACCATCAGGGAATGGTGGAGTATCTGAATCTCCATAGATCTCCCAAAGCTTAGTCGAAATAATGTGAGGACAATCACAATGATCAATAGTAGTCAGAACATCACAATCAACTTGCATTGAAATGATCTCCAAAATAGTGTATCTGCTGCTACTCCAAGCAAGTTCATGAATACCTTCACTTGGATGAGGAACTATACCAAATAGATGTGGCAATAAATCAAGTGATTTGAGATGGTGGATGATCCCATCCTACCATTGTTGATAGTTACCCTTGTGCAACATAACCAAAGGAGTATATGCAAGCCCCATAATGAACTTTCTCCAAAAAGACAAAGACACTGACCTTCAACAACAAATAGAAGCTTCCAAATATGATATGCAATTGAAGTGATGCTACTTAGATCAAAAAATATTTTCCCAAGCTTCAGGATGTCCAAGTTATTGAAAAAATGCACCAAACTGAAAAAATCAATGCAAGAGTACCTGGAGATGAAACTAATCAGGGGGTCTAGACTGATGAAAAAAGCTCTGAAAAACATTCTTGATGCCACTGGAATCATTGAAATCTGACAAACGGTTGTGAAGTTACGAACCTTTGAGTCCAAATTAGGGTTTTGTCTTCAGCTGGCTATAGAATTTTCTACGAGCAAAATTTTGCAAAATGGATGTCACCACTGGAGAGTAGACAAAATTCTCTTTTCAATGGTATCTCATTTGTCAATTTTTGACATCATGGGTGAAAGTTATGATAAATTAAAAAAAGGCCTAGATTAGGCACTCTGCAGGCTAATTAGGAGCAAAATTCAAGCCCCCCAGGCGCTAGTATTGGTCGTTGATGTAATCGCTCTGGTTTGTATAGCAAAAAAACAAAGGGCCGCCAGCCCGATGACGACAGGGAGGAGAAATGGTGGCAGCCAGGGCGACGCTGCTAGGCCTAGCCCTATCGGCATTAGCATCGGCCAACGGTAAACAGAGATGACCGACATTAGTGAAGTAGGGTGAATCAGCTATTGTCAAAGCGATGGCAGAAGCCAAGATACAGGAAATCAACGGTAAAGAGTAGGAGTCGGTGACAACAGTCTGGCAGTCAAGAAAAACTCCGATGGGACTGAGTGACGTGGACGACCGACGTACAACTGATAAGACCATGGATCATGGATAGAGCAAAGAATGTGCCAACCAGAAAGTTTATTTTCTGCAGACTATAGTGATGAAGCTGACACACAAAAGATTTTTGAATATTGCCTTTTGGCAATTCAAAAAAAATTAAATGCCGATATAAATATTTGAATATAAATTCTACAGAAAACAAAAACAATGCCGACAGATGAAAGTTTATACGCTGATGAAGAAAATATAAACCCTGTCAACTATATAATAAAATGAAGGTCGCTCCGCATAAATTTTTCTTGAAACTATAGAAAAATTGCCAAAAATATTGATTTTTTTCCAAAAAAATATAGAAATTTTGCCCGATTTTTTTTTGAAAAAGTTGCTGTGACTAATTTTTTTTTCCTCAGAGGACAATTGAGAGAGAGGATTTATTTTACTACAAATTTATACGGATCGTACCAATTGATCTTGCAAATCCATATACCTTTGATGCTCCCGAGTTGGTGAATGGGTAGGTGATCCTAGGGTTTTGAGGCCGTTTGAAGATAATGGCAAGCTCGGATCTGACTCTATTTGCTTTAGAAATCAGCTTGGTCCCTAGGTGGAGTCAAGTAGCCTTCAATGGAAACCTTCAAGCCTGCAAGAATTTCGTACACCAACTTTCTTGATCGAGGGTTGACATTTCACTAGACAAGCTCTGATACCATGTTGAGATTATGGATGCACAGTCCCTGAAGCTCTGAAATCTTCAATAAAGGACCTTTGCCATGAAAGATAATCAAACACAAAGGAAAGTGTTGCAACTATGGAATGCTGAATAAAGATTCTATATTGATATGATATGATATGATGATGTATTACAAATGAACAAAATGCCTGATTATATAGGCAAAAGAGAAAACCTAAGATGAAAGAGATGTTGCCATGTGTCATGACATGTGACAACATGTGAACCCTATCTAGGAAATTATTAAATGTTGAGATAAGTTCTAGAAGGACAACTCATCTTCTAGAAGGAATCTTATCCCTACAAACATGGAAGGGAATATTACCCCATTTATTAAATGATCTAACCTAGGACTAAATGATGCATGACCTAAGTTAACTTATGCTAGTGTAATAATTAATTAATTAATTACACTAACATGTATGATCCAGAATGTGATGTTTATGATAATTCCTATATGATTATGCAATGGGTGCTTATGTAAATGTGTAGTATGCTGAGGGTTTGTGGATGCAGGATGGATGCACATATAATTTTTTTTAATTTTTGAATGTCATGATACCTTGTTAGTATTAGTATATGGAACTAATAGAAGAAAGAGCAATCAACCCTTGAGTTTGAGATCATGAAAATAATGATGATGATATGCTTAATAGAGATTGGGATTTTAAAGAGCTTACTTTCCTTATTTTTGATAACACACATAGATACAATGCATCAAGGTATAAAGAACTAGGATGGTGTTGTATCTAGTGGGATGTAATTTGACTTGAAAATCAGATAGGAGTATCCTTGTTCACACCTGGCATTCAAAACCTTATTAGGATGCAATTCAAATATTTCAAACATCTCAGACCAAAACATAGAGAGGAAAAACCTCCCAATGTAATAGTCAACAAGGCATTTAAAACACCTTCCCTACATACCAAACAAAGTAAGCATGACCAAGTTATATTACAAGAATATCCAACAAGCACAATAGATAAAAGATAATGATCAATGCCCCATTCCTTTCTCTCTAAATGTTTTTAGATATACAACCTCGAGAGGTCATGGGATTTGATGCAATAAGATAAATCACAAGAAAAGATCAAGTGCACAAACAAGTCAATGTTCTTCTTACCTCTAGCTACGACTAAACTATAGTGAGGTTTGATGTTGATGTCTATTGTAGGAAGGATGCATCCTAGGAAATTATGTTATTAGATGATTTTGAGACTAATGGTGATGATGGGCTATTGATACCAAGAGTTAACTGACTTGTTTATCTACTGACCTAGAATTGCTATCTTGACGTTTGAGTTTTCACTTTTGAACTTGTTATACTTGTTTCTGATTGCTTCACCAAAGGTTGAAGATGATGATCATTTATTATGAGCAGATGTTTATCACTGATGAAAGAAAAATGGGATGGATGATTTTTGGTTTTTTGAATGTTTTTGGTGTTTTGAAATGTTTCGAGGCTTTTTTTGGTATTTTTGAGATGTTTTACAAATGTTTTGATTTTCAAATTTTCCAATGTTTTTGTATTTTCTGAGATTTTGACCAAGAACCTAACCTAAGTACCTATCTAGGGGCATTGGGAGCTAATCAAAGATTAGTCTTTCCTACGTTATACACGTAGAGACCATGTAGTTTGACTGACACAAACTCATTTATTGATGAGATATGAACAAATGGATTTCCAACTTATTATGATGGACTCCTAGAGGACTGACCTAATGTGTCTCGAAGGCACACCAATAATGGCCTTTCCAATGTTTAGAGCTGAAGGACTCGTAGTTCGACATGATGACTCTATTTTTGACATTTTTTGACTTTTTGACTTGTTTTTGGGATTTTGGAATGTTTTGAATGTTTTTGGATTTTTTGGTTTTATGAATGTTTTTGGATTTTCTGATTTTAAGGAAGATTCCAAGAATATACACAAATTCGATCCAATTCAGGTACAAGATCATGCCCCCAACGTGGCGCGATAGACTACTCCGATATAGGCAAGAAAAACTGACCTTAGGAATGTGCCAAGTAGTTCTAGGAAGGAACATGATACAAACACATGATCAAGCTATGATGCAAATGTGGATGGGTGTTGGAAGGATCAATGGAATGTGATGGATGAATGATGCAAAACAAGTTGATGAATCGATGGTGGACAAAAAGTGCTTTATTTACACAAGGTGCCTGTTTTCTAGGTTTTCACCAAGTTACTTTCCCAAAGTTCCACCGAAGTGGTTTTCACTAGAGGATGATTTTTCTATACTATTTTCAATCCTTTTTTTGATTTTTTTTCTTTTTTTTTCTTTTTGGATTTATACCTTGGAAGTTTAGGCATAATTTTTTTTGAGATGGGAGCTATTGATGGGCTCCTGTAGAGGCTCACCTTTGGGTGTAGATAGTTGATATGCTCCTGATTTATAACTTGTGATGATGAAGGGTCCCAACTAGTTGGATTCAAATTTTCCCTTGCTATCTAGATTTGGTACATTTTTCTGATTCCCATTCAATACAAGCTCTCTAACTTGAAATGACCAAATATTGATCTTATTATAGCTTCTCTTTAGATGATTCTAGTAGACTTGCAAGTGGTTCAAAGCATCCATGCATCACTCATCTAGTATTTCTAGCTCGTTCAATCGTGACACCTAATAATCTTCATCAGTGATGAGATTTTGCAATGATATTCTTAAGGATGAGAACTCAATCTCAATGGGAAGGATGGATTCTAACCCGTAGACTAGGGAGAAAGGGGTTTCACCTGTAGGCATGTAGACACTGATTCAGTAGGCCCATAAGGAAAGATTTAGCTGTAGGTGCCAGTCACGACCAACTTCATTGACTATTTTCTTAAGGATCTTTAGGATGGTTTTATTAGAAGCCTCAGCTTGGCGATTACCCTGGGAGTAGTATGGGGTGGAAAAATGATGTTGGATATTGAATTTTTGGCATAGCTCACAAACATCCTAGTTCTTGAAAGGTTTCCCATTATTTGAGATAAGGGCTTGTTGAACACTGTAACGACATATGAGGTAGTTTAGGATGAATTTGGAAATCTACTTCCTTGTGATGTAGGTCATTGGGATGAGCTCTACGTACTTTGTAAAGTATTTTGTGGTGGTGATAATGAAATTTTGTCCATAGGATGAAGTGGGAGTGATTTTTCTAATGAGATCAAGCCCCATTGTGAAACGGGCCAAGGTGTTATAATCGGTTGGATCTCCTTAGTTGGTGCATGGATGAGGTCCCCATGCTATTGAAATTGTAAACATTTTTGGACATAGTTGTGAGTTTCCCTCTCCATAATAGGCCAGTAGTACCCAGTCCTCAACAATTTCTTGGCTAAGGTCATACCACTAGAATTTGAACCAAAAATGCCATTGTGTACCTCAGTTAAAGCAGTCAAATCTTCCTCAAGGTTAAGGCATCACAAAATGGTTCCTTCGATACTCCTACGATATACAGTGTCACCTAAGATAACAAAATGGGATGAATTCTTGACAAATTTTCTTTTAAGGTTTGGGGTGATATCAACAGGGAGGACTCCTACTTTTTGGGTAGGTGTTACCAAAGATCACTGGGACCAATGATTTCACACATGAATTCAGACTCTGGTACCTCAAAAGTTGGTACAAGAAGCTGTTCTACCAAGAATTCATGTTTATGGAAGTTGTGTGGGATTATCCAGTAGTGATCCAATTTTTTCCATAGCATCAACTACTTTGTTGTTTGCTCTTGCTCAAATGTGATGTCAATGAAGAATTATTTGAGACTTTCTACCAGTTTCTTAAATGGGGTAAGGTTGTCATCCTTTTTTTGGTATTCGTCATTGACTTGGTTGATGATTAGCTACAAGTCCCCATAGACCTTAAGTGCCATAGTTTGCCACTATACTGCAATTCTGAGTCCTATGACAAGGGCCTCATACTCTGCAATGTTATTTGTGAAAGGAAAAGACAACTTATATGACTTAGGTATGCAATATCCCTGTGGTGTGATGAAGAAGACTCCCGCTCTTGACTCATGTTGTGTATAGGACTTGTCGAAGTATACTTTCTAGTGATCTGCCGCACTTAGATTGAAGATCGACTCATCAAGGAATTCTGATACGAATGGGTTCTCTGAATATATAGGTGCTTTTGCTAGTTGATATACAATTACCTATCCTTCTATGGCTTTCTACTCTACATACTCAATGTCATATTATGTTAGGATCATGACCCGCTTAGCCATTTGCTTCATGAGCATAATATGATGAGCCAACATGTAGTGCCTAATTTTTTGTGTAGCAAATACCATTGCTAGGCAAGCCTTCTCAATGAATGTGTATTTCAGCTCGTGTCCCACCATGGTTCTACTGATCTAATAAATGGCCCTCTCTTTCCTGTTTTCATCATGTTGAGCTAAGAGAGCCCCAAGTGTTGTTGTTGTTGCCGATATATATAGGATCAATGGATTGTTCTAAATTGGTGGCATGAGGATCGATGGTGTTAGCAAGAATTCTTTAATTTTGTTGAATGCATAATCAGATTTCTCGTTCCACTCATATGCTACTCCCTTGTGGAATAGATGAGAATATGGGATAGCCTTATCTGCTAACTGTGCTATAAATTAGCTAATGGATTGGAGCCTTCCATGTAAACCCCTTAATTGTTTTAATGTCTGTGGTGCCTCCATTTCAAGAATTTCTTTGAATTTTGCAAGGTCTATCTCGATTCCCCTCATTGATACGATACCCTATCATTTTTCTTGATTGCACACCGAAGAAACATTTCTTAGGATTGAGTCTAACCTTGTATTCTTCTAGTCTATCAAAGATAGAGCTTAGTGCTACTATGTGGTCCCGACACTTCCTTGACTTGGCCAATATGTCATCCACATAGTCTTCTATAGATTTGTGAATCATGTCATGGAAAATTAGTGTCATAGCTCTTTGGTATGTAGCCCCAAGATTCCTTAACCCAAATGGCATCATGTTCTAGTAGTATGTCCCTCATGGATAGGTGAAAGTTGTCTTATGTTTATCATCTTTGGCTATCATAATCTGATTGTACCCTAAAAAACACACCCATTAATGATAGCATTTCATGCTCTGCCGTCATATCCACAATCATGTCTATATTGGGAAGAGGAAAATTATCCATATGGAATTCTTTTTTTAGGTCCCTGAAGTCAATGTAGATGCGGATGCCCCTAGTGGGCTTAGAAATAGGTACAAGGTTTGAAACCCATTTAGGATAATCAATTGGCCGTATAAAGCCAACATCAAGGAGTTTCTGTAATTCAAGTTTGACTAGTAATGCTATTTGTGGATGCATCTTTCTCAGCTTTTATCTTACTGATTTCTCCTTTGGATAGATGGATAGATGATGAACCACAACTTCTAGATCAAGACCAGGCATGTTAGTGTAGGTCCATGCAAATTTTACCTTTCATTCTCTGAGAAATGTAGCCAGAAGTTCTTGTTCCTCTGTCAAAAGTGATTCTACATAGAAGGTGATATGTGGTGTTTCTCCAGTTCCCAAATTGACTAGATTACATTTCTCTACCAAGACTGCTAATTTTTCCTGATGAATAGCACTAAGGGGTAGATTGAATCCATCATACTTTGGAACCTTACAGAGGTTTTCACCATTGGATAAGTCCTTGGTTTTTACTATTTTCGGGTCAGAAAGTGCCACAGTGTGGTTTTCACTTAAAGAACTAGATATTACTCTTAGATTTTCAATTTTGCGACTAAGAGATTCAATCATTTCCCCATAGTACTGATGTGTGTCCAGTTCAATATCAAAACCTGCTTTATGATCTCCACATGGTAGAGTATCCTGTAGTCCCATAAATTCTGAGAGAGCCTCATCATTTTCAAATGTGTCTAAGATCAATGGTCCTCATTGGTCATAATCAATGAGTTGGGGGTAAACAAGTTTTAGTTCATTGGTTTGGTTACTTGGCTCAAAAGATAAGGTACTTATCATGAAAGGGATGAATCCTCAAATAACATGGGTAGGTTTGTGATGAGATCCTTGTCACACACATTGGTTATATCAAAGGTATAGTTATCTAAATGTAAACCTATGGATATCGGTAACTGAGGAGGAGCTTTGACTTTTTTAACTGGGGCACCTTTTCCACGTATGGTTATCTTTGGAGGGGTACATCCAAGGCCAAGACTCTTCATGCGCTTCTTAGGAATAATGGGTTCTAAAAGGCCGTTATCATTTTTCCCAAGCTTTTCATTTTTGTTATAGCCTCATCCTTACATTAACTGCAATCCTTTGTTGTCATTGTCCATGGGAAGATTAGGTACGGTCCTTTCATCTTGATATATCCTTTTCACCTACCACTTCTGAACTTAGGTCCCCCCACCTTTTGAATCTAGAGGGGTCTTCTTTGAAGGTTTGAGGTGGTGCACCAATTGGTTGGGGTTCCCTATGAGATCTAGGAGATTGAGGTAACTCTCCTATTACAAAGGCACTCTTTTTCATTTTATAATCCCCACACCCATTATCTTGGATAATAACTTTTATATCAAAGATGTCTAGAATGGAGGGTGTCTTTGTCTCAAAAGTGGAGGCTAGGGTAGATTTGTCTATATATGGAGATGTGGGTCCCTCATCATTCTTCAGGACTTGAGGGATCTTGTAGTACTTGGCCTCTAGATTCTTGCAATAATAAAATGGTTCAGGATCACCATGGACTGTGACTTCTTGGTTTTGATAAGGGAATTTCAAACATTGATGGAAGGTGGATGACACTGCTTGCATCCCATGGATCCATGGGCGGCCCAGGAGGATATTGTATGGTAGTTCAAGATCAAGGACTTGGCATGTAGTCTCCATGATGGCTGGTCCTACTTGAATGGGGAGTTGGATGGTGCCTTGAGACACCCGTTCTTGATCATCATAGGCCCTAATAGTGATAGCTTTTCCTTTCTCAATGGAATCTTCAAAGAATCCCATATTCTTCATTAGCTTGAGGGTACAAATATTTAAGCCTGCACCTCCATCCACCAAGACTCGTTTGAATTTATTGTTATGGACTAAGAATTCAAGATGGAGTGCACAGTTGTGAGATGGTTGGGTTGGAAGATCTTGCTTAGAGAACATTAGGAGATGCATTGTACTGACATGTCTGACCATAGCTTGGAATTGGTCTGCATCAAGATCTATTGGGATGGTAGATGTATCCATTGCCTTCTCTAGGATTTCCCTATGTGTGGGTGAGATTTTTAACAATTCAATGATGGAAATCTAGGTGGGGGTCTTTTTTAGTTTATCCAGGACATTATAACCATTGGGGATTGACTTTGGATTGGTGGTGAATGCCTTGGGTGGTTGGGATGGTCCTAGAATGGTAATTCTGCCACCACGTGTGGTGACTCCACAATAGGCTCTAGATCCTTTGATATTGACAACGATGACCCACTCAGCTAAGGATGCAACAACATGGTCGTAAACACGGTTGACATTATTATACTTTTCCTTACCATTGTTGTTTCCTTTATTGTGATCGAGCATCAAATTCATGTATATTTTAAGATCTTGATTCCTTCCAGGTTGTTTAATGGTTATGGTTTTTTCATCAATAAGGTACTGAATTAGATTTTTAAGTCACACATAGCTGGCTATCATGTCCCTTTATTTTGTGAAAATCACATAGATGTTTCTCATTATACCATGGTAGTTTAACCTGAGGTTCTTGATAATTTTCATAAACATGGATTTTGATGATATTTTCTTGTACCAATTGTTGCATGACAGATTCGATTGGTTCCCCAAGTGGTATTTTTTTTTTAGGGTATACTTGTTCCTCGGGGGTGGTCCCTCTTGAGTATTCAGGTTGTTGACCACTTGATTGTTGGGTTGTTGTGATGATGTGTTGGCTTGTGTGTTGTTTTGGTTATTGACTTGTGGTTGTTGATATGATTGTGTGTTTTGCCTTGGGGTATTGATAATAACTTTGGCATCAACAACACCATTGTTAGTGACATTCTTGTTCTTTGCCTATGTGTGAGGTTTTTCATTGTAACTAGTTGATGGACGATTATCTTGACATGTAGGTGTGCCCCCTTATGCAATAAGGGCTCTTTCGATGTTGAGCGCCTTGGGGATCAACTTGTCATATGTTGTGATACATTGCATTTTCAAATGAAAGGAAAAGGTCCCTTCAAGATTAGAGATGATGGTCCCAATTTGTTGTTCTTCCGGCATAGCCAACTTGCTCCTATTGGCCTTGGATTGCCATCATTGTAAGAAGGATGAAATTTTTTCTCCCTTGGCTTGTTTTAGGGCAGATAATTCTTCCAATCTTACATCCATGCCTATGTTGAATGAATAGTTCTATATGAATAAGTCCACAATTTCTTGGAACTTTTTAATTTTGGGAGGAAGGCAGGAGAACCACTCCATTGCTGGACCAGCCAAACTCCGAGGGAATAGTCACATTAAATAAGATTCATTGTATGCAACTTCCATACAATGGACATGAAATTCCCTGATGTGATCTTTAGGGTTGCCAGTCCCATGATATTTGTCAAATTTAGGTATCTCAAACCCTTGTGGGAATGGAGCCATGACAATGCTTTTTTCAAATGGATAGGGGCACAAATTCCCTTTTTTGTTGTTTTTCTTGATTGTAGGTCTAGCACTTGTTGTGAGAGCAATTTGATTTATGCAAACACATCATTTTGTGGATCGGGTGGTGGGATGAATGTGTTTTGGGGTGGTTTGATTGTTTCTTAAGTGATAGGTGGGGTGTTTTGCGTGTTCGTGAGAGGCTGATACATGTTTTTTTGTGCCACCAACGCTTGTTGGTATGCCTGCATTTTTTGTTGTGCCAACAACACTTATTGTTGGTCTTCTTGTTGTTGTGCCAACAATGCTTGTTGTTGGGCTTGTAATTGAGCTACTTGTTGTTGTGCTTGGTATTGTTGCAAAGCTTACTGATAAGCTTTTCACTATAACAAGGCTTGTGCTTGAGCTTGATGTGCTTGATATTGAGCTTTTTCCTAAGCTTGGGCTTGTTGGGAGGCTTGTGCATCTTGGGAAGCTTGTGTGGATTTTTCCACTTGCATGGCTTGTGTGCCTTGTTGTTGTTGTAATAGTGCTTGCACTTGTGCTTGGGCAGCTTGCTATGTGGCTTGTTGTGCCTATACTTGTTGTGCAACTTGATGTGCTTGGAATTGTTGTAGTTCCTTTTGATAGGCTTGTTGGGTTGCTTGTAGTGTGATGTTGTATTGATTTTCCATGTTTGGATTTGGTGGTGGAGGTGGAGGATTCAAAATGGTGTGAGATGGTGTGATGAGATTTTGTTGAGGTGTTTGAGTGATGACTATGGGTTGAGTGGTAGATGGTATGGTTGATGTGCTAGGTCCTTTGGAGACCATGTTTTGAGGTGTTATAGATGTTGTAGTGATTGAATATGTTTTTTGGATTGGTGCCACTTGGTGTTGCAATATTGGTGGCATGCTTGGAGGATTTGGTATGTTGATTTGATTCACGATTGGAGGATTGTTTTGAATTGGTTGATTTTGGATAGGTAAAGGGAGTTGCCCTAAACCAAGGATTGGTGTGGATGTTGATGTTGGAGGGGGAAATGGTGGGAAGATTGTTGGTATGTTTCCTTGAGGAAGTGATGATGAGGCATCAAATATTCCCCCTATTCCAAATAGACCCACTTGTCCTTGTGATGTCACGGGGAGAGAGACTTGTGTATCAAGAGAATATGCCAGTGATGCGGCGAAGGTGGATGAATTATTGGTGTCATGGAAAATGAGTGGAACGTAAGGATGCTTTGGGTCTTGAGGGATGGTATTTGGTAGACCCGAGATGGTGTTTGTGTCCAAGTTTTGGTTATTTACAAGGGGATGTGTTTGAAGAGCGTGAAGCAATGAACTTCCCTTAGTAACCATAGGTTGACTTGGAGCATGAGATGATGTTGGTTGTATGATGGGTTGGATGACATTTTGGAAAGGTGTGAATGATACTGGTGGCCTAATCCCAAGAGGTTTCTCCACAATAGTGCTTACATCAAAATTAGAAGGGAGTTTAGCCCTTCTTTTGCTAATGCAATCATGTAATGTGAAGGATTAAGTCTCATCATTGTATTGAAAATCTTGTGGTTTTAAGGATTTTGGACTATCTCCATGATTTCATATTGAGTCATTCCTAGGACATTGTTGGAAGCATCCTCCACTTGGAAACCTCCCTCTTGAATATCTTGTGGTAGTTTGAGGAATGTTAAGTGGGGGGTTGTTAGATCTGATGGGGTTGAATTCAGGTGTAGTTTGACTCAAGTCACTTGAAGTGGATGTTTCTTTGTTTTTCTCCATGTTTTTCTTGTGTTGAGATCTAGTTTGGACCATAAAATAAGGATCAACTTTCAGGAATATGGGAGGTAAACCTCTAACTCCTTAGGTTGGTCTAAACTTTAGGTACAAAAAAGACAAACTAGGATGTTTCAAGGATCAAATGATGGTGATGGGATAAATGAAAGATGAATGATGTGAATGATTGAAATTTTAAGAAACCTCGGAGGAATACTAGGCTTTAGGACTTTTAGACTTTTGATTTTGGGTTTGATTTGGACTTTCTTTGGATTTTGGATAATGAACTCATAAACCCCAAGATGTTGGATGTTATCTTGGAATAAACTTGTCCACAAGGTGACAATTTAACTATGTGTATGAAGAAGGATTCATCCACACACACTTAGTCAAACAAGATGAATTTTTATTTTGATTTGAAGGATTACCAAAAGTCTAGCATGAATGATTTTTCCAAGATTCTAAGAGTTGTTTGTGAGATGGGATTTGATTGATGTTTGGGGATGGATGAAAGTGTTGATTTTGATCCTAGATGAACCTAGAGAGACTTTTGTTTACAAGACCAAGGTATTGAAGAACATGGTATACTTCTAAGAACTTCTCAACCCTACAAAGTGAGATACTCAAAATGTTGGAAGAGAGCTAGATTTTGACAGTAATAGAATGAATACAAATTTGGGTTGTCCTTTGAAGCACGTTTGTAAAAGTTATAGAGGAATCTATCTCTGACTTGGTAAAGCATGGACTGACGTTTCTTGAGATATCTTGGACTAATACACTTGTGACGATTGATAGAATTTGGTTTTGGGATTTTGATCTTGCGGGAAATGATTTGAACAAACACATGAGTGGGGTTCAATTGTCTTTTATCTATGCTTAATGGATTCTTTTTACCACATCAACACTTTCTTGCTTATCTTTTCAAACTATATGTCTATGTCTCAACTCCTTTTCATTCCACAAGGTCCTTTATGTGAAAATCAAGGAATTAAAGACACAGTTTTCCTATGTTGACTTTGGAGAGAGAAAATTGAGATATAGGCCCAAATATTTAGAAGCCTCTAAGGATAGAATCCCTAGGGACAAGCAATAATATGTGGACTTTTTCAAAGGTATTTGCTCTTTCCAAAGGGTTTTAAATTTGATGACCTTGTTGAATGTTTGTTTCTAAGTTTGTAGATTTAAAGCAATGTGTTTAACTGACTCACATATTGCACAACCCTAGGATTGAAATGGCCATACTTGTCGAGTCTCCACTCAGATTTCTCCAAACACTAGACAATGCAAAAAACTAGAGATTTGGCAACACTAGCTCCCCTCCACGACACACACTTCTCGGGACCACCAAATCTCAAAATCCTTAAAATTCAAAGATTAAAAGTATTTATTTTATTTCCTCAATTGAATAGTACAGATGTGAAGCAACTTCAGAATGAACATTCTTGCACCAACAAGTATTTTAGGATTTGGGCTTCTATACAAATTGGTTCTTAGTTAGGGTAATCGGGGTCATGGCACCTTGCGAGCATCCAAAAATACACTAAATGATTTAATAAATCCTACTAGGGGATCTTATACTTTTTACAGTAGTACCTCATTCTGAAATACACTGTATGGATAGGCCTACATACCATGAGGACTTGACAGTTTAGTCTCATCCATTTATATACTGACCCAAATGAAAAACCAATTAGAGTCACCTTCGAATTGGTCTTAGGCAGGCCCCTCTAAAGGTAACAAAAGTGAGGGAGTACACTTGTAGTTCGACCTCCCAATTCGTGTAAAGGGCAAGGAGGGAGCACACATAGTGTCTCTTTCTCACACTAGCATGATTTGTTCAATTTTAAAACCCAAATTTGAAATGTATAGGTAATGTTTTAGGTAACCAATGTCACCAAAATGCTTTTGATTCTCAGGATCGTTGTGAAGCATGAGAGAAGTGCATACATATTCCAATGACACAAGTTGCAAAAAAGATTACAAGACAAAGCAAACACAAGTTCTTTTTAAATCCTCAAAAGCAATAATGAGTTCCTTTTAGAGCACCAAAATTTGAGTATGAAGTTGATTGTTCAATTTTAGTCCAACATCTAAATTCTAGTAAGTATCTAGGGTTCAATTTTAACCAACTTTTACAGAGCTTGTGTTGTAGGTTAATTTTAAGCCCAAATTGATCTAGTTGGTCCTAGAATAGCAAATAAAATGCAATAATTGAAGACCTAAACTATTACAAAGAGCATTAAAAAATAATTTTAAGCCTCTAACTTGATTTCCCCCTATTTCCTACAAAGGAAATGCTTTACTGCAAAGGTGGTGCTCTGTAATTGTCCAATACGGCATTGAAAAACAAAAGCGGTGCTCTGTAGTAGGCAAAGAGCGCAAATGCGATAGAGTTTTAGAAGCAATGCTCAATGGTTAGAAAGTAAGAAAGAAGAAAAAATGTGAAAAAGTGGCACTTTAACAAATGTGGCGTGACAAAGATGTGTATATGCAACACAATGCGGTGAAGGCAACACTACAGGAAAAAAGCCGCGCTCTACGAGATTGCAATTGCACAAAGGCAGTGTCGTATTCCTGTGTTTGCAAAAAAATGATAAAATCAAGCAAAAATTAAGAGATTAAGGTGGTTAGAGCTCCATCTAGCACCAAAATGTGAACACCAAACCTACACAAACTAACAAGAGATTAACAAAACAATGTCAAACATGGTAGAAAGCTCAAATCTAATGTTCCCTATGAAATTCTTAGAAGAACAAAGTTGAAAACATGAAATAAAGGAAGAACAAAGCATGTAATCTGTAATGTCTAGAAAAATGTAGAGGAAACAGATCAGAGCAAACATGCAATGCAAATCTAAAACTCTAATGCAATCTAAGTTAAGCAACAGAGAACAAAGGAAATTAAAAATGTAAGTAAACTGAACAATCTCACCCAATATGTACGTAATTCCATGTATCATCTTGATTTCCCTTCTCCATTTTGCTGTTGTAGTATAATTGCCCTCAGATTTTCAAATTTCGTGCAAGTATAGCCTATGATAGTGATTTAGCAAAACATCGAAGATTCAAGATAGTTGCTCCAAAAAGTCATAATATTTCGAGAGAGATTGAAATGATGAAGAATAGATCAATTTATAGAAAATTGATTATTCGAATGATAGGCTAGGATCGAAAGATCAACAGACGATTGAGATTGATAGATTAGACATGTATTCTGATAACTGTCAGTAGTGACATGAGTGATATAAATTAGAAATAGAATTAAAGATTAAATACATGATTTAATCTTCGAGTTTGGTATTCAAAAATAGAAGAATAGTCTTTGCATGACAAAGATAAAGATTGATTAAATCAACTCATGTTTGAATGCACGCACAAGATTTAATTAATTAAATAGGAATATTTAATTAATCTGCATGTACACGCAATTGAGTTAGCACTGGACGATTGAATGAAATGACGAAGAGATTACTTGAGAATGCCACTCAGACATTAAATCAAGAGTTAACTGAGTGATTAAAATAGATGTCGAGTCGAGTCAAAGTGAATACTTAGATAACTCACACAATTTATCTAAATATAGAGGAATGCGTTAAAATAGGATTTATGAATTAAATAATTCATTTAATTCAATTATTTGATATTTGAAGAATAATTAAATAAATAAGATTTATTTAATTAAGTGATGAAAGGATTAAATGAATAATTAAATAAATAAAAGGATTTATTTAATTATAGTTGAAGTATGATAAAGAGTAAATTGAATAAGAATTTATTTAATTTGACAAGAAGGATAAGGTTAATTAGTAACATAATTAAATAAAAAACGTTTATTTAATTAATCAGATAGAATAAAGAAAATGTGAATCAATTAAATAATTAAGATTATTTAATTAATAGAAGAATTAAAGTTAAAGTGAATCAATTAAATAATTGACATTATTTAATTATGACCATGGAAGAAATACAAATTATTAAGAATATTAAGAATTATTAAGGTGAAGGTATGCCCTCACAGGAAAATTGACAAATTTTTGAAAAATTTTAGAAAAATTTGGAAATGATCTCGATTAGTCCATTGGATAGCCAGAAATGTAGTGTTCACAGAATTGAAGTTGGAAGTGGTATGGTCAGGTACGGTCGATTGAAATTGGAAGCGGACACGACTAGTACAAAAGAATGCCACCAAAACCCTAGGTATAAATTGAAATTGGGGTAAAAACCAATTCATTTTAACCCACATAACTTTGAAAATTGAGATTTTCCTCTGCACCCACAGCAACGATGTTTCATGTTCCGAACACCCACCATCAAGCATACAAGATCCGGACCTTCAGGTGGCCAGCCGACACGGACCCCCTGGTGTGTACCTTAAACTTGACTTTTGAAATTTTTTATTTTCACGCCTTTTTATGCATTTAATTGAATTTTTTCTTATGTGTCACTTTATTAAAAAACCGCATGTGAGTGCGCAATTGATGCATTTGCATGTGGATCAACACATGTGTAATTTCACGTAGATAGGTAGCATAGGTTTTTCTGCGGTTCAACGCATTTGTAGTTTAGTTCAACGCATGTGATAAAGAACAACACATTTGCATTTAAATTAGCCGCATGTGTTTATTTTTCAACGCATTTGCATTTAGTTTGACGCAGTTGTTATTTAATTGACGCAGCTGCATATGATAGTTAATTTACGTAGATGCATTTGTCATTTAGGCACGCTATGCATTTTAGTGTGACACATTTGATAAATAATGACACATATGTAAAATTTAACTATGCATTTGATCTTCTGCTACACATTTGCACAAGAATGACGCATTTGCAAAATAATGATGCATTTGAATAGCAGTTAATTTTGTCATTTGGCACTAGGATAGATGTTTGATGCTGACATAAGGCATGTATAATTCCATTGCAGGTTGTGTTAGACACTTTATATACATGAGAGTCGAGACCTACAACCTTTCGCTTCTGAGACAGCTTGCGGAGTGTAGAGTGACGATTTTTATGGCACCTAGGTCTTCTTCACGTGACAGAAATGCCCTAGATTCGGGTGAACTGGGGTTTATTGACAACATTGTGTGAGCGGTGGCACTTGGAGACTTCATCGTTTCACCTGCCTACTTGAGAGGTGACAGTGACCTTAGAGGACATCTACAGGATCTTAAGACTTCCCATCAAAGGCACGAGGGTGAGGTATGATACCCAAAGGGGTGTCGCTGAGATGTGCAGATACTACCCTCGCGCAGATGTGAGACAGTTAGAGTTCGATCACTATGAGATTAGATGGCATGTACTGGCGTAGAGGTATAGGCGGCTTGATTGTCTAGTGTGTACATTGATAGGTGGGATAGTGCTTCTTGACCATCGAGGTCATGGTTTTCCTGTGGGCTGGGGGGAGATGCTAGTAGGTATGCTAGAGCGATGAGAGGTATATGCTTGGGGTCCCTATCTCCTTGGTATGTTGTATTTTCACCTGCATGATATAGCCTATCTAGAGGCTTAGTCCATGAGTTGTGGTACCACGCTCCTGATGGTATGGGCGTGGGAACACATTGCTATCTTTCATCCACTAGTTATAATTGATTTTCAGTACAGAGCTCCTTATGCCTTCTGTTATGCAGGGGCAAACACTCAACACCACATGGGAGATACTGGGTATTTCAAGCATGCCATAGATACTATGGTTCATTTTACATGGAGACCGTACCTCGGATGCGCAGAGTGGTCAGATGAGGATGAGCACTTGCCTTTTTTTTCTACCAAACATAGTACTTGATTGGGCAGACTATTTCACATGTCCACATCATAGAGCGCCATTTTCCAGATCATGTATTACGACAGTTCAAAGAAGTACAAGATGTGCCGAGAGGATGGGCCAAGTTCATGAGGTCCTTGTGAGAGATTCCTCTGTGGGGTCCAGAGATTCCAGTGGCTACTGCTGAGGCAGAAATCAATGGATTGTAGGCAGCTCCATGGGGATGGAGAGATGGTCCGACAGACCCAGGTACCATAGAGGGTTATGATCAGTGGTGGGCCATGCATAGGTCGATACCCCTTACAGATATAGATCAACCGGTATTGATAGAGCGGCGAGGGACAAGACCGAGCGACAAGCATGGCAGAGGAAAAGATTGAAGAGGTGGAGGAGGCTGTGGTGATGATGGAGATGATGGTGGAGGTGGTCAACAAGGTGGTAGGAGAGGGAGACGTGGACAGATGGGATGAGGGCCACCATTGTCACCGATTTGTGAGGAGGGACGAGGAGAGGAGGATTTAGCCATTTCAGATATTGGCAGAGGTGGGGAGGAGGTTCATGTTGAGATTGGCGGAGAGGAGGAGTATCCCGCAGAGGAGGCCATTCCAAAGGTTCATGCAGAGGAGGAGGCATACAACATGGAGGTAGAGATTGATGCCCTTGGATTATTGGGTGCCTACTAGGATGATGACGAGGAGGATGATGATCATGAGCGGGAGATCCGAGATAGGATTCCGGAGGATTTGGAGGATGAGGATGATGGTGTGCCGAGGGTGAGACAGGTTGAGACAGAGGCAGTTGATTCTGATACTGCTACACTTTGGGCCCAAATTGCATCCTTGGAGGAGAAGATGAGGGTGATGATGTCTGAGAGGGATTTGGTACAGATGGAGAGGGACAAGTCCATCATGGAAAGAGATCAGGCCATAGCTCAGAGGCATGAGACTAACCAGATATTCACAGAGATTAGAGCCTTGTGTACTGGGCCAGTAGCTTTATTTTTGAGAGAGTTAGTCAGAGCCAGAGAGAGGGCCACCTATTATAGGGATTTATATGAGACAGTAGTTCCTTTAGAGAGATGGGCTCCGAGCTTTTCAGAGGCACGTAGTGAGAGGTATCAAACTAGGACCCACTCTAGGATAGTTAGCACAGAAGGTGTGGAGCAGCCACACAGATTGGGTCCATATGACAGGCCCCACTCAGGTCACAGGTCATCAGGTTCCCGAAATTAGTCATCCGCACACTCTAGCCATGATAGCAGTGGCAGTTCAGGATAGGGATACCTCTTGATATGTATCGAGACATTGTATTATGATTATATAGCCTGCGGGCTTCCATATTTATTGATACATTATGACATTGTGATTTGACACTATTGATCAATATATATATATGATTTTGGTAGAGATTCTCATGATATGCATTTCTATTTATTGATTATGCAATCATTTATTTGTACATGTGATGCTTATATGAGATGCCTATGTGATAGATGATCGTATCTACTTTATGATGTGTTTATGCAGCTTATGATATGACGCTGATTCTATGTGATGATATATGTATGAACATGTATGATGTCAATGGATGTTATGTATGCAATTTATAAATATGAGATGCAATGTGATGTTATATGTGCAATGCTTTCTATATGTGATGCTATACAAATATAATGTGATACATGTATTTACAATTTGTTATGTACATGGAATGCTTATGATATGTATTGTATGATGATGACCAGGATATGATAAATGCCTATATGTATGTACTCTTCTAACATGTATGTGTATGCAGGATGACCTATATTTTTGTGTGTCATAGGACTCTGTCATAATGCAAGAAAGAAGAACTTGTTAGTGCGGAAAGAAAGATTGAGAAATATTGAAAGAAATGAGATGGATGTTAGTATTAGCAATGTTCAACGTTTCACTATATCACAAAAGGTGTTGCACTTTATCATCATTGGGCGGGAATAATACAAATGGAGAAAAACACCATGGTATGACATAGATCAAGGTGTGCAAGGTCATCCACTTGTTAACAACAAACAGTTGCAGACAAGGATTGTCGTTAACTCATACTAAGGGCACAAGTTGCCCCAATATTTTTGTCAAGACAAACCACAAACAACAAACAAAGTAAAAGACTGGTCATGAGACATCATCGCTCCTCTAAATCCTTCATGGGACATCCTTGAGGAAACTAGTAACATGACTCAAAATCAAATTTAAAAGACAGTTGACAGACAACAGTTAAAGAAAATAGAATTCAGATACATCGTTGCTTCTCTAAATCCCTCATGGGACATCCTTGAGAAAGCTAGTAACATAATTCCCATCATAAAGTCAAATGAAAAGATAAGATAAATAAGCCATAAAGTCAACAAGCTAGTAAAATATTTTCCAAAAGTTGATCTGTTTGTTTAATTCATTTTGATTGATAGAGCATGATTTCAGGAGATACACATACCAGATAAGACTTCAAGTTTGGTTTCGATGTTATGACTATCTCTATAAGGCATGAAAAATCCTAGTTTGAGAAAGACATGTATCGTATAAGACGTTGAGTCAGATGTCGTTGATGTGATAACTATGTAAGGCTATGTTGACTATTTGACAATGTCGATTATGCAGGAAGGACTCATCCTTTATAAGAGATAGATTTTTTTACTAATATGAATATTTAGGAAGGACTCATCATGAATAAGACAAAGGTTGATTGTTTCGTTTGGAAAGTTGTGTGATTTGACTTAGAGACATTGCTGACTTGTTCACTAGATTGATGCATGACTTGATATGATGTGTTGATAAGTGACTGTATGTGATGGAAAACCCTAAAGGATTGACCTAGTGCGGCCTCATGGGCTCATTGATTGATGGCCTTGCCTACGTTATACATGCAGAGACCTTGTAGTTCAAATTTACTTTGACTGACAAGATTGACTACAAATAGAAGACGTGTGTGATAGTGAATGTGATGAACCCTAATGGACTGACCTAGTGCGGCCTCGAGGGCTCATCGATTGATGGCCTTGCCTATTATATACACGCAAAGACCTCGAGTTCGACATGATCTATGACATTGTCATATAGACATATAGATTAAGTCATGATTTTATATTAAACCTAAACGGACACCTACGCCTCTTGGGCACATCGACAGAGATGGCCACCTACCGCCCAAATTAGAAGCAACGAGTTTGACAAACACAAAGACTATGCTACTAACTTTTGACTTTGTTTTGATTTTCTCTATGTTTTTGATTTTTTGTCTTTTGAAGTTTTTGATGTTTTTGTGTTTTCTCAAGACATTTTGTGATGTTTTTGGATTTTTCTATGGTTTGACGTCTTCAACATAGCCAATGTAAGAACCAATAGGACACATGTCAAGTGTATTCCCCCAGTCGAGTATAAGACCAATTGATTATGAATTGGGTAAAATGGGGGATATGAAATGCACTTGATGTCAATCATTCCAAGTTATGGGAAAGACTACCACTTATTACGAATGGTATGTGAAAGCGATAGACGGGAAAGATATGTGATATGTATAGGGATAGGTAGTATGTATAGGGTAGTGGACTATGTACAGGGAACATGATGTATGTACAGGGAATGCTAGATTAGAATAATAGTAGACAAAGGAGAAGAGTCAACTACACATGGCACCTATTTGCTAGGTTTTCACCATGGTACTTATCCAAAGCACCAACGGATTAGTTTTCACTATTGGACGAATTATTTTTCTTTACTATTTTTTGGATTTTCTAATTTTTTTGGTGTTACCAAGACGCCTGTTTGCTAGGTTTTCACCTTGGTAATGATTTTTTTTTTTTGATTTTGATTTTTTTTTTGCTAATTAAGACAAGGCTCTCAGAAGCTATGCGTAGAACTTCTTCAGATGAAGACTATTGATTGGTGAGGACAATGGTTTCCCTTTAGGAGTAGAGAGTTGGTACACTCCTAATCTAAAGGCTTCTGTAACAATATAAGGTCCTAACCAGTTTGTTTCAAACTTTCCTAGTTTTTCTCTTTCTGCTTAATTCTTCGGGTTCTCCATTAAAACTAGGTCACCAATGTCAAATTTTCTGTTCAAGACCTTCCTATTATAGCTATGACGAAGGTGATTATGATATTCTTGGAGATGGTCTAGTGCCTTCTGTCTACGCTCATCTAGGAATTCTAGCTCATGGAGTCTCGATACTCGATACTCTTCATCATCAATGTGGCCTTTCAAGGATACCCTTAAGGAAGGAATCTCAACATCAATAGGAAGAATGGCTTCAGAACCAAATACTAGTGAATAGGGAGTGGCGCTAGTGGGAGTACAAATACTTGTGTGATAAGCCCATAAGGTAGGATTAAGCTGTAAATTCCAATCACGACCAACATCATTGACAATATTTTTGAGGATTCTCATGATGGTTTTGTTAGATGCCTTTGCTTGGTCGTTACCTTGTGGGTAGTATGGAGTGGAAAAGTGATGTTGAATATGAAATTCATCACCAAGATGGCAGACTTCTTGATTCTTAAATGGGCAGCCATTATCAGTGATTATGGACTGAGGGACACCATACCAACAAATGATATAGTTCAAGATAAACTTAGAGATATGTGTGCCGGTAATGTATGTCATAGGAATAGCTTCAATCCACTTCATAAAATACTCGGTGGCAGTGATAATGAATTTGTGGCCATTGGATGATGTGGGGTGTATCTTACCTATGAGGTCGAGTCCCCATTGGGAAAAGGGCCATGGTGACGGTATAGGATGGAGCTCCTGTGCTAGTGCATGTATGAAGTCTCCATGAACTTGGAATTGCTGACATTTCTTTACAAAGACATATAAGTCTTTTTCCATAGTAGGCCAATAATAACCCAGTCTCATAATCTTTTTGGCTAAGGTAGGACCGCTAGAATGGGAACCAAATATACCCTCATGCACCCCACACAAGGTTGCTTGTGCTTCAGTAGAATCAAGACATCTCAGTAGGGTATTATCTAAGGTGCGTCTATATAGGGTGTCTCCGACGATGGTATATTTGGCTGACTTTCGAAGGAATGTCCTACGTTGGTTGTTTGAGAGGCCAGTGGGTATGATTTCAGCATGAAGATAGTCATAGATTTCTGTGTACCATGGGGAATCAAGACCAATAATGTCACACACCATTTCAGAATCTGGGATATCATAGGATGGGACCAAAAGTTAGCCCTACTCAAAATCAAAACTAGAAATCTGTTAGAATGAGAAGTGATGCAATTGCAGCCATAGCGTCTCTATCATTCTATTTAAAACATGGTATCCACAAATGTTCTTCAGTACTCTTGTGCTATCATGTTTGTGGAAGTGGAGCAAGCTTTCTCATCCTTAGTCTCATAATCATCATTTACCGCATTCATTACTTAGCCGAGAATTCCATACACCTATAGGTTCTTACTCTTCCACTTGACTACCAAGTGTACAACCCTATCACTGTAGAGCTCTATACTCTACTATGTGTTGTTATACATGGAATGCAACTGAATGATTTAGGATGAATCACTCAGGTGTGTGATAACTGTGATAACAAATTTTGAGAGCCATGATTTGTATGTGAGTCATCAAAGTATAGTTTCCATGTTATGTTTGTGTCTATGGTGAATATAAACTCATCAGGGAAGTCTGCAACTAATGGGTGATCTGCTTGTAGTGGTGCATTGGCTAACTAATCAACAATGACTTTTCCTTTAATAGCCTTTCTTTCTACATACTGGATATCATACTCACTAAATATCATAACCCATTTGGCCAGTCACCCTGTTAATGCTGCCTTGATGAGAAGATATTTCAAAGGATCTATTTTAGAAATCAACATTGTTTGATGGTTTAGCATATAGTGCGTTAGTTTTTGGGTAGCAAATACTAGTGCAAGATACAATATCTAATGGCACGGTTGAGCTCAGAATACCAAAGTCCGGATCGATATAATAGACTGCCCTTTCATGACCTTCATCGTCATTATGTGCAACCAATGCTCCAAGTGATGAATGGGTTGCCGTAATATAAAGAATCAATGGTCTTCCTTCAATAGGTGGCATTAAGACAGGTGGTGTGAGTAAATACTCTTTAATCAATTGAAAAGCCTCTGCTACCTAGCTTCTTCCATGCAAAGGGTACCCCTTTCTAAGTAGATGTTAGTGCGGATGTGTCTTATCCGCTAACCCAAGACTATAAATTCTAATGGATTAAATCTTCTTGTAATGTCCTTAGTTGGATCTAGATTAGTTGGTGGAGGCAGAAGGTTCTATGATTGCTTTACCTTGGCCGGATCCACTTAATGCCTTCGTCGAAAAGTCGATATAGCTAAAGCTTTTCCCCTGACCTGACTCCAAACACACAGATTTTTGGTATCGAGTTCACTATACTTCCCGCCTTGAATATAAGCTGTCTAGAAACCAAATATTCTCACTTCTTGTCTTGGATTTAATAACAGGTCATCGACATAATCTCCACAAGAGTGTACGATCATGAAAGATGGTGGTCAGTGGCACGTTGATAGGTTGCCCATTTTGAGTTCAAAGGCAAAATCAGGTCCCCAAGGACAAGTGAAAGCTATCTAGCTGGTTCAATGTACTTTGATCCGATTATATCCTAAAAATCATCCATATGACAACATCTCATATCCGCTTGTGTCTTGCATTACTGCAGCTCCAGAAGTAGGTGCAAAGTCATACTTAGACAAGCCTTGTTGGATATCTCTAAATTAGCATGTATGAGGATGCCCCTATTATTTAGTGACCTGCACAAGATTGGAAATCCAATCTGCATAGTCGATTGATCTAATGAAACCAACATCTAACAGTTTCTTGAGTTCTACCTTGACTAGTAAAGCAATATGTGGATGCATTTTCCTCAATTTTTGTTTCACTGGTTTGACACCTGGTTGTGAGGGTAAGTGATGTAAAACAAGCTCAGGATCCAACCCAGGCATGTCTGCATATGAAAAAGAAAAAATTATCTGTCTCTATGGAAAGAAGTTGTGGAATTTTGGTTGTTCTTTTGTTGTCAATGACACTGCAAAATAAACCAGTCAAGGATTCTCTCAAGGCCTATATTGATTTCGGATCGATTTAACCAGAGCATGTGGGTGAATTTTCTCAGGTAACCTGGAGAATGCTCAAACCCATCCAGAGAAAGTCTCAAAGAGGTTTCTTCGGATGTCCTTTTGTTTTTCATTGTCTAGAGGTGCCTTCAGTTTCTCACCTAGAGACTCATCCTTTTATTCTTGTTTATCTTTTTCTCATTTTTAAGGACCGGAGGTTGAATACAGATCTCAAAATATGCTTTTTTTCCAACAATGGTAAACTAGCCTTAGCATCACGCCATATGCCCTTCTCAGAATCAATCCCAGGAACTCAGCAATTGCTTCCTTGTTCTCAAAAATGTCTAAAACGGGTGTGTCTTGTTGGTCCCAATCAATGAGTTGGGAATAAACTAAGGGCATGTCATCGTTGGAGTTATCAAAGTTTAATGGGGTCAAGGTAAAGACTGAGTTGTTCATATGGTCACAAAAGTCTTGTACTAAGTCTTGTTTTCTCTTAGGTTTATATCTAGGCGGATTGAGAGGTGGGCCTAATGCCAAGGTTTGGTTATCTGAAATGGATGGATTAGGTTGCCAAGAGGTAGGATCAAGTGATTCCCAATAGTAGTGTTTAAACCATTCCTCTTTTGTCATATTCTTTGGTAGACATGAATTCAATGGATTTGGTGAGGATCTTAACATTAAGTCAAGTTCCCCAAATATCTTGTCAAGGTGCATGGAAGAGGTAGAGGATAGGTGTTGATGGTGTTTTCTGCACAACAACAACTCAGACAAAATGCAAGATTCTATCTCTCTTGAAAGGTCATTCTCAACAATAAATTATTGAAAATCACCCCAAGGTCTCTCGGGTGTCAGGTCATGACAATGCATAAACAACTTAGATAATATGTGAAATGCTGGTAATCACAATCAGACCTTACTACAAGCAAACTGTATCTTTCCAACTTATCAAATTATGCAATATGATGATCTCAAATCCTAAATCTAACCAAATGATAAAGAAATAGCAAAAGATAAGGGTACAAGAATACGATAAGATCTAAACTATTCCTAGAATGAACAATGCAAATGACAGATATCTGGAATGGACCAATCTCAAATAACCAATCCTTGATCAACCCACAATGCAATATCACAAGAACGGTGCAATCTTCTAAGGTATATAGATTTTCAAATCATAGATATTCATCCACAATCGAACTTAAGCACATATGAATATATGGTCCAGGTTGACTTCACCAGCCTACTACAATCAGATAGTTACTGGGAGTATAAACCAGAGATTGCTACAAACATTCCAAATATGAAATCATAAACATCATGCACCAAACTAATCTAATTCTCAATACTAAACCCTAAATCTTTAAGCGATGTGAAAGATAAAACAATAGGAACCATGCAAGATAAGCTAACACAAGAGATTTCACCAGGAATACCACAATGTCTTCAATTGTATTAGATCACCAAAATGATGCAACAATTCCACTATTTGTTTACAATACTTGCTTCAAGAAATTGACAAAATGCTCTAACTCCTTTTCTCTAACTTAACTCTATTATCCCTTCTCTCTTCCTCTAATATCTAATGTCTTACAATGAGGCAACAATGCCTTTATAGAAAATTCTCAAGATATGTCAGCCCAGCCAAACATTTACAAAGTAAAACAGCTAAAACAAGTCGGCCTTAGGAATTTCAAAATAAGGCACACATTAAATGCCGATAAATCATCAAGGTCGGCCTAGACACGGTCCCCAATGTAGCCCGGATCAATACATGCCCTATAATAATAGGGAAGTACAAATCTCAAAATGGCATTAAATACCGCCTCCCTTATCTTTGTTCTGGGCCAACGATCCCCTGTGGATTCAAACCCCTGTATGGGTAGAATCTAACCAACACATACATCACATAAGAGCACATGGTGAACCTCTTGGTTTCTAGGACATCCCCTGATGTCTCACACCATAGCCGATAAGTCCCGCCAAGGGTAGCCGGGTTCTGTCCACTTGTTGATCACATGGACCATCCAACTCTCTAGTACTCTGACACTCTTCAATCCTGCTACCCTGCTAAAAAATATTATAGGATCATAAATGTCTGTCTTGAATTTAACCCTATGCAACTGCTTGGGCAGTTTAGAATAGTGTGACTTTGGCTTTTCCAACCAAGAATTGATCATCTGTTGAGCTTGCTGGCCCATTCTTCGTAATATGTCCTAGCCATGTCCATGTTCAGAGCACACACAGAAGGCAAATATGGCATGTCAAAGGCCTGGGCAATAGAGACAGGACTGAAATTGGCCAAGACTCTTCCCTCAGTGCTGACAACCCTTTGCATGTCGAAGTCATACTACAGGGCACACTCCAGGATTAACTCATAGCATTGGATTGCTGGAGGGAACCCTGCCACATGAACAAGTTCGGACTTCATCATTCCTTGTCTTAGGACCAACAGATCCTTTTGAGCTGTTCTCTCTTTGAACTCCTCGTATCTCCAGGCTCCCACATTGGTGTCAGACACTTCAGACCACATAGAAGATATCTTGCTTTCTGGCAACTGACTCTTGGTGTCCAATCTTAACCTTTCTGCCTCTGAAATGGAGGACCCCTCCATGTCACCCTTAGATTTTCCTGCAGCGGCCTTGCTTGACTCAGCCTGCACTCACAAAAGATCATCATAAGTATTCCAATTATCATATGTATTCCAATCCAAAGGTTAGAAAAAATCATAAAAGCCATCGAAATCCATCACCAATCACCAATCCCTGAAAATCCGGAAAAACAAAGCAATCCGGGAAAATGAGGTAAGCCGGGAAAATCCAGTCGGGGCAGGAATTTCGGAGAAATCTGACCCAGACGGATTTTGTTGCCAAGACATCATTAGTCAAATAAATCGTTAGTACGGACAAAGATTATGAGATAATCATGAAATTCATTCATTGGCAACAAGAAATTGGCATTTAGCATTTACTCCATAAATCCTATCTTCAAAAATCGAAAGAAATAAAATCAGACAGGAAAACCGAAAAGTCCGGGCAGGAAGGATTTCCGGATAACTCAAATACTCGAATTGCTATACTCCGCGGAATTAGCCAAACTGGGAAAATCTGGGTGCCCAGATACGGGAACCACGAAGACGATCGAAAGTTCATGCAAAACCTTGCTAATTGGGATTCGAATGATTTCTAAATCGACGCCAACCAATCAAGATTCAAAATGTAAATGAATTTAAGTTCTCATGGCTCTCAAATGACGAGTCCTCATGGCAAAACAACGATGCCCTAAGTCCAATAACCAGACCCACGCCATTAGAGCCCGGATAAGCTTAAAAAATTCAAGGAAAACTATCATTTAGGCGATCAACCAATGCGCGCAAGGATTTCTCAAGGTATGGGCAGGTTGGGCTGAACATAAACCATGAAATCGTGATAACCCTATTGAACCTTGGCAAACTCGGGAAAATGAACCAAAACCCTAATCTTCACAGAATATGGTGAATGGCACGCTTAGGGGGAAAAGTCCTATTCATACGTAGCTACAAAGATGCATCCGCCACTCAATTGATGAATAAAACACACATAGCGGGGACAATGAAAACTGGTGAAGGGCAAAGTCAAACCCCAACTCAATAAATATGAAATCATAATTAGGTAAAGGCCAACCTAAGATGACCATCAACCAATCCAAAAAACTCAATCATTGTGTAAAAAAATGGAAGGGCCATCGACAACTTACCATGGATTAACCCAGACGAAACTCAAGCTCGAAGAAGCGACCACAAAGCAAACACGCCCTAGCAATGAAAAAATCCAGACACTGGCACCCAAGCAATCCACGCAAGCAGCTCAAGATCACTCCTCAAAGCTTCGAATGAAGAACTCTCAATCGCCAAAGCAGTAAGCAAGTGAGTAATGAAATCGAAATGAGCCCAAAAAGACTTCAAATCCACCCATTTATGCGTTTGAGCAAAGGTACCTTGGGCATTAATGATCGACAAGACGTGCTTGAAAAATCCGGAAACCCGAGCCCAGGACGGAATTTCAGAAAATCCCCAGATATGCAGAAAATTCAGATGAACACGAATTCCGTGGAAATGGCAGAAACTGGGATTTTAACTAAGTTTGGGATTTTGGCGCAGTTCGGGAAAATCCGCCAGAACCGAAAAATCCCGGAGTCCAGCAGAAACCCGGATTTGGAAAATTCAGCGATGACCAGACAATGAACCAGAGCCCGGGAAAATTTGTCGGAGCTGGAAAATCCTGGATTCAAGTCAAAACCCGAATTTTCACCAAAAGCCAAATTTAAAGCATTCAAGCCTCAAGGCAAGACCAAAACCAGTAAGACCAATATCTCAAGACCTTAAAAAGACAAATCCAATAAAACCAAAGGCCAAAAGACATCATCAAAAGAGGGTCCCTACTCCAAGTGGGGCATGTGTGCAAAACTGCACAACAATAGGGAATCCCACTCATAGTCGTTGGAGTCGGGGGAGTCATAGTGATATTGGTCCGATGGTTCGTGAGATGTATTAATATATTCTGAAGCACTTAATTCCTCAATTAAGGGTGATGTGGTACTATGATCACCAATCTGAATCAACTAAAACCCAAGCCGTACGCCTTTTGGCCACTAAGAAAAAAATATTGGTTCAATCCTCCCATCTTGATTTAAGCCTAAACCACTATGTCCATTATATCCCTTGCTCTGCATGCTTGTGAAACCCTTTCCATATAGATCTGTAGGAATGTGAGCAAGTGAGAGAGGTTCTTCATCATCTTCTCTATACAGCCAGGAGGTGACATCGTCTATATTTATGGCCTCTTTTCTTAATTCTCCCCATTTAGTGAAAGTTGTGGGGGGAACGTGTATAGTGACCATAGATTGTCTCCTATCTGATGTAGGTAAACCATGTGACTTAGGAGGAATCAGATGGCTAACACAATAAGATGTCTTCATGTAATACTCTCCACAACCTTTGTCTTGGATCTCAACCCTAGGAGTGGTAGGAATTGAGGGTGAAATAGATGTTCGAGTGAGTATAGACAGATCAACATAGGAAGATGGATTGGATGATGAAGCCTCTTGGTTTACTGGCACTTGGCGTTGGGGTATCTCTTTGAGATTGGTGCAATATTGGAATGGATCTGGGTCACCATCTATAGTTATTTTAGTGCCATTGTAAGGGAATTTGAGACACTGATGATATGTGGAAGGGACTGCCTTCATGGCATGAATCCATGGTCTACCTAGCAGAAGGTTATAAGGAAGGGTGAGATCCAAGACCTGGAACTTTTTCTCCATTACTGCAGGGCCAATTCTAATAGGAAGTGTTACCACCCCCTTTGATTTTCGTTCCTCATCATCATAAGCTTTAATGACAATAATTTTAGTGGTGTCTACGCATGCTTCTGAGAAACCTAATGCCTTAATCAATTTTAAAGTGCACAAATTTAACCCTGCTCCTCCATCTACCAAAACTTGTCTAACTTTGGTGTCATCAACAAGGACTTCTATATGTAAAGGGTCGTTATGGTTCATCTTCTTAGTTGCATAGTCTTGTTTAGAAAACATGGCATGATGATAATTGGTCAAGTAGCCCACCATTTCCTAGAAACGATTGACATCGATGTCATTTGGGACAGTGGTGTTTTGTAAAGCTTTATCCAAGATAGATCGATGCTCAGGGGAAATACGCAACAGTTCCAAGAATGAGATTTGGGCCGGGGTCTTCCGCAACTGGTCAAGGAGGTTATATTGTGACTTGGAAGGTTGTGGTGTTTTCTGCGATGGAGGGCATTGGATAGTGATCTTAGTATGATGAGTATTGACCGTGCACTTGGGATTTGTATTGATAGTAATGGTATTGATATTCTCATCAACGACGCAAATTAGATGAATGGTTTTGCCACTATTATAATCATACTTGATACTCGCATAGTTGGCTGACATATTGAACTTAGTACTCGATCTAGGAATAGTTCCTTTCCCATGGTCATGTAGCGGATTAGAAAAGACTTGATGAATAGTGTTTGATGATTTTGGTTTCTTTCCACTAACTTCAATTATTCTCCTTTCGACAAGATCCTGTATGATATTTTTCAGTTGGCGACAATTTTGTAGGTTATGTCCCTTAGTTCTATGATAATCACAAAAGGAATTGTCATCCCACCAAACTAGTTTAAATTGTCCTGGATTGTATTTTCTTGGCTCTTGCAGCTGTATAAGGTTATGTTGTAACAGTTGCTTGAATACAGACTCTATGGGTTCCCCTAAGGGAGTGAACTCACATGTTTGAAACCTCCTTTGTTGTTGTGAACGTTGAGTATTTTGGACCATGTTGGGAGGTTGATTGACAACATTAAGCATGTTGGCAGAAGTGTGAGGTCCTTGTAATGTGATGATTGGTCCTGCTTGTACAATTTTAGCATCAACTACCCCATCATTGGTGACATTTTTGTTGCGAGACCAAAATTTGTTTATGTCATTGGGGGTGTTTTGCACGATCAGATTTCTATTGGATGTTGATGTCTTAAGTTCTCCTTTTTCAATCAGATCCTTTTCTATTATAACCCCTTTTTCCACTAGTTTCAAAAAATATGTACAACAATGTACCCTTAAGTTACTCCTTAGTTTTGCATGAAGGTTTTCCTGGAACATAGTAACCTTTTGTTTTTTAGGTATCTCAACAGGACATCGGCTAGCTATACTCATCCATCTTTGGAAGAAGGCGATAAATGTTTCGCCTTCGTCTTGTGTTGTGTGACACAAGGTTGCTATATTTATCTCGTGGTCTATGTTGAAGGAGAATTGCTCAACAAATTTCTCAGCGAGTTCACCCCAAGATCTAACGCCATAGTCTAGACCTGAAAACCACTCTAGTGCAATCCCTACAAGACTTCTTGGAAATAGTCTCATAAGATACGTGGGGTCATAAGTGACGTCTATGAATATGGTAGAAAATTCCCTTATATGTTCTATTGGATTCTGTTTGCCATTGTACTTAGGGAGATTCAATCTGACATACCCGTGAGGGAAAGGGGTCATGTACAATGATCTATCAAAGGGAAATGGGCATATATCCTTTGTTGAAAAGGATTTCCTAGTTGACACCACCATGTTGTCCATTTGTGTATGTAGTGCATGCATTTGTGTTTGCAAGACGTCTACCTGGGTCAATGATGTGCTGGGTGGATTATGTGGATGTGTGTATGTATTCTGAAATCCAAGGTCTCGTGATGGGTTTCAATTGAACGTTGGTATTTGAGGTGGGTTTGGATTCAGAATGTTGGTAAACATGTTCTGGTCTAGAATCTGCATGAATTGGTTTTGACTTGGGATCTGTGTGAACGGATTCTGAGTACCGTTGTGGGAGAAGGGATTCTGATTCAGAATCTGTGTAGATTGGTGTTGACTTGGAATCTGGGAGAATGGGTTCTGATTACCCATATGGGAAAATGGGTTTTGATTTGGAATTTGTGTGAATGTATTCTGATTGCCAATGTGGGAAGATGGATTCTAATTGCCATATTGGAATGAGGGAATGCCTCTTGTTTGTGTAATTTGTGGTATAGTACCAGTGGTTTGAACACTAGGTATGGCCATTGCCTGAGGTATGGTACCGGTGACACCAACATATGGTGTAGAAGCTGACATTTTAGGTCTTTTACTCCCAACAAGAGGACCAGAGGGAGTGGATGATGATGCCCCTACAGTGAAATTAAATCCTGATGTCATGCTAGATGTACCAAATGTAGACGTATGGACTGTCGTACTCTGTGTAGGTATGCCAGATGGTATGGTTGTATTTACCTGAGGTAGAGTAGTACTGGCAGTCATTGTATTAGTCCCTTGTGTAGGTTGAGCTTGTAAGGTGCTAATATTGAATCCTGTAGGTAAGGTAACGCCTTCAGCTAGCAATTTGGCTAAGTACCGTTGACGATGTCTTCTATCGTAATGTGCCCTTGAGTGTTTCTAGTGGTAAATTTGTCTAGTAAAGTCTTGTGAGGTCTTGAAGAAAATGGATTGATGAATTTGTTTTGGTTTGACATCTTTTCTCTTTCTCTTCTCTTAGACCTAGTTTCAACCATGTAAGACAAGCTCAATATGCAAGGAATGCAAAACTACGTCTATGGACTGTATGACTCTAGTCTATTTTTTGGTATTTTCTGAATGCAAAATAGGGAATGTTCTAAGATGACGGTAGTCTAATATGACAATATCTAAAGATGCAAAGTCTAAGCAAAGCTTCTAAGGTAATCAATTCTGTAAACCTGAGATGAGGGTACCAACTACCTAAAGTCTAACCAAGGCGTCAATTTAGTTAAGTCAAGGAACCAATGTAGGACAAGGATGAAAGACAAGTTGAGTCTCCTAACTAGACTGATGAGCTAGGGGGACTCTCTGTAGGACAAAGGATAAGATGATAGGACTAGGTTCAATGAAATATTTCATTGACGCTATGATTTTTCTAAAGTATAGATGGTGGACCTATCCTAAATATTTTAAAACTGACCTTCCTAGAAGTTTAAATCTAAAGGCAATATGTACTCAAAAATAGTAAAACTCAGAATTGGAACGACTATAGTAATGACTAAATGATACCTAAAGGATGCAAGATTTGAGAAAATCATTTCAGGTTTCTATCCAAGGATAAGTTTAAGATAGATCAAAGACTGGTATGACAGTGTTGACTGGACAATGACTGTGAATTCTGGTTTTCTAATAATCTGGCAAATGCGTCGCAAAATTTATCAAATACGGTTATGTTTCACATTTGCAATTTTCTGTCAATCAGTTGCGTGTTTCTGGTAAAGTTCAATGTACGAATCTGGCAGATGCGGTTAAGTTTCTTACAGATGTGACTCCTAATGAAAGTTATGACTCAGTGTAACAGATGCGGTTTTCCTAAACTTACACACTGGTAAAATTTCTGCGATAGTGGGAAATGTGTCGTTTGAGACTACAGTTGTGGCTCACCTTGTTAGATGCGTCACAGAATATCACAAGTGCAATTTTTTAAGACAAATGCATTTTTGATAGAGCAAATGCGAGCTAATCTAGCAGATGTGACTCTATGGTAAACAAATTCAACTTGATAGAACAATTGCAACTTTCTGGTGAAAAGTTGTGACTCTGTTGTATTTTTAGTGAATTGGCATATAAAACTGACACTGTTTTCTGTGATCAAGTTCTGGAAAATAAAGACAATCATAAGACAAAGTGTTTTCAATTTGATTTTAGACTCAAAGAATGTGTAAGTTGACAACAGACAAGTATAATCCTATAGGCCAATAGGCCAAGGGTTTGTATACTTGGTATAACCCACCGATATACCTTGGATTGGTGATAAACACCTTTCCTTCTTGAGAGCGGATAGCTTAGAAGTTTGGTGGCATTGGCTCCCCTCCACGGCTCATTAACATCATTCGAGCACACCAATTTCATATTCTTGGGTAGTGACTTCCCAAGAACTTCTATCTCTACTCAAGGGGATCAGTAGTGTGTGTCTTCGGGCATGATACTGTACCTTGCAGTATACCAAGCAACAACCAAAAAATGGTTGGTCTCTAAAACAAAAGGTGTTTAGTATGAGAATTTCGTTCGTAGGGAATGATCCATGAGGTGAGAGTCCCCTTTCGGATCCATCTCGTCGGAACCATATGCGTGATTCTTGGGCTTTCCCCAAGAATCCACTTTTATATACTGGTTGGAAGTCCCTCGGGTTTAGGGTGCTACCGGTCTGAGTCGTCCTGGGGTGAGTACTTTTTCCCACCAGAACAAGCCCAAGTTCTAGAGTTGGTAACCATTTCTCTTACACTCAGGATCGCATGGATACGCAAGGGGAGAGGATACTTTGATGTACCAAATTGTGAGGATAATTACACAGTTGTGCTTTTGCACCAAACACATTAGACACTTGTTAATTTTAATCCAAATGAAAGATTTGCTACACTACCAAACAATCTATTTCAAAATTTAACTAGGGTCTTCGACATACATTTTGCAGAAAGATTCATTAGTAGTTTTCAATATTGTCTTCGTCAATCGTCCTACAAAAACTTGTTAATTCCTCAAGGCACACGCTGAAAACAAAAGATTAGCGACAATAAAAACACAAAAAGGAAACTATAAATTAAAAGTCTAAAACCTAAAAATATACAAGTTGGATGCGTCATTTTCTCTGTCAAATGTGTAGCGGTATTTTACCAGTCAGTTGTAGCTCAAAAAATGACAGAAGCGTGCTTCCTTTTCATATGTGTCTTTTCCATTCACAAATGCGGTTAGGAATGTCAATTACGTCGTTTCGTCAAGTTGATGCGTCTTCAAATGTCAATTGTGGTGTTTCGTCAAGTAGATGCGTCATTCTGTACAAAAACCTACAAAATGAAAGAAAAGTCTACGGATACGCGAAGATGGTGTCTTCACGTTGGGTTCACCAAATGTAACATCCGGAAAAATGCAGAGGAAACAGATTAGAGCAAACATGCAATGCAAATCTAAAACTCTAATGCAATCTAAGTTAAGCAATAGAGAACAAAGGAAAGTAAAAATGTAAGTAAACTGAACAATCTCACCCAATATGTACGTAATTCCATGTATCATCTCGATTTCCCTTCTTCATTTTTCCATTGTAGTATAGCCCTCAGATTTTCAAAGTTCATGCAAGTATAGCCTATGATAGTGATTTAGCAAAACATCGAAGATTCAAGATAGTTGCTCCAAAAAGTCAAGATTTTGAGAGAGATTGAAATGATGAAGAATAGATCAATTTATAGAAAATTGATTATTCGAACGACAAGCTAGGATCGAAAGATCAATAGACGGTTGAGATCGACAGATTAGAAATGCATTCTGATAACTGTCAGTAGTGACATGAGTGATATAAATTAGAAATAGAATTAAAGATTAAAGAAATGATTTAATCTTCGAGTTTGGTATTCGAAAATAGAAGAATAGTCTTTGCATGACAAAGATAAAGATTGATTAAAGCAACTCATGTTTGAATGCACGCACAAGATTTAATTAATTAAATAGAAATATTTAATTAATCTACATGTACACACAATTGAGTTAGCACTAGACGATTGAATGAAATGACGAAGAGATTACTCGAGAAAGCCACTCAGACATTAAATCAAGAGTTAACTGAGTGATTAAAATAGATTTCGAGTCGAGTCAAAGTGAATACTTAGATAACTCACACAATTTATCTAAATATAGAGAAATGAGTTAAAATAGGATTTATGAATTAAATAATTCATTTAATTCAATTATTTGATATTTGAAGAATAAATAAATAAATAAGATTTATTTAATTAAATGATGAAGGGATTAAATGAATAATTAAATAAATAAAGGTTTTATTTAATTATAGTTGAAGTATGATAAAGTAAATTAAATAAGAATTTATTTAATTTGACAAGAAGGATAAGGTTAATTAGTAACATAATTAAATAAAAGCGTGTATTTAATGAATCAGATAGAATAAAGAAAATGTGAATCAATTAAATAATTAAGATTATTTAATTAATAGAAGAATTAAAGTTAAGTGAATCAATTAAATAATTGACATTATTTAATCATGACCATGGAAGAAATATGAATTATTAAGAATATTGAAGTCGCAGGCTTAAACCAGATTTCAATATCTACATAATCAACTAAATTAACCGAATCTCAATCCCATAGGGGGATTGGTGCTCCTTTGATGTGGAAAGAAGCCATTTCCCAATCCCAATTGCTAAGCTTGATGATTTGAAGATAATCCAAGTGTTGAAATGATGCTAAATAGTGAACATGAACTCAAAATAACATGAAAATGGTGATTCCTATGAACTCAAATGACTATAATGATAATGCATGAAGTTGTGGAGCCATATTATGAAAAGGATGCCTCTATTTATAGAATCCAAGGGTTGAAGAATGGATGAAAATGGTGAATGTGGGATAAATTGAGAGCCAATGAGAATGTGCCAAGTGTCACAATTCTATTGGACGAGGGTGGAGCACATTTTGGGAAATGTGTGAGTGGAGGAGGATGGAAGAGAAGTAAATGAAATTGGTTGAGAATTTGAAAATGGTGTAAAAGGAATTAAATGAAATTGGTTGAGATTTGAGAGGATGTAAGAGAGTTTATTGCAATGTAAGAGGATGTGATAGGTTTTTGAAAACATTTGGAGGGAAATTGAATGAGAGGTTATTGAAAGGAATATTCCTTAGATTATGCCTTGGTGAGGGAAAATAGATGAATTAAATAATTAATTGAAATTAATTTCATGTGCAACCTGGTTAGTTGACCATGGGTTGATTTAACTCTTGAGGAGTTAAAAGCTGGAGGAATTAATAATGATGATTAGAAAGCTGATTTAGGATTAATTAATCCAAAATTAATTAATTGGAGTGAATTAGGAGATTGTAACATTTGATTTGATTGATTTTAATCAAATGAGAGGATTAAAAAGGTATTTAATTAAATGATTTGATTTAATTAAATATGATGACAATTAGTTAGAAGAAGGGTGAATTAATCCAATAAATTTAATTTTTTGATTAATAGTTTAATTTGTTGAACTTAATTAAATAATGTTGATTATTCAATTAAATGATGAATTTGAAGTGATTTAGGAAGAAATGGTGTTAGTTGATCAGAATCAGATACATAGTATCAATCCTAACTTTTTCGGTGTCTGCAAGACCTTAACCCAACTATATTATAAAATCCACATTTGATAAACCTTGAAATAATAAAGATTTACCTACCTAGGATATCAATTATAATTTTCCTTTTTTACCTTATGATAAATTCTTGACATATTGGCTACCCTTTTCTTCTTCACTTTAGTCCATTCCTTTACTTGATATTCACCCTTTTTAGAATGGGTAGAATCAAAATTGATTGATTAATTACCACTAAATAAGGATTAATTAAATTTTTGATCTACCACCCATTCCTCTTCATTTGAGAGTTTGGTAGGGAAACCAAAATGAGATATGTGACTAGAAGGAAACTTGAGTTACTTTGGTCTTAAAGTTTATTTCATGACTATTTTTGGATATTGAGCCATCCTTTAAATCCTTAGATAAAGCTAATTTAAATAATTCATTCTAATTATCCTTTTGCATACCTAACTCTAAATATGAACATTGGTGGGACCTAGGAGAGGGAGCTACCTTCAAGTATTTATGTTGTGAAGAAGGAGGACACAATTGGTATAGATTTAGAAATTATTTGTCCATTATATGAAATAAAATTATCTTGTTCTTGGACTTGATTTATATCCCTATTTAACTTTGAAGAGATATCTATTTTAATTAACAAATAGGTGTATCTAGCTCCTTTCCATTATGTAGTCTACTTGACCATTTTGAGCTTCCTTAATGAAAACCCAAAATCAATATGTCCAACCTGAGAATATCACTTGCAGTGAAAGGGGATATCTTCATATTTGATACCCTATTTCCATTATTTTTGAAATTTTTAGTTCTACTTGTATCCTTATGAAGACACATTAGATGTGTGGAACTACAACACAAAATTTTCCAAAAAATAAATTAATTGCTAAAAACAAAAATCAACCTAATATTAAAGAGGCACATAAGGTTTTTCTAAACCAATATTATTGAAAAAACATCTATCTTTAGATTAAAATATGGAAACCAGAAAAGGCAATCTACATAAGCGAGGGTTCCTAGGACTGCATGCAGGGAGTAACTTTTGAAGGGATGCCAAGTGGGGGAGGTCATGCCCTACCCCACCCAGGTTTGTGCTGGCGTGAGTACCCCGTCTTTGCCTTGGCATTTATTCTACGATTATTTCCTTGGTTTTGCATTTTCTTTGATTAGACGATTCTTCTTTTCTATGGTTTTTTGGCGGGGTTAACTCCTTTAGTGTTAGCCTCTCCTCTGGTTTTTGTTGTCTGAGCCATTCTCAGCCCCGTGTAAGCTAATGGAGGGGGGTACAACCCCCATCGACCCCAAAACCAGTGAGGTTAATACATCTTCTCACTCGACTAATCTTGCTAAGTCATTTAAAGAATTTGTTTCTGGTGGTGGGATTTCTCTCCCAACCAATGCTTTTTTTTGGCTAACATAGGCTATAGGGAAGGCATTAGTGACAATGAGAAGAAGCAAGGTGAGTGCCTTGCCCCTCCTTTGAAATGAAAATTGACTCCAAATGTGGATATGAAAGGTATTGTTAATAGTGAAAGATGTAGATTAAAAGAAACAACAATATTTTTGGCTACTGTTGACTTAAAGAAACTACCTGCAAGGAAACATATTGATTCATGGTTCAAAAATGTTTGGGTGAATAAATTTGGAATTAATGTTTTCTTTTGTAGAATGCTACAATAGGGTTTGTTTGCAATTTTTTTCAAAAGCCATGATATGCAAGTTAAATCCCTCGCCAAACCGTATTGGAATCTAGGTTGATATGCATTCAAGCTCCTAGCCTGGACACAGATGGCCATAGCCGAGGAAATTCTTTCCTTGTTGTTCCCTAGATGGTTAGTTATAAAAGACATGCCTCTCTAATATTGGAGGCTTATTAATTCTCTCTTAAGCCCATTTGGTAAATTTTTACAAGTCGACCATACTAGGGTGACCCTCTTGCACATGGATGCAAGGGCCCTGGTGTCACTCAAACCTGGTATTGAAATGCCTAAGTTAATTGAAATAGAAGATGAAATGCATCCTTTCATATGTAAAATTAAAATTCCTAGAGGCATAAACGCCTGCTACCTTTGTCGAAAAGAAGGCCATATCTAGAAAAATGTTCCCCTTATTCAAAAATCCTGTGCCAATCCTTTAAAGCCTCAAACTTTTAACCCTTCTCCCTCTGTTGAAACCTCTAGAAATTTCTCTGCCGAAGCCATTGACTAGGCTACTCCCATTTTGAGTTGGTTGGAAAAACCATTGTTGTCGAATCCTAGTTTGGGCTCCCAAGAAGATCTCAACCCACTAGAAGATTCAAATTTGAATCCTAATGCAGGCTTTAGTATTTCCACAGTGGTTGTCTTGTTAGAGGCTGGGGTTGATTCACCCTCGGACGCTACTTTTTTGTGTTCATCCACTCCCATTCCTAACTGTGCGCGGTAGGATGAAGTACATCTCTGCAATTTGTTTGAAGTTCTCTCTGGTGACTCAGTGACAAAAAGGGACCCTACGGAGATTTTTCAAAATTTTCTAACTCTAGAAGTCTTGGGAAACCAAGTGGTGCTTGGAAAACTAAATGCCCAAAAATTAGTCATTCGTTACATTAGAAAAAGAATTGAGAGTAATTTCCTAAAGAATGAGAAACCTAACAATGAGTTGTAGGATCTTTTCCTCATAAGGGAAGATGGTCACCTTAGTCTGGTTAAAAATAAACAAGAGTTGGGAAAGGCTAACACTAATAATTTGACCGAGGGTTTCAAGGTAGCCCCAATAGATGGTAATCTTAGTCACGCTTCAAATAACTAGCCCCACAGTAAGGTGCACTACGTTATTGAGCCCGTGGTTAAAACTGGGGATGATGAAGGCATCCTTATTGTTGAGCTAGGTTCTTAGGCTGAGACTACTACACCTATTAAGGATATCCTAGTCCCCCTCGACCAGGTTAACAATGCTAACCTAGACAATAACTCTAAGTCTACCCTTCCCCAAGAGGCAGACTCTAGTCATGGGGAGTGTTGGAACTGTAAAAATTTGATGATTTTACATGTTGATTTACCTCATAAATTTCTTGATTTGGTCCTACCATTTGCATATTTCATCTATAGTTTGCCATATTGCCCCATTGAATCAATCGAGTTATGCATTTTTCATGTCTGGGTCCATATCGGCATAGATCCTTTACTATCTCCCCGACCCATGTTGCTTGTGAGTTAACATTCGTTTGTTGCAGGTGTTTCGGTAAGACCTTTTCTCTATTATAGCGACTGGATTTTTCTTGTGGGTGGCTATTGGCATGACATTCATGCTGTTTCGGCGACCGAGGATGGGCATATTGGCATATGTTTTTCCGTCGGGCTGAGGTCTTGGCGATTTCTAATTATCTTGGTGACTGACAACTGATGGATGCATTTTAGGGGGAGTCATGGCTCTCATTGTAAGGTCTTGGTGAGTGACCTTCGGTCTCATGGACCTTACATATGGATTCTCTTTGAATATACTTTCGGTGAGACTATGGTGGATTCAGAGTAAGTCTCGACGAATGCGGGAGGGTCTCACCGATGAGACATATGTGGACTCTGTCGGCATAAGGTTTGTGGTGTCTCACCGAATGACATTTGGGTTTCATTTCAGCCAAGCATGAGTTTGCGGTAGGAGGTCATAGGGAAAGGGTTGGGTCTTGCCAACAAGTATAATGAATGATTTTCGGTGGGAGATATTGCTTTCGTTGTAAGGTCTTGGTGAGTGACCTTCGGTCTCACCGACCTTACATGTGGTTTTCTTCATGTGGCTTTCGGTGTAGGTGTGGTTTTCTCATGGCGATCAAAATTTATCTCGGGGTGACTTTCGGTAAAGCATGGTGCATTCTATATGAGGTCCCCTCGACATTGTTTTGTCTTGCCAATAGCTCGATGAGTATTCTCTTCAGTGAGAAAATCTAATGGTCTTGGCGAATGGGAGTGACTACAAGGTTTTTTGGTGTAACAAAACGTTCTACAAGATGTCTCGCTGAGGGTTGGAGGTTATAGCGACAGAGGATCCTCGTCGGCAGGAAAATTCTTATGTCTTGGTGACTTGAACATGATTGAAGACTTTTGGTGAAACATTGTTATCTACAAGAGGTCCCCTCGACAGTTGGAAGCTACGGCGATAGTGAATAAAATAAAGGGAGCATTTCGGTATGATGATTCTTGTGTCTCAGTGATCAGAACAAATGTAACACATATGTGCTCTTGGTATGACTTAGGTTTTTCAATATGATATCTCCACGACTCAGGTGGTCACGGCGATGAATAGGGGATCGTGCGCAGATAGCGATTGACGTTATTTTGCCTTCGGCATACTTACAGGCTGTCCTGGTGACTATTCCATTGATGATTAATATTCAAACACTGTGGGCCGACATATGGAATTTTGACCATTGCAGGCCGACTTGGTTTGTGCCTGAATTCCACGGTGGCCGACATGGAGTTTCAAAATGATTTATTTTCTAATGCTGGTGTATAAATATGCACCCCGATTGTAATTGAAACATCATTAGATTTTAGATCAGATACAGTAGTTAGGAATGGCTATAATAGAATAATTTTCTCTTATCAGAGACTATGTGCATGTTTTCAAATGGTGAATTCAATGAAAATTAGCTAGTGTGGCAGGTTATTTCTGGTGTCAATTGTATGTTGAACTTATTGAAAAAGTATTGCTGAAGCTGTCTCCAAGTTGATTCTTTCTGGTTGTTTAAATTGATGTAACAAGTTTACTTTCGATTTATCAATGCACATTTGTTGTATTTATGTGATTAATTGATTGGTTCTCTCATGTAGAGATTAAATCCTTTTCGTTGATCACAGTAATCAGGAAGATTCATTTGGATTATTAAAGAAGAGCTCAGTGGTCATAGTCTTGCATTGTTTATACAAGTTATGAACAAATCATATGCCTACAATTTGATTTTCTGCTAGAATAAGTTGCCCACTTCTGTTTCATTTGACTCTGCATACCCAATAAGGCACTAGTCTTTGCAATTTCATTATTTGAATTCACTCAGTTTCTTTATATCTATTAATTAAGTATTTTAGGATTTAGATATGAAGATTGCTATCAAGTTTGATTTCATTTTGTTCTCTGTCGTTTGCCATTGTGGAAAAGTCATTTCAAAGGGATAATCATAAGATAAGTTTGCTCAATTCAAAAGGTACACCCACCTAGGTCTAGCAGCACCTAAAGAGTAGAAGGTTGAGTTCTCTTGACCTTGTCTGTTACCCTAAAGCGTATCAAGAGATTGGCAGCCTCTTGAGGCATTCAGCCTGCATTTTTTAGAGCTAGCAGGGAGGACAAGTAGGCTCCTGTTGGTGGGAACTATCCCTCGGTAAATGATGCTAAGCCCCTCCTCAATGACCCTAATAGTGAGGAACTAATCGAGTATAGGGATCCCCCAACTCAAGAGGATATCACACAGGGACAACCTGAAGAAACCCCAAGAAAGAGAATAGGCCCAAGAAGGCCAAGGAAAAATAGAAAATCCATTCCCGTTCAGAAAAAAATTAGCTATCTAAAAGGAAAAGGAAAAAGAGAAGTGTGGTTGTTCAACCACTAGAGGCAAAAAGACCTGAGGTTGATGAAAAACTATTGAAGTGTTTTGAGCAATTCAGGAAGGACCAAGAAGGCACCCCAATGAATGTGGAAAATGAATCTTAGATGTGTATCCTGGAACATCAGGGGATTGGATTCCCCTGATAGAAAACATATTGTAAGAAGGTTCTTGAACCTTGAGAAGCAAAAAGATTTAGTCCTTCTTTAGGAAACCAAAGCAGTGGGCTTTACCTTAAAAAACAACTTAAATTTCATTTGGAAAGAATCTTAGTCTTTCAGCACCAACCACAAAAGGGGAAAAGGAGAGGCTACTATCCTCCTTTCCTACAAATGGAGCTCCTTCATTACCAATCATGGAATCTCACCTTGTAATAGGGCTGTGTGGGTGACCATGGACAAAGATGGACTAAAATTTAGAATCTGCTCCATCTATGCCCCTAATGATCATAGAGAAAGGGCTGACCCTTGGCAATGGCTTACCACCCTTCTAGAAATTCCTTGGATCGTGGGGGGATTTTAATATGGTGGAACATAAAGAAGACAAGTGGGGTGGTGTGGAAATGACTTGGAAAGGTAATGAAAGGCACTTTTGGTAAAGGCTAAAAAGAAAACTCAATCTAATGGACCCCCTAGGAAAAAGAAAAAAAGGACTTCCGGGGTGTATGGTTCACTTAGTACAATTTACAAAAAGGGGATAGGAGGATTACTGTAGATTGGGGCTGTTAATCATGAATGGAAGAAGATCTCAGTTTAGGGGAGGTCATACCGGAGCTCCTCCTGGTAGGAGTAGGTTGACATACAATGATCTAAAAATGGAGGGTAATTAGGGCGAACCTATTGATCATGATACTCCTCAAGTTGATTATGAATCTTTGACTTATGAAGAGGTTAAAGCACTGTATGAGTCTCAGAGAAAGGAAATAGAAGAATGGCAAAGGAAAACGCTGCAATTGGACCATCAACCGTTACAATTAGGAGAATTCTGCAATGAAGATGAATACACAAATGTGGGAAGGTGTTGGGCCCCTCGAGCGCCTGATATTCCAAATGGAAATTTCTACAATGAAGGCGATACATATCATGCACAACAAAGCACTTATCCTCCCTAGCCATCAGAGCAAGTAAGTGTTTATCCAGTCCCTCCTAGACAAAGGTTGGAAAGTTATCAAGAATGCCAATGTGATTAGTGTTAAGTACAATGCCAATGTGATCAATGTCATATGCAGCATAATTCTAGCCCACTTGAAGATGTCAGTCAAAATCTGCAACAAGGTATGTATCAGAACCAACAATCTAATGCTGATGAATATGTCAGAAATCTCTGGGATGCATTTTTTGGCATAAGGAAGTATGAAGGAGAAGATTTGACTTCTCTGTACAATAAGATGATAAGTGTCTTCATGCAATTGCCCCTTTACTGTAAGCCTATAAGACCCTTTTTTGTTGCACAGTTCATAAAAGTATGGAAGCCTGAATCAACTTATTGGTCATGGTCATCAATACAACATGCATATGGTCACTTGAATAAGTTCATTGATGCCATGGAGGAGATGGGGTATGAGAACACTGTCAATGTTGATTCCAATGATTGTATTTCTGATGAATATAGAGAAATTGATCAATCAATGCATCCAACAAATGATGAGATATGTGCAAGTCAGTATGATTCCTATGATAGCTTGCATAGTGAAGATGAAGGTACAAGATATCTCTCTTGCATAACAGATTGTGATAGGGAGAGCAGTGTGTGTTATGAGGGATCTAATGAACATTCAGATTTTGATCTCTAGCAAGGGGATTCTTCTTCCTCTTATGTAGATCAGGATGAAGAGGCAATGGAAAATGTTGATAGTGAATGTACAATGCCTCCAGCTGCAGTTGAAAGCTACAAAGATACATTCGATGAAGAGGAGGGTTGTAAATTTGAGCACGGTTTCCAAAAAAATTTAGGCCCATTGCATGATGAAGATTTAAAAGAGGATCAGATGGTGTTTTGCAAAGATTTGCTCAAGAATGAATTTAAGGTATTTTCAGATCCACTTGATGTTAAGCAAGAGGTATTTTTAGATAAAAAAAAGGATGTGTCAAGTTATGGAACAAATGACTATGCTGGTAATTTTTCATTCTCTGATGATCCTAGGCCTCTTTTTGATGATGACAAAACTGATGAGTGTGACTGTAATAATGAAAATATGGAAACCTATTTGCTTAGCAGTGAGCAAGTTTTAGATTTGTTAACTCTTTATTATCAGAGATATTTACATAAGGGTGATCTTGAAGCTCTGTGTCTGGTTGATAGTGAAGCTTTTGGTGTTGACCAAATGCATGTGTTTGTTCAAGAAAAGGTATGTGATTCTGAAATTTCTAACTCATGTGGAGAAGAGATTTGTTTGCATACCAAGGATGATAGTGTTCCAGATTTGATTGGTTCATATATGCTTAATATTGAGGATTTGAGTCATAGGTTTATCAAAGAGGTGCAAAAGGTTTCATATTTGTATGTTTCAGATAATGTTGGTTTGACAGAATTTTTTGCTTCTCAAGAGAGGTACTTTGATGATGAATTTTCAATGCAACTGAATGAGTGTTTTACAATACACAACGGTGAAAAAGATAATGAGGAATTTTGCATTGAATATATGTATATTTTGTATGTTGGTAATAATAGGGGTTTGTCCCAAGATGTTGAAGAATTTGAATTACAGGATGATGTAGGGAGTTTGGGTCAAACCAAGCATGATGATAGGAAAGATTGCATGAGTATCTTCAAGAAGAATTTGATGAACTCAATACAAAACCAGGTGTTTGATAGGGGAAAGCTTGGTTTGAGTTTCAGATTGTAACAGCTCAGAATAGATGAAGCAACACAAAGGATTAAGGGTTGCCAGTGCATGGACAACTCTTGCTTGTCCTCTTTAAAATTATTTTCCATGCATAGTAGTTTAGGGCTTTGAATTCATCTCCATCTTGCATTCAGTTTGCATTCATTACTTCATTTCCATTTCCATTGTTGCTCACTGGTTCATCATTTTGTGTCTGGTCTGCTCACCCAAAGATTCTGGATCCTTGCAATGATCTCACTATCATTCATCCCTAGACAGAGCCACTGTTGGAACTATAAAAATATGATGTTTTTACATGTTGATTTACCTCATAAATTTCTTGATTTGGTCCTACCATTTGCATATTTCATCTATAGTTTTCCATATTGCCCCATTAAATCAATTGAGTTATGCATTTTTCATGTCTGGGTCCATATTAGCATAGATCCTTTACTGTCTCCCCGACCCATGTTGCTTGTGAGTTAACATTCGTTTGTTGTAGGCATTTCGGCAAGACCTTTTCTCTATTACAGCAACTGGCATTTTCCTGTGGGTGGCTATCGGCATGACATTCATGCTGTTTCAGCGACTGAGGATGGGCATATTGGCATATGTTTGGCCGTCGGGCTGAGGTCTTGGCGATTTCTAATTATCTTGGCGACCGACAACTGATGGATGCATTTTGGGGGGAATCATGGCTCTTGTTGTAAGGTCTTGGTGAGTGACCTTCGGTCTCGCCGACCTTACATATGGATTCTCTTTGAATATACTTTCGGTGAGACTATGGTGGATTCAGAGTAAGTATTGACGAATGCAGTAGGGTCTCACTGATGAGACATATGTGGACTCTGTTGGCATAAGGTTTGTGGTGTCTCGCTGAATGACATTAGGATTTCATTTCGGCCAAGCATGAGTTTGCAGCAGGAGGTCATAGCGAAAGGGTCGGGTCTTATCGACAAGTATAATGAATGATTTTTCGGTGGGAGATATTGCTTTCGTTGTAAGGTCTTGGCGAGTGACCTTCAGTATCGCCGACCTTACATGTGGTTTTCTTCATGTGGCTTTCAGTGTAGGTGTGGTTTTCTCATGGCGATCAAAAGTTATCTCGAGGTGACTTTCGGTAAAGCATGGTGCACTCTATATGAGGTCCCCCCGACGTTGTTTTGTCTTGCCAATAGCTCGATGAGTATTCTCTTCGGTGAGAAAATCTAATGGTCTTGGCGAATGGGAGTGACTACAAGGTTTTTTGGTGTAACAAAACGTTCTACAAGATGTCTCGCCGAGGGTTGGAGGTTATAGCGAAAGAGGATCCTCGTCGGTAGGAAAAGTCTTATGTCTCGGCAACTTGAACATGATTGAAGACTTTTGGTGAAACATTGTTATCTACAAGAGGTCCCCCTGACAGTTGGAAGCTATGGTGACAGTGAATAAAACAAAGGGAGCATTTCGGTATGATGATTCTTGTGTCTCAGCAATGAGAACAAATGTAACACATATGTGCTCTCGGTATGACTTAGGGTTTTCGATATGATATCTCCACGACTCGGGTGGTCACGGCGATGAACAGGGGATCGCGGGCAGATAGTGATTGACGTTATTTTGCCTTCGGCATACTTACAGACTGTCTTGGCGACTCTTCCATTGATGATTAATATTCAAACACTGTGGGCCGACATATGGAATTTTGACCGTTGCAGGCCGGCTTGGTTTGTGCCCGAATTCCACGGTGGCCAACATGGAGTTTCAAAATGATTTATTTTCTAATGCTGGTGTGTAAATATGCACCCCTATTGTAATTAAAACATCATCAAATTTTAGATCAGATACAGTAGTTAGGAATGGCTACAGTAGAATAATTTTCTCTTATCAGAGACTATGTGCATGTTTTTAAATGGAAAATTCAATGAAAATCAGCTGGTGTGGCAGGTTATTTCTGGTGTCAATTATATGTTGAACTTATTGAAAAGTATTGTTGCAGCTGTCTGCAAGTTGATTCTTTCTGGTTGTTTAAATTGATGTAACAAGTTTACTTTCGATCTATCAATGCACATTTGCTGTATTTGTGTGATTAATTGACTGGTTCTCTCAAGTAGAGATTAAATCCTTTTTGTTGATCATAGTAATCAAGAAGATTCATTTGGATTATTAAAGAAGAGCTCAGTGGTCATAGTCTTGCATTATTTATACAAGTAATGAACAGATCATATGCGTACAATTTGATTTTCTACTAGAATAAGTTGCCCACTTCTGTTTCATTTGACTCCGCATACCCAATAAGGCACTGGTCTCTGCAATTTCATTATTTGAATTCACTCAGTTTCTTTATATGTGTTAATTAAGTATTTTAGGATTTAGATCTGAAGATTGCTATCAAGTTTGATTTCATTTTATTCACTATCGTCTGCCATTGTGGACAAAGCATTTCATAGGGATAATCATAAGATAAGTCTGCTCAATTCAAAAGGTACACCCACCTGGGTCTAGCAGCTCCTAAAGAGTAGAAGGTTGAGTTCTCTTGACCTTGTCTGTTACCCTAAATTGTATCAAGAGATTGTTAGCATCTTGAGGCATTCAACCTGCATTTTTGAGAGCTAACAGGGAGGACAAGCAGGCTCCTATTGGTGGGAACTATCCCTTGGTAAATGATGTTGAGCCCTTCCTCAATGACCCTAATAGTGAGGAACTAATTGAGTATAGGGATCCCCCAACTCAAGAGGATATCACACAGGGACAACCTGAAGAAACCCCAAGAAAGAGAATAGGCCCAGGAAGGCCAAGGAAAAATAGAAAATCCATTCCTGTTCAGAAAAAATTTAGCTATCTAAAAGGAAAAGGAAAAAGAGAAGTGTGGTTGTTCAACCACCAGAGGCAAAAAGATCTGAGGTTGATGAAAAAATATTGAAGTGTTTTGAGCAATTTAGGAAGGACCAAGAAGGCACTCCAATGAATGTGGAAAATGAATCTTAGATGTGTATCTTGGAACATCAGGGGATTGGATTCCCCTAATAGAAAACATATTGTAAGAAGGTTCTTGAACCTTGAGAAGAAAAAAGATTTAGTCCTTCTTTAGGAAACCAAAGTAGTGGGCTTTACCTTAGAAAACAACTTAAATTTCATTTGGAAAGAATCTTACTCTTTCAGTGCCTACCAAAAAAGGGGAAAAGGAGAGGCTACTATCCTCCTTTCCTACAAATGGAGCTCCTTCATCACCAATCATGGAATCTCACCCTGTAATAGGGCTGTGTGGGTGACCATGGAAAAAGATGGACTAAAATTTAGAATCTGGTCCATCTATGCCCCTAATGATCATAGAGAAAGGGCTGACCCTTGGCAATGGCTTACCACCCTTCTAGAAATTCCTTGGATCCTGGGGGGATTTTAATATGGTGGAACATAAAGAAGACAAGTGGGGTAGTGTGGAAATGACTTGGAAAGGTAATGAAAGGCACTTTTGGTAAAGGCTAAAAAGAAAACTCAATCTAATGGACCCCCTAGGAAAAAGAAAAAAAGGACTTCAGGGGTGTATGGTTCACCTAGTGCAATTTACAAAAAGGGGACGGGAGGATTACTGTAGATTGGATAGGATATATGTAAATAAAGATATATTTAGTTTATACCAAATGAGGAAGGACTGAAAGTTTGTGTATATCCATACACTATGTATGACCATCACCTAATCAAAGCTAAAATCAGCTTGAATAATGGTAATCCTCAAGGTGTGAAGAAAAAGGATGGATTTATGCTTAGCACTTACTTTCTAAAAGATAACGATATCAAGGATTGCATCACCTCCATAAGAGAAATTGATAGGTGGATGTTGAAATATAGTAGCCCTATTAACAGGTGGAACAAGAACATCAAGGGTTGGAAAACGATGTTCCAAACCATTGATAAGAAGAGAAAAAGATAGCAAAAGGGAGGAAAATGTGCTTTAGGAATCTCTCTTGGCAGTTAAAACTAGAATTCAGGTTGATCCAGTGAATGAAAGGCAAGGGGAAGAGCTCATATTGGCTAAAGACCAACTTAGGAGAATTCAAAACAAAAAAATCCAAGGTTTGAAGGTCAGAGCCAAATTAACTTGTTAAGTTGTGGAGATATAGGGTCAAAATTCTTCTTTAACTATATAAGGGAAAAGAAATCCAAGGAACAAATCGAGCAAATTTGGGAGAATGAACATGGTTGGTCACCTCTCAGGAAGAGATCTTGATTCAATTTAAGAGATATTTTATAATCCTATTCACGTCAAAGGACAATACCAAGTGCAATCAGAGGGATAAAAATTTCATAAGAGGGATCATCCCTAAGAAAAGTTTAGAGGATGATGAAAATAGGCTAGATGTAGGCTTAACCAAGGAAGAGATAAAAAGGGCGATACTCTCCATGAATATTGACAAGTCCCTCGATAGGGATGGACTCCCTATGGAATTCTACAAATATTTTTTTGATTGGATATGTGATGACTTGCTACAAGTCTATAATTATGCCCTAGATCAAGGTTCCTTAGGAAGAATTATCAACAAGGAACTCATCAAGTTGCTTGCAAAAGGGGGTGACAAGACCCTTATCAAAAATTGGAGGCCAATAACCCTCCTTAATGTATCTTATAAAATCTTAGCAAAAGCAATGGATCTAAGAATGGTTGATATACTACCTAAGTTCATCAACAACACCCAAAAAAGATTTATTAAAGGTAGAGATATACTGGAAAACCTCATTACGAGTTGGGAAGCCATGGAATGGGCAAGGATTTTTAACCAAAAGGTTGCAATGATCCTTCTAGACTTTGAGAAAGCATATGACAGGATTGAATGGCCCTTCTCAAGGACAACCTTGGAGGCATTTGGCTTTCCTACCACATTCTGCAAAATGGTGAACACACTCCTAAAAGGTGCAGTTGCTCAAGTGGAGGTAAACGGTTCAGTCTCAAAAGAATTTGATTTGGAAAGATCAATCAGACAAGGTTTCCCGCTTGCTCCCACCCTTTTTGTAATTGTGTTTGATGCTCTCCATTATTTTCTCAGAGATCCAACTCACTCTCCAAGGGTGAGGGGCATATTGCTCCCTGATAAAAATGAGTTGGTTAACATTCAATTTGCAGATGACACTGAAATTTTGACAAAACTTGAGGAGAAGAACTTTGAAAATCTGATGGGAAATTTGGAGCTATTTTTCTAAGTTTCAGGTGCTAAGATCCCCTTCTCCAAATCTAACATCCTTGGCTAGGAAGAGTCACACCCAAATTGGATTAAAAAGTATGATTTCCAATGGGGAGGACAGAGTAAATAGGTAAGATATCTAGGAATCCCCTATGTAGTCAACTCGAACCTAAAGGAAATGTGGATATGGATAAGTAGCAAAATAGAAAACAAAATTGAGAGATGGAACAGGAAACACCTCTCTCTGGTCGAAAAACTTCAGGTCTGGCAAAAAATACCTTCTTCCTACCACATAGATTTTTCCTCTGTCTAGTTCTTCAACAACTACCAAGTCAATGAGATTTAGAAAAGGATCAAAAGTGTCCTTTGATCTGATGACAAAGGAAAAAAAATAAAAATTACTCTGTAAGGTGGGATTGGCGTTTCTTAGGAAAACCTTAAGGAGGACTTGGTATAAAAGACTTAAGGCTTCATGGAATTGCTCTAGCAGTAAAATGGATTACCAAGTCCATGGAAGGAAACAAACCTTGGAAAGTATTGGTAAGGATCAATATTCGTCTTGCAATTCCCAAACAAGATAAATATTGGAAGGATTTTCCCATCTATGATATCCTCTTGAGTAGGTACCCTATGTCCTCGGTTGGCTTCACAATATTTAGAAGTATTTGGAAAGCTTGGGAATTGATAAAATCTAATGCCTCTTGCAAAAATGCTAACATATCCCTTGTGAATAATAGGAGATGCCACTCTTCTTGTTCTGTTTGGTGGAATTTGATCCTTAATAATAAACCCTTGGATCTTTTGCAAGGTTGCTCTGCAAAAAATTGGAATATGCTGGGTATCCAAACCTTTAATGATATCCTCGACAATGGTGTGATCAAAAGTTGGGATAACCTGGTCACTGAATTTGGCATCCCCTCCTCTAGCCTTAGAACCTTCAACACCCTTTCTAAAGCCTGCAAGCAAGTTGTTCTTTTCCCCCATTGTTGTCTTGGATTTCAATGTTGCTAATGATCTTATATGGAAGGATGGCACCAAATTAACCGCCCTTAAAACCAAACAAATTTACAAAGATCTTACCAACTCAAGCTCTATTGTTCTCCATGTTAATCAAGTCTGGGAAACTAAACTCACTAATATCATATTGAAAAAAAACTTTGACTCTCTCTGGCATTACATCAAAGAGCCTAAAAAGGAATGTTCTCTAGATAGGCAGTTATGTAACTCTTTTTTGACATGCTATATCTAATACAATAAGATATTAGATATAATTCACACGTTCAAAATGATCATAATACTTCCATATACATGGTTAAAGTAGGTGAACAAAGTTATAATTTGCAAGTTCAAAATGATCATAATACTTCCATCTCTCTTAATACTTTGATTCCAACTTCAAAGGTAGAACCTATACAAATTGATGGTAATCCTAATTGTCTTTTACCCACAACAAAACTCTTAGATGATGATTGGGGGCCATTATATTTTACACCTTGTTTCAAAGGGGAGTCTAAAATATTCCCATCAAAGTCCAAAGAATCAAATACAAATAACAATCATGCTAACAATTCATCTTCAAACACATGTTTTTGGGATGGTTGGGGTTCATTATATTTTACACCCTCCTTTATAGGAGAGTACACATTCTCACAATCTAAACCAAAACATTCTTGTGTTTCATTTTCTCAACTTGGTTCTACATCAAAAACATCACCCCATGGTAGTGATGGGGGCTCTTCAACTCCCGTCCCTCGTGGTTGGAGGGTTCTCTTCTCCATTTTTCTTTGTTTTTTTTTAGATTTGTAGTATGCAAGATATATGATAAGCTTGATGTTGATGCAAGACAACTAGATCTCAAGATAGAAAAAAATCAAAGATTGTGGTTAAGGTTGAAATGAAGGTGATGACTTTTCCTTTATAGAAATCCAAATTCAAATGAAGGGTGGAGATTGATTGATGAAGTATAACGATCAATGAATGAGATTAATTGAGAGGAAAAGAGATAAGGATGGGAAGGATGGACCAAAACTCAAGAAATTAGTTGAGATTTAGGGCTTGGCTAAGAAGAAATAAATTAAATAATAATAGCAATTATTTAATTTAAGAGAGGGAAAAATGAATAATTAAATAATTAAAAAATAATTATTTAATTATAAAAGAAGGGTAGAGTGTGAAATATTAAATAATTAAAAATAATTATTTAATAATGGGTGGAGGTAAATGATAAATAATTAAATAAATAGGATTTATTTAATTATGGAAGGAAAAGGCTAATAAATAATTAAATAATTAAAATAATTAAGAAGATAATGGAAATAAATAATTAAAAAAATAAGAATTTATTTAATTATAGAAAGGAAAAGGATAATTAGTGATGTAATTTAAATAAAATTAATATTTATTTAAATTAATCAAAAGAGGAATAAAGATAAAGTGAATTAATTAAATAATTAAGAATTATTTAATTAATAGAAGAATATGACCTTAGGAAATAATTAAATAATTATAATTATTTGATTATGTAGAAAAGAAGACAAATTAGTGAGAAAATGTTGCTTGTAGGCTCAGACATTTTTCGGTGTCTATAGTAGCATCTTTACCAAACTCTCTCATTTCAAAAGCAATAAAGCACCAAACATCTAATCTCTAGAATAATTATCCAAATTGTGAGCTTCCTCAATAGCAGAAACTTTAGAACAATTAGTTTTAGGCAGAGTTCTGAATACCCTTTTCACAACTTCGCTTTCATTTGGATTTCCACCAAAACCATTGATGGCATTGACAACTTCATCAACTATAAGCATGAAGGCAGTAATCTTCATCTTTAGACATTCTTATGGTTTCAAATTTGGGTTTGTAGTTCAACATCTTTGCATGTTTGACCTTGTCATCTCCTTCATAGATTCCTTCTAGCTTTTTCTAGATCTCTTTAGCAAACATTAGGCTTATCACCTTTCCAAGTTCAAAATAAAAAGACCACTCACGATTGCATTCCATTCTTTTCTATTGTTTTCATAATCCTTGATCTCATCATCACTTGTTGGACCATTTCTAGGCATAGTATAAATTTTTTCAATAGACTTCCAAATGCCAAATCCAAGAGAAACCATAAAGGACTCCATCCTGTCTTTCTAGTAGATAAAATTTGTTCCATTGAACAAATGAGCTTTGACACCTTTCTTGTGTGTCGTCCAGATCTACCTCAAGTGGTTAAGATCCTTCCTAGGAACCATAGCTATGATACCAATTATTACATGCATAGGAAAATTGAGAGGGAGGGTGAATTAGTTGTATACTTTAAAACATAAAAAACCCTTATCAACATTTAGATCTACTTAAACCCTTAACAACCATTAAACCCTTATCATGCATTAACATAATGTAAACATGTAAAGTAGTAATGGAAACACATCCAAACACATAAGAACACCAAAATTTAAGCGGAAAATCCAAGAAGGGAAAAACTATAGTGAGGATTAGCTCACTAATATATCAATTACAACACCGAATACAATAAGGTTTACTACCAAGGGCTCACTGCCTAGAAAGATAAAGAAATAATCATTGTTGATGGCTCGTTGAGAAAGGACTCATTGTCAAAAATTAAAAAGAATAGAAGAAGGGGTGGCTCACTTCCAATTTGAATTGCTAACAATGCATCTCTCATATGTTGAAGGTACAGTTCCACTGGAGCACAAACAACTCATCAAATAGATTGAAATGTAGACACCTTCTGCTCGTTGCACCAAGAAGTCATAGGCATTAAGACTCACACTCAAATAATAACACTTGATCACATTCACATCTTTCACATCACACACTCTACTATTTTTCCAAACAACAATTCTCCTTGTATTTATACCCTTTGTGACCTAAAACAATCTTAATTAAGTTGACCTTAAGGAAATGTATACACCTCAACCATGCAACACCAAATAGGTCAACACAAAATACTTCCATAATGTAAATAAGTGAAGCCAAACCATGCCACTACTTAATTGGGACCCAAATCTACACCAAATCACTTCTCAACACTTTCTCAAACAACAATTATCCTCCAAAATTAGTGCTAGCACACCAGGTTGGCCAAACCTACACTTATGCTAACAAGCAACTCCAAACACACTTCTCTAGGTCCAAAAAGATCTCATGGACCACAAATAGAAATTACACAATGTTCATACAACATATTATAATATCCAAAATTATCAAAATATTTTTCACAACTACTGCAACCACCTAAAACTTAGGAACACTTTCATTATGTGCAATTAGACATACTAGCACAAACATCCAACACACCAAAAAAATTTGTGGAACAAATTCGCACCTAAAAATTTAAGGGAATGTAGATACAAATGATAAAAGCATGTTCCCAAATCCTTGACATCAGAACCTTCACTTTGGAGAATTACAGAGCAATCTCAGTTCTCCTAGACACCCTGTTTCACTAGATAGACATATTGTCAAACACATCTTCCACTGTAGTACGATGAAAAAACTAAAACTAAGGATATGAAACCTCTGAACATCTCTGATCATCATGTCCAAACCACATGAGAATATCTTCAATCATGAAGAAATGCAGAGCAAAATATTGAACTCCACTTTGTCACACTAAACTCTCTTTTATTCAATTTTTCTCAAAAGAACTTGGAAACCAATTGAACCAACTTCATCAACATTACTAACATCTCTACAACACATCTACAACATCTGCAACATGCAACACTTCACAACTACAACAATCTCCCCAAACAAAAATCAGGTCAACAACCTTTGCAACTATACTTTAAATTAGGACATCAATTACAACACCAACATGTGTTGACATCAATACCAACAATTCCAACATTCTCTTTATACAAGGGGTTGAAATCAATGACAACAACCATGCAAATCACAAACAACTCAAGCTTCCAAACTTCTAACAATCTGAGCATACACACACTATAAATTCTAGGTAGACTCACAAATGGACTTGGATTGGGTTGTGATTTTTGATCCCCAGGCTCACCATAGAGTGCCAAGGAGAGAATACATCAACAAAAAAATCCCAAACATAGAAAACATGGAATTTGACCCCTTTAGAAAACCAAATGCACATAGATTAGTGTGAAATTTACTTACTAAAGTCTTCGACCGATTGTCCTATAGACAAGGGTTAGTATTTTAATACTCTGATCTTGGGCTAATGTAAACTACAATTATTAAGGAGCAATCACAAGTATAGATGAACAAGTGAGTAGATTAGTGCTAAATAAAATACAAATTTGAAATTTTGGACAAAAAATGCATACTGGAATTTTACCATGTAGTCGCTCGTCAACAGAGTGGAGATGTCTCTGTAGTTCATGTAGAGATGCCTCTGTGTCAGGAAAAAACATCTCTGATTGTTTAGGTGTGTTTTGAATGTATACACCTTTGTACTACACATATATCACCTTTGTATCTTGTCAGGTTTGACTTTGTAAGGTCTCAACTTAGATGTACATGGAATTTCCTATATATGGTTTTAGGTTTGCATGTTCCTCCACACAAACACCTTTGAAGTTGGATGGAAGGAGCTAAAATGGAAATGCCTTTGTAGGTATATAGAGATGCCTTTGTGTAAGGAGGATACACCTATCAAGTGTATTTTCCCTTGCAGCTAAAAATTAGAACCTATAAAATATGAACAACAGTGAACAAATCAAAGGACCTACGATGTGGGTCCCATCGGGCATGCTAGAAATGTGTGCAAGATTTTCTAATCAACTAAAATGAAAGGAAAAAATAAAACCATGCAAAGATTAAAAACACCCAGATTGTGGCCTAATGATGAAACTCAACTTGAAAATGAAAGCAAAGTAAATATCACCTTGTTGAGCTGGATAAATTAATTTTCCCCTTTGATTAGCTTGATATGTGTGCTCCAATCTTCAAAGTGACAACATAACACCTAGATTTTGTTTGATTTTGGTCACAAATGTGGTTGCAATGTGGATTTGGATGGATTTTTGGATGAAAATTGGATATGGCTATGTGAGAGAGCTTGAAAGTATGAATGCTTGAATATTTTGTGTAGTGAATATGAAAATGGCTAAGTGTTTAGGGTAGTCATTTTGGACAGGAATAAAATGGAGGGCTAGGATTAGGGGAGAGAAATTAAATCAATGGTTGAGATGCCTTGAGGCATCTCAACACATGTGAGGACAACATGTGTCATCCTAGGGAAAAGGGAGAGGGTGATATGGAAGTGAGATGGAGGCCATGTGGAGGTACTTTCAAGTACATTGGGAAGAGAAAAAGGGGTAACTTGTCTCATCCTCCCAAATCATGGGGAGGATGTGACAAGAGGGGAATTAAAAATTTCCCTATAATCCTCCTAGGGATGGAAGAAGAAATTTAAAATTCCTTGGTAGGTGAATTAAGGAATTAAAAATTCCTTTTAATTTCTTCTAGAAACCTTGGAAGAGTTGAATGGAATTTAAACTTTCACATGGGATCATGGGGGAATAAATGGGAATTAAAAATTCCTAGGGAAGGGGAGATGACTTCTCCAAATGGAGAAATTCTTATTGGGGAGGTTGACCTAGGTACATATCATAATTGGCATTAGACCTAGATTATGATTAATTAACATTAGATTAAGTTTGTGCAAACAATTAATTAGGATAATGGGGTGATTAGGGTCCACTTGCCAATTATGGAGGATGTGACAATCATCAGGATTAGTGGTGTGCAAATTCTAATTAGGAATTAGGCTGGATAATCAAGGTTAGAAGAGGATTATGGAGTATGCAACATTTGAGAGAAAAGGGGAAGTGAATTAAAAATTAATCTTAATCCACATAGGCTAAATGACTAGATTAAATAAATTAATCTATTTATTTAATCTAGAGAAGAAATATAAAAGGATAAAGCATTTAATTATTTAATTAAAAACTTTAGGGGGCATTAGGAGGATGAAAAATATTAATTAAACAATAGTGAAATTATTTAATTAACAAAAATAAGGAGGTGAAATAGACGAAGTAAGGGATAAATTTGACCACATGGGAATGGTCAAATTTAGGTGTCTACACTTTCCAAAAAACCATAATTGGTTTCATCAAAGAGTGGCACCTTATTTGTAGACAATCCTTATTGAGCCACTAAGTGTTCCAACCTGAACCTACCTCAATTTGTTAACCTTATTCAAGGAACTTATCTTTGATAACAATTGAAGGGCACACAATATACTGCGAGGGGGGGTGAATCACTATATTCAAAATATCAACTTCAAATCCAAATTAACCTTAATAGAATTTTTGGATCTTACTTTATCATCAAGACAACAATTCAAATGATAAAAATAATCACACATCCACACATGAACACACTAGATATACGTGGAAACCCAAGATGGGAAATCCATGGTGAGAAGAGCTTCTTGGAGCTACTATCCAAATCCAACCTCACAAAGCAAGAATATAATAAGAGAATTTACAATATGAAGTAGGAACCAACCTACCTGTTGGTTGTTTTCAATGAACCAATAGAATCTTTCCAAGCACCTATGAGATTTCTAGGTTCAATTCTTGAATACTTGCAAGATAATTGGCCAACAAACGAGATGTAGCGCAAAAGCTCCTTCTCCTACACTTTGAGCTCTATGACACCCAGGAGGTTAGTCCCACAATGTATATCCTATGACTCTTCTACACAATTCAAAGATACATTGCATGATAAAGCATATGTATTCTCAACAGAAGCTAGGAAGATGAAATCCTTTAGTAAATTGGCATTTCCTTGAGAGAATTACACCTCTAAAGACGAGAATACGAAACAACACCAACCACAACAAATTAAAGATCGATTTAAAAAAATATTTATGAAAGATGTTCTCAAATTGAGTGACCGGAATCATAAGAGATATTTATAAGAATTAAGATCAATGCCATATCTACAGGCTAGGAGTCAAATCAAATTGAATTGTAAGGTAAATTTAACCCTAAACATCCATGATCTATGTGAGGTTTCTTTGCAATTCACAAATCAATAATCGGGCTCTAAGACTACTTATCAAATCCAATTATCCTGCACATGAATTTATGATTTGATCTAAGCATTTTAACTAACTTGTTGAACTAGAGCTAAAATCAAAGCATACATCAAAGCCTAATAATGATGAAGATTAATGAAATGATCTTTGATTAGAGTTTTCATTAATAATTCAGATACAGAGTAAAATTGGAGAGACTAAAAACTTTGAAAACTTGCATTATCATTTAGATATGCTCAGGAACCATACATTTGACAAAATTTACTAACTAGACTCAAAGCATAAGATAAGGACTTCAAACATATTCAGTCTGAGTTCTTCAATTGCACCATTCAATTCCAGAATTCAACAAGAGACCCATACTAATGGCCTTGAATTCCCTTTTATGGAAACAAGGGTGCAAAACAAGCTTCAGGCCAAGAGTACACATGTCATATCCTAATTGGACTACTACAAGACAGATTCCCTTTACATTTATATTTACATTTTCCATTGGAGGGAATACACACGAGACAAAGATTGTTTGCCATTGCAGCGAGAAGAAACCTGCCTTCCAAAAATCACATGTTGAAAATAATAATCTTCTAGTTGTTGTTGCTCATTTGTTACATCATGAAAAATGACAAAATGACAAGGCTAGAAAAGGTGAGCTATCATCCCCGTCAACATTCTTATCATCAGTAGTTAACATTCATCTGTAATGCTTGCTATCAAGAAACATATATTTATTACACATTATTCTTTCAAAGGCGAGACCTATGTTATACTTGACCAATCATATATGTTTCCCTTTCTATACTTACAGACCTAATCGATCAATAAATATTCTCTTCCATTGCTCATATTTAGCATCAGATGGCCAATTGAAATCAATGATTTCATCCATCTTCTTCCTATACAGAGAATATATTGTCATTATTGAATTGGATTCCTTATCAAAATCCTCAAAAAAACTGATGATAAAAGACAATTTCTCCAAAGTGTTGTTTAGAATGTTAATATCAACCTTTTAATAGATAAGCTTTGCTTGGGAGACAATGGTGTTGTCCATCTAGTTTTTCCACATCTACAAAGGCTTCACTTCATCATGAGTGTGTTGGATGTCTGACAACAAAGACCAATCTTCCTGATCATAATCAGTTTTTAACTCCCTTATTTTTTGTTCCAATGGAGAAATATACCCTTGAAACCCTTGTTTGCTAATTTCATTGACAAATCTATAAGTCGGGATAACCTTTGGGTATCTATCTTCTTGTTGATTGGCCCCAACTGCCATGAGCTTCAACTTCTGACCTCTACGAATCCATTTATCAAGGAGTGGGGTGGCCAACTCCTTATTGCTTTGAGATAACTTTATTGTTCATAACATCAGGGAATAATTGGCATGAACACTATTCAATTTACTTTGAATCTTCCTATTTAGACGTTTCAAGATAGTATGATCAATCCTTGAATTTTTCTCATACATTACATCTTGTGTCTACTCAAGAAATTTCTTATACACTTCAATTTGTGTGAGGAGTTGTGCTCTTGTAGGATCATTTGATGGGATGGTACCTAATGTTCTTGGCTTCTCAATTGTGAGTGGCTCTTGCCCCAAATTGTATGGCACTATTGTCAAAGATTTATCTGGTGAGGGGGACTGAGAATGTGCAACTGGAGGATTCGGTGGTGCATGACTTGAACTAGTTTGAACTTGATTTATTAATACTTCTACTTGTTGTTTATACAATGCTACCTTAGTTTATAACATTTCCACCTTTTGCTGACTTTTATCACCTATAAGATTATTGTATTTATTCCTATAATCATCTCTTTCAAGAGTGAGGTTTTCCACTGTTGCCTTAGTAAAATTTGCAACATTTATAGTCATATCAGCTGCCTCTAATGCTAGGGTGTCAGTGACTCTCTTTATCATCAATTGTCCACAAAAATCTGATGGTTCAGGAACTACTAGCTTCTTGAACCCCAAAGATAATGACCAAATTGCTAATGCCTCCCATTCTTCACTCAATGTTGATCCTTGAAGTGTCATCTCTACTTCTTCTTCAATTTGCAACAAGGGCCTTTCAAACCTCCTTATAGTATCAAGTACTATAATGCCAACAATGTCCCATTTAGGTAACAACAATACACCACTTTTCTTCACAAGATCTCTACCCTCTTTAGCAGTCATAGTTTGGAATTCAGCCTTCATAGCCTTAATTATGTTTTCCTGAATCATTTTTTTGGGGAGTTCTAGATGTAAACTCCACTTAGTAGCAACCTTCTTTTCATATTCTGAGGCTTTAACTCTCCACACAAAATATTTGAAGGCCCTTGTTTCAACAAAGGAGTCATCCTCCATAAATATTTTGCAGGCCTCAATCCTTAAATCATTTGCACTATTTAGACCTCTAAGGTTAGCCTTTCCCAATCTAAGGATATCCTCCCTTGAGCTTGAAGAAAAATCCCTTATGGGAGAGGGAATTCCTTGTTGTATCTCCTCAGAAGTGACAAGGATATCATCATACTCTATATCAGAATAATCCACTACTCCTTAAATACCTCAATCTTTTTCATTTTAAGGGGTGGCTACTCCAATGGAGCAGGAATTCTTGGAGGTGAGTCAACATCAATCACAACAAGAGGGACCCATGTTGGGGGTGATGCAACTAATCTGTCAGGAGAAGCTACTTTCATTTCATCAGAAGTGGCAGGAGATGGAAATGTTGGCTCCTTGTTTGTGGTCTTCTTCTTCCTAGAGTAAATTATTATTTTCTTGGGTGGCTGATAAGTAGGCCTCTCTTCCAATACCACAGTAGTGTCTTCTTCAGTTTCCACTATTTTTCCTTTGTCTGTGACCACTTGTTCTATTCTCATTATACCCACTATATCCTCAAAATTATTCAAAACATGCATAACCCTATCAAATGTACTATGTATATTGGGCATAGGATCATAATTAGGATTTCTCCTTTGAGCCCTTTCCATCATCTTATTGAAAGAAAGATATTTAGACTTCCTCTCATCCTATTCAGGTAAGTCAAAAATGTTCCTAATTACATCCTTCGGGTAGTAGAAATTGTGCACAAAAGTACCAAGCCTTTTCTCTACCCTCAATATATTAATAAAACCTTATGGATTATGATTCCTTGGGCACATATGATCTAATTTGTATGGTGATAACATATGTAACAACTATTTCCATGTTCCCTTTACAATGACAAAGTCAACAAACACAATCCATTCTAGGAAAAATGAGCCCTTCTTTATTGTATCAGGAAAGTGTGTTGCTTGAGAGGCTCCCAATTGCCTCATGACTTCAAGAAACCCAATCCTCAATGGCACATCTCATGGAAAGAAAAATGAGTCTATGTTAGTGCCATAAACTCTAAAAATTGTTGTATCTGGGTATAAGATTCAATCTCCCCAATTATGGCTCAAATTCAAATCAGTTATCTTCTCCATAGGCCTCAAGAACTCATGTAATTCCTTGGGAATCCTTGGTGGGTCATAAACCAGATATCTTCTCAATTTTGATGTAAAAGCGTTTTGGAACACCACATAGTTATATTTTTGGTCATCATTATCAAGGATCTGAGTCCAACATTGGGCAGGAAAGTCAATACCATCCTCCTTTCTCAATGTCATATCCTTTCAAAATTATTTGCCCCTTTAAATAAAAACATATGCATCAACAGGGAATACCACTAAAATTTCACCCAATTCTTTCCTCCTTTCAACTCAACCAGGCCTTTATGGATATTCTCTACCAAATATGTGGCGTAGTCATAGAGAATGTTAAAGGCTAGATGTTGCATGTGTGTTTCCAAGTAACTACACTCCTTTCGCAAGGTGTTAGGAAGAGAGAAACTGATAATTTGGTAGAAGGAATATACAATCTTCTTGAAGTAACTTAGAAAATACCTCGTTGGGAAAGGTTCTAACTCATCTTTACCAATCCTTATTTGCTTTCTATTTCTCCCAATGCCTATGCTTGTTGTATGTGTAGGTAACATTCTTGTCTTGATCAACACCTTGGTGTTATCATACTCTTTTCTAATGATATCCATATCAAGAGGCACCATATCAATGTTCCATTCCTGCGACTGGAAAATTCCTGCAATTTCTTCTTTGGTTATTCTCAACATATCCTTCCCACCAAATGTTCTAATTACCCTTGAAACCGGGTCATACCTTGAAGCAATATCCTTCGACAAATCAACATCCATGTACACATTAGGAACCACTAGTTTTCCCATTTCCAATCTCCAAGGGTTGCAAAGAGGAACCCCAAGATTTCTATTCCCGAACCAATGTTGAAACAATTGCCATCTAGTATAAGGTACTTCGACATCTTCGACAAAACGTTGTATGTCGAGTACCCCCTCCCTAACTGTTGGGCCATGAAACAACATTCTTCCCTCGACCTTTTTATTTGTGGAGGATTTTAGTAAATCCATCACATCCTGAAATAGTAGTCTGGATTGAGTTTTAGAGGTGGAAGTTTGTGCTTTGGGTGCCATTGGCAACGGGTCAAACTTAGGTCGAGTTAGGGTTTTCAACACAAAAGGTTTCAATAACAAGATTCACAATTCAAACCTAGGGCTTGATTCAAATGCAAATTCTAAAAGGTCCTACAGAATTACAACCATTTAAAGAAAAAATAACCCTAAATAAAGCAATTAAAACAAAGCATGGAAGCTCATTTGACAAGAAACACAGTGAAAACCAACTCCAGTACAAAGAATTTGAATAAAGCATACAAACTATGTTTATCTTACAACTTTTATCCATGAGAAACCCTAATGCTGACCATGCCAAACTCTGTAAATAATCTTTTTCAATCTCCCATACACTCCAGGTGTGTTTGCAACTCTAAATTATGCTAGACTTGATCATCTATATCCAATTTGAGAAAAAATGAAGTAGTTTTAGAAGTCACTTCCACCATTACTGCTCACTTGCATGAAGCTAGAATGGCTGCAACAGTTGTACTTCTCAACTTTGAATATTCACCATTGATCTCTCATCGAGATAGCCTTTTGGATGACTTATATTGATTTAATTAAGTTTGAATTCCAATCGTTGTCACACATTGTTCCATTTTCCAATGAAGATTTTGCAACTAGGTACTCATTCGTCTATCCGTGGGCTCCACCTTTCCTTGTTTTCCAATGACTGAAGAAAACACGTGGCAACTTCTTGCAGACCACACAACTTTTAACCAGCCTACAACTTAATCCTGTGAGATAGCGGAGAACAACAACAATTGACCCTATAGTCACATCATAACTGTTGATTAGATTACTAAGGATGCTGGATGGATGGAATGGAGACTAGACCCCACACTCACGACTTTACATGCGTCAACATCTTGCAGATTGCACAACACTTAACGAGCCACCCATTGAAACATGCGAGCTAGTGAGGAATGACCCATATCTATTCCCTTGTTTGAAGGATCACCCAACCTACACATGCAATGAAATTAGTCCAAACGAGGCCATGAATAGGCTGACAACAATTTAACCCTTGGAAAAATGACTTAAATGTAAGTCATTTGCAAATATTATGGCCCGACTATAGGAAGCATTTAAACAATTAACCACATGTGATAACCAACTAACTTAGAACTTGGGGCTGGTAATGAGAATGATTTTGATGGCTCAACTCGTGACTTAAATGATCGACAACCAGATGTAGCAGGTCAAGAAAAAATTATAAGGATGGAGATTTAAGGTTGAGTGCTATGAAGCGAGGGTTTTTGAACTAAAACCTTAAACCCTACTCACAGACATAAGTGTAGCAAACCATTACCAAGTACAAAATGAGCCCAAAATTCCAAAAAAATTAGGAGCTCCATCACTACCAAAAACATCAATCCCCAATTGTGATTGTAGACACCAACCTACTGGAGACACCAATCCCTAATACAAATATCTAAGCACCAACTCATTAAGTAGAACTCCAATCCTATCAAATTTCAAAGATAAAGCTTGTGGATCTTCGATGTTGGTTACACAACTTACACAAGGTCTCAACTTGATCCAAACATACTACTACACTCCTTAAGATCTTCTGATGAAGGTACAAAATGATTGAGATACTTCACATTGAATAACACTCGCTCACACAACTACTTCTCACACTCACATAATCATGTTTATTCACTTACCGCCTTCTCTTCAATTTTCCACTCTCATTCACACACAGTTGCATAAATGTATGATGATTGTATACAAGACCTTATATTAACATCACTCCATGTTGGCCAGGGATCTACAATTAAATAGGATGACATAAGGTGGACCTAAATTCAAATTACACAAAACATGTAATAGGTTAATTCTAAATCAAATTTTTTGCCACCAAAATAATATGATGTCATGTGTGTCTGTAGGAACCTTAACCTGGACCTATTTTATCATCACATGTTATCTTTGAATTCTACGTGCTACTAGTCATTTCCGCATAGTTTCAGAACACTAACTAGTTAACTAATAAGCACAGTGACATTTCTGTCACTTCAAACTTTTCGTCTAATTAACATCCATTCTGAAAACTCTGGAATATGATAGAACATGTGTAGACATACTCTCCATTCAAATTGTAGAGACAAACTTGTCTTCAGGAAGAAATACTGAACATAAATGTATTGCGAGAGAAATATTTGTACCTTGAGTAATCGACCTCCAAAATTCCATATCATACTTCTAGATCACTTCTATCAACATGACTAGATATGGTATGATACTATGGACAATCCTCAATTGATTTTATTAATATAGCTAGCAATATATACCTCTGCAACTCAAAATGATATGATAAATATAATTACATTTAATTGCCACTGATCTACTGACCATATCCCTTTGACATCAGCGAGCACCTTTGATATCAATGACAACCTTTGTTCAAGAACCATCCTCAATTAAAACCATTTATATGGAACCCATCAATGCTGCAATCATTAAATTTTTTAAATATGTGATTTTAAAATAAAATCAAGATGTCCCATAAATGGGAAACTATAAGAAAATTATTGGAATTTTTTATTCATTTGTCAATTTTTTTATTAATTATTGTAATTGATGATCAAGTTTGGAAATTTGATGTCATATTTTATGTGTGAAACTTGCGATAGATGTTGGATGAAGATCTGAATTGCACATGACTAATTATGTCCACATTCTAGTTTACGTACACTATTTTGTTATGTGGTCTAGTCTTTGTGTTACATAATAACCCCTTTTTATGTCACTTGTGTTCATGTCTTTGGTACTTATGTCTAAAGCTCAAAAGCATAGTAAGATTTTTTGTGTGCAAAGAGAAAATTTATTGACCTCTTTAGTCACAATCACATCCCTTTCTCCAAAATACAAAATCAAAGATACACCATGTAATAAATTCTCTATAATATTAATATTGACTTAAGTGTTGATGTTATACTACAAATGATTTATAATAATATAATAATACTCTTTGATACTAGTTTTCTATAATCAATAATAATCTAAGAATATTCATAAATACAAGAATCTAAATACCCAATTCAAAATAATCTGACGTACAAATTTATAAAAAAATATTAATTTGATTAAAACCAATCATTAAAAAAAACTAAATTTGTAACACAACACAACCTAATTGGAAAAACAAGACTATCCATACAACCTAATCCTATATAATAAAAAATCTATAAAGATAAAACTATTAATAGTGACAAAGTTTAATTTATACACCAACCAAAACAGATTGGATAAGACAAGACGTGGCACTACCACCAACTTCATCCTTTGTTTTTTCCTTATAAAAATCATTCATCCTCTTCCACTCCTTATAAAATATTTGATCTAATATTTATTTATTTATTTTGTTAAAGTGATTATTGTTTCTTTTTTACTTTTAGATGGTGAGAGTTGGGGTTTTGTAATAAATAATGTTTGGGGCCAAGCACTCATAAATAATTACGTAGTCTCTCTTTTCAAAAGAGAAATGAGATCCTCTTTGAAAAACAAGGAACTTTCCTTGATTTTATTAAAAAACAATGAATTTTTAATTCACACATATATAATATAATAATATTGTATGGAAGAAAGAAAATTCTAATTAGTCACTGTTATGTTTAATTATACAGGAAAATAGCATGCCTCATATAGGTCAAATTTATTAAATCATAATGTATAACAATCTAAGTTAAATAGAGTTGGGGATTGTTTATGGCATTGAAATAAAATTATGAAAAGTTAATAAATAAAATAAAAGTATTGAGTATTGATGAATATTTAATTGTGTTTGATGTTGTTGATTGATTTATTAATATGTTAGAAAATAGGATTTTTTAAATGAATATATTGGGATTGAGAAAGTTATCATTTCTTATTTAGGCCCACTTCCATGATTACATAATTGACCTTTGTAGAACTATGGATTTGAACTTTGTGGATATCAACTTAATTAATTTTGATGTAGACAAAACATGTTCTCCTTAATGTCTATGACATACGTTTAAAGAGGGGTTGTGTTGACATACACCGTTGAGGGGTTTGTGATGCTAGGATTCTTTGCCTTTGGTCAAACTTGATGAGAATCACATAACACAGGATTTACGTGTAGAAACCCTTGTGAGAAAAACTCCACCAAGAAGAGAGGCCAAGTATGCATTATCTTCCAATACATGAGATTACAATACAACTACTTCCATTCTCCTATTTTCCTCCATCATGAAAACACTTGTGCACCTGTGAGCAACCTACTTATGCCTCAAATTTTCCTTGGTCTTGCAATGAAACTCTACATTCAATTGTTGCTCATATTTTCTACATCCAAGACGCTAAATTTACAAACTTGTGAAGAGGTCTTAAGCCTCAAACAAGGATCCCAAATATGACTCCAAATTCCAAACATCCCCAACCCTTAGAATACCTCCTCAAAATGCGAAAGGACATCGGTTTTGCCTCTAATACTTTCCCTCCAACTTGGGCACCCAAACCTGGGAGATAAACATTACATTAAATGCAATAAATGATGAAATACCAAGAGACACTTGTTGCCTCATTCCAAGATCCCACTTGGAGAATACTAAAAATCACTCATTTGCCTTTTTCCTTATCTTTTATTGTCTCATTTTAGGTGTCTACATGTGGGAAAAATAATAGTAAATAATTATGTCCACAAGTCACCTTTATCATTGCTAGTGGACCCATCACCCCTTATGAATATATTACAAACAATGCTGATAATTAATATTAAAAAATATTTTCCCAATACACCCTAAGTGCCTACAAAAACTTTCCAAGGATGTTGAAACCATGACATAGGATTTACAGAGTGGATGACACCTTAATCCTAGCAAAACTCTATTATCAATTCAACATAATGGAAAAATGATAGAAGACAAGTAGTTGTATAATATGCCTAGTGTTGATGACATGCTCTTGTGTGGATGCAATGTATAACACCTATAGATGATTGTAGACACTAAAAATTGTCCCAAGCTTGCGATTTCTAAATTCTCCATCATTTCCCCTTTCATTCTTCATAATTAAATAATTTTAATTATTTAATTATTTTCTAAAGTCATAAGTCTTCTATTAATTAAATAATTTTAATTATTTAATTAATTCATTTATATCTTTATTTCTTCCTGATTAATTAAATAAATTTTATTTATTTAATTTGGTCCACTCTTGAATTTTGAATTAAATCATTATTTAATTCAAAATGATTCCTTTTGTCACATTCCTCTATAATTAAATAATATCTTTATTATTTAATTATTCATTGGTCACCTAAATTAAATAATTTTTATTATTTAATTTCTCCTATCACTTCTTTGTCCGTGCCAATCTTATCTTCCACATTAAATCTTATCTCTTGACATCTCATTTAATTTCATCCCTTGATTGAATTATCTCATAATTCAATCTCAACCCTTCATTTCTTGTCATTGCCCTAATTTTGACCTAACCCTAGTCCATACTACAACTTTCAATTTTGGCCATTGACTTAGACATCTTATTGACATCCAATCTCAACCGTCAATCCAAATCAGACATTTCCTATAAACAAACTCTCTCATAAGCCATTAGGGGGTTGATTCTTCAAGTATCCTTATGCTGTCAAAATCATTATTGAGTCTTTCATCCATTTCTATCTATTGTCATTCATCTATCATCCCCATGTCAATGTTATGCTACTGAATTGAGCAACCAACATTCATCCAACAATCAACCTTCAAAATATTGCATTCTCATGCAAGTGGAGAAGAGCCATGGAGGTCAATCAAGTCTAGTTTGAAAATTGGTTTGCATTTCCTTTATTTATTTGCATTTTCATTCTAGTTTGTGCTTCATGGTGCATCATAGGGTTTAGTTAATTTGTTTTTTTTCAACATTAAATCTAAAATTTTCCCTATTTACATTGGTGAACCTGACATATTTTAACACATTTTGAGAAATCTTGGAGTTGGATTCTTTTTGTTGCAGGTTTTGTTTGCTTTTTGTTGCAGGTTTTGCATCATTTTGGATAAAGCCCTAGTTTTCAAAGATTCGACCATAACTTTCAAATGGCTACGTATTTCCTCACAATTTTTTTTCTAAAGCTTTGGGACAATGTCAAGAGCTTCTAGTACAAAAATAAGATTTTTCAAAGTTGGTTTGAATTTTTTTATAATTGTTTCTCTATTTTTCATGAAAAATCAATTTTTAGAGCAAATTGTCAAATGTTTTAGATATGTTTACATTTCTGGGAATCTATCTAAATTTTAATAGGGGTTTTTTCTTTATGTTTTAAATTTGGATATAAAATTATTAGTCAAAAAATAGATCTTTGAAAATTAGGGTTTTACAAAGATTTGCTTATATCTCACAAAAAACTGGCGATCTTGTCACAAAATTTTTTCTACAGATTTTTGATGGTGTCCGACACCTTTAGTAAAAAAATAAATTTTTTTGGAGCTGTTATGTATTTTTAATATTTTTTTTATGATTTTTCATAAAAACATAATATTAGGTGCAAAATAGCATACTTTTTGGATTTGTTTACATTTTTGGAAAGCTCTTTAAATTTCAATAAGGATTTGTTGTTTGTATTTTTATTTTTACTATCAAAAACATTTCCAAAAATCAGATTTGTCTTGACTAGCTAACCCTCTAATATTAGTGATCAATTATCTTGTTAGGGTTTTGGCTTTGTTGTTGGTTTTGTGAATGTGCAGAAAAAATAAACACTTCAAAGGACAATTTGCATCAATTGGACAAAGATTATGGAGCTAAATAAAGTCTAGGTGCACACATTCCATCTTTCATCTCTTAATCTTGCTTGTCAACACACTTCAATTTGGGGCTTAAAAAAACCATCTTGTTTGTCACACATTTCAATTTGGGGCTTAAAATGAACATCTTGTTTGTTGTCACATAATTTAAATTGGGTTAAAAATAACCATTGTCTTCAATCACACATCTTGACTTGGGGTTAAAAAGAATAAGTGTTTGAACTGTTTTACACATATTTCAATTTTCTAAAGGGAAATTAATCATTGCGAGTGTGAATCAAGTGTGTGTGTCCTCCATAACACCTCACTTGGTTTTCTTTTGTCATACCCTTCTTAGGAGGCTTTCTTGGAGCACACACCCCTCCAAGGGATGACCTCAATCGAGTGTGAATCCAAAGACACGCTCCTTTGGGAGTTGAAATCTTGTCACTCTGGGCTAAGCCCCAAAGAACTTTATACCTTTGGGAAGTGATGGTGAAAGGTGGGTTACCCCTTTCTTCTGGCTTATTGGCAAGATTTTGATTTTAAATTATACTTAGTCAACCTTGTGCAAAATAGTTTGAGACCTAATTGGCCATACCCACTTGACTAGTCATAAGGCTTGTTGTTGTGTATTCAAGTGTTTGCCTAATCATAACATTTAATCTTGAAAGAAAAATTTACCATTGTGCTTGGTGTGTGTGTTCATGCATTTACATATGAGATCTTGTGTTTGATATTTCCCAAGTTAAACTTCCAATAAACACTTGCCACATCATATCTTAATCATCATCATCTCTGTAATCCAATCAAAATCATTTTACACCATGGAAACATTTGAAGACATAGCACAAGACCTTGTTGACATATTTCATGTAGCTCAAACAAGTCAAGCACCCTTAACCCAACAAATCATTCAAAGCGCCCATAAAATTATCCAACAACTTCAAACAATCCAATCACCTCAAATGCAACAACTCATAGCACAAATCCAATACCTCATGGCCAACTGTCAAGTCCAACAAGCACATTATCAAGTCCAATCACCACATCAACAAATTTCACATCAATCCTATGTGTCACCTATATCATCATATCAACCTCATCCATCCACATATCAAGTTTCCCCTTCATCAACCTATCACAACTCTTCTAATGTCAACCCTTATCCACGTCAATCAACCTTTCAACAGTCATTATCCTATTCAACCCCTCCATCATCATTACAACAACAAATCATATAACAAGTCCAAAAACCATTCCAACCTCAAGACATTCAACCACAATCCTATGTGTCACCTTCATCATCATGACAGCCAAACCCATTTACCTATCATGTCAATGCCACATCAATATGTCCACCCATATCACAACAAGAATATAGGATCCCAAGTCCACCTTGGAAACAAAATCAAGAGCCTTTAAGTCTTAATGTCACCTTTGATAAGGGGAACACCAATCTAGTCCATGCACCCTTACCGCCATCCAATCAAATGCCTATCCCTAAGCCACAATGTCCTAGTCCTAATTCATTGGCCTCTCCACCTTCTGACCCATCAAACTCTTCATTACCCACACCATCATCTAATCCTCCATCAAATCAATTCCTTACATTTAGATATTTAAAACATAAATTGATGGAATTACATAAATCCACCAATCCACCTACAAAGGATGTGACCCAAGGGCTACAAGAAAGGAAACAATTTCCACCATGTCATTCAACACATATACTTGAACATACAAAAGAGTCATCAAACATCATGCCAAGTCCTTCAAGTCAACCATGTCATCCTCAACCCCTTGAGCCAATTCAAGAATCTTTCGTCATAAGTCCAAGTCACCCTCTTTCACGCTCCTATGGTGCTGACCATCTAGAACATGTCGAGCCCATTTAAGAGTCATCCCCTTGCACTTCCATTCAAGCAACCCAAGTGTTATATCAAGAGTCTACTCCCAAGCATGTGGAAACATCAAACCCTAGTCCTAATCAAGATCAAATCATTGTCATCCAACCTATCCATAATAATGATCAACTTGATCCTATACCCATCTATGAGCAAGATATTCCAATTTCACCTCTACCTAGTCCTATCCATGATCCATTGACATCCACTTCCCTTGATGAGACATATGCCTCCTAAGCACACATAGAATATCAAACAAATACCTTAGATCTAAGTGAACATAATGCTAATCAAGATCCTAATGATCCTCCATCACCCACTATCGACCCCATTGCAAGTCGTCCATCATATCTTATTGGTCTTTCCACCCTCATTCATGAATGTTCCTCAAAACAACAACAACCATTATCTTCTCCATCCAATAAGGAACTCATGTCTAGTGTTCCACCTACACCTAGTCCCATTGTCCATTGCATACCTCAAGGACACCAATTTCAAGATGTTGGTACTTCCTCCATGCATCCTAAGTCCACCTTCCATCATAAATCTTATCATACGCCTAAGACATATGTTGCCATCCCTCCTCCATCATACTACAAATGTCAAAAGCATGTGACCATACACCTTCCACCATCAACTTTTCCACCATTACTTCCAACTCCTAATATCCCTCCATCCACTTTACCACCATTACTCCCAACACCTAATATCCCTACCATCCAATCCTCTTATCCATTTATCCATAAATCCTCTAAACATCTTAATCATGACCAATCAATGCACACATTGTCTAAACATAAAGCTTCCACTCATTCCACCAAACCCAAGGGATTACAAAATAAAAATTTGGATGCCTCTATACATAAAGTCAAAAATTCGAATGGTCCTAATGCCTTAGCATACAATTGCAAAAAGTCAAAGTCAAGTACATATAAAAAGCTATATACGCCCATACCTCCAAAAGAAAAGTCTAAAGACAGAATGGTTTGGGTACCTAAGTAAAAATAAATCAATTCAAACGAGGCATCCACATCACAAAAATCCCAACCATCCCCTTCCATCCAAAATGCACATTCCATTCAAAAATCTCAAATTCCTAACACCCACAAGCAAAATAACAGTCATAAAAATACTAAGTCTATGTGGGTACCTAAATCACTAAATCACCCATCTCCTAAGCAAACATCTTCATTGCTTCCTACACCTCATCCACATCAAAATATTCAATGTTTATCACAACATGTGCAACCATTGGTCATGGTTCCCTTCCATTTCACAACAATTCCACATACCTCCATCTCCTCGCTCTTCACCCATTATCCTACATATCTCCCCCACACTCCTATGGTCCATGCTTTTGGCTAATCCTCCCCATTCATCTTTTGCATAAGTCCTATATCTTCCCATCATAATCCATTATTTTCCTCCATAATTCACGTCATAATCCATCATCTACCTACTCCATCTCCCTTTCATGTCATCCCTTACCAACATCTATAAGCACATTTTACATGGTCCATGCAATGACATCCGTTTCTAGTGGGACTATCACCTTTCAAGGAACTAGACACTTGAGTCCCTCCTATCCATATTCCATTTCTCCTATCCAAAAAGTCAAAAATTCAAAAAGTCAAAAAAAGTCAAAAAGAAAAAAAAAAGAGTAAAGAGAAATCCCTTTGTCCAATGGTGAAAACCTGGTAAACAGGCGCTTTGGATAAGTACCATGATGAAAACCTGGCAAATAGGCGTCATGTGTAGGTTGATCTTCTATGTCACTTACACTTGGGGGCACAATGTCTTATCTATCCAACCTATTATTTTCATGTCATATCATTTCTATCCTACCTACCATCTTTAGCCATCATATATACCTATCATATTGAGTCCACTTATCCACCCTTCTCCTTTTGGTCTTGATGAAGACATAGGGAAAAAATGTTGAAACATGTTTTTTGGGTATCTCTTGACATACCTCATCATTTCTAAACCAATCATATCATTATCCTATTGTCATAAGATTTTTCATGAAAAATCCTAAGTCTTGTACCTAGAATGGGGCATGTCATTCCTATGTGACATAGTCTTTAGAGATCACATCCTTGCTCTCTTATGATGCATACATCCTATCCATCCATCCATTTATCATGAGCCTTTTATCCCTTATCCTATCACCCACCCTTGCACCTAAACTTGTTTTTCCCCTTGTCATTGGTATCTAGCACAAAGGCTACCCAAATTTCCATCCATTGACACCTCAAAATATTCTCAAAAATCCAAAAAAATAAAAAATGTCAAAAATACCAAAAAAGTCATAAAATGTCAAAAAGTCCAAAAAAATCATACAATGTCAAAATTCCAAAAAAATCATAACATGTCAAAAATCTAAAAAAATCATAAATGTCAAAAATACAAAAAAATCAAAATATCCAAAAAACACAAAAACATCTAAATAATTCTCAAAAATCAAAAAACAAAGTCATCGTTTGTCACATCAGTCAAATAAGTTAGACATAGTCAGTCATTCGAAACGTTGACATTTAAATTGTTAACCAACATACAACATAGTCCAATTAGTCATCTAGTCAAAATCAATCAAATTGCCAAAATAATGTCAAATCAGTCTTCAAATTATCCCAATCACATCAATTCTTCTATTTAATTCATCACATCCTCTCATCCATGTCAAATCATCTTCAGTCACTCCAAGCAATAGTCCAAATGCAGGTCAATCCTTAGTACATACCAATCAAGTTGATCAATCTTGCCAAATAATCCAATCATATTCTTTGGTCTTGATCCTAATCTTGTTGTAAACCCAATCAATCAAAGTCAATCAGTCAAATAGTTAGTCATCCTTGTGTTGATCTAGGGATATGTCTTTCCCCACAATGACAACACTATCATCATTAGTCATCATCAATCAATCAATCAATACTCATCGGTTTGCAACTTGAAAGGGGCAATACCTTGTTTTTTTTTTGTATCATTTGTGCATGCTTGCTTGCTTGCTTGTGTGTGTTATCATTTTTATCTTGCATTTGCATCAAGTCCGACTTATTCGAGCTAATATTCATATCTTGTATCTAGACAAGGTTGTATTACGCTAGGGCACGAGACACATCATCACCTTGGTCCTTATACCTTGGTGCATCATGTCTAGTGTTACATCAAACATCATGGTTTCTCACTTTCTTGTAGCATAACGTATCATTCATCTCCTTCATCTACTTCCTATCTTACATCATTCATCTTGTCCCTCCTTATCATTTCATTTCGAGAGCCTACCATGTTTGTCCAACCCACCTATCCTCTCGAGGGGGCATCATCATCCCACTCTTATTTCATCATCATCCTATCTTTCTATATCATCCATTTTCCTCTATCCATACCTTAGCTTCTTTGAAATGATGTTACTCGACACAAAGCTCATCATCTCGAACATCATCTCAAAGAGGGGCAAAATGTAGACACTAAAAATTGTCCCAGGCTTGTGATTTCTAAATTCTCCATCATTTCCCCTTTCATTCTTCATAATTAAATAATTTTAATTATTTAATTATTTTCTAAAGTCATAAGTCTTCTATTAATTAAATAATTTTAATTATTTAATTAATTCATTTATATCTTTATTTCTTCCTGATTAATTAAATAATTTTTTTTTATTTAATATGGTCCACTCTTGAATTTTGAATTAAATCATTATTTAATTCAAAATTATTCCTTTTGTCACATTCTTCTATAATTAAATAATATATTTATTATTTAATTATTCATTGGTCACCTAAATTAAATATTTTTTATTATTTAATTTCTCCTATCACTTCTTTGTCCGTGCCAATCTTATCTTCCACATTAAATCTTATCTCTTGACATCTCATTTAATTTCATCCCTTGATTGAATTATCTCATAATTCAATCTCAACCCTTCATTTCTTGTTATTGCCCTAATTTTGACCTAAACCTATTTCATACTACAACATTCAATCTTGGCCATTGATTAAGTCATCTTATTGACATTCAATCTCATCCGTCCATTCAAAATGGTATTTTCTATAAAATGCCATTTTCCTCTAATTATTGGGGACATTTAGATTTTAGACATTAGAGACATTAGATATTACACATTAGACATTGCAGCATTTGTTATCTTACTTCATTTAGTCTTGGCATATTTAGGCATAGGCATTTCACTCATATTGTCATAAGCATTAGGCATTTAAACTTTGATCAAATCCTTCAAAGCTTGGTGTAGGACTTAGACTTTATTTATAGATTGCTCGCACGTCAAATCTGAGGGCAACACATCAACCAACAAGCTAGAAGGTGTTACAAAAGTGAATCATGGAGGTCTCGGTGGTTTTCTGGTATAATTGTTCTTCTATTTACTTCCATTGTATTTTGTAATTGCTTTGGGTTTATTGTCTTCATTGATTTGCTAACCATTTAATCTAATCCTAAAATTAACCCTCAGTTACAATGATCATTAATGAATTAGGATTTATCTTTTTATATGTAACACCTTAGTGTGTAATTTGAATTATGTTTCACTTTAGTCAACTTATAAGGACTACTTGGATTAGAGTGGGACTAATTTTAAAGTTGAACTTTTAAAGCTTAGGGGTAATTTTGCACCCACATATCTAACCTCGGTTAGTTCCATGCCTATGTATATCATGTGGGATGATGAATGGACAAGAAAAAGAATTAAGATTGGAACTCCTTAGGGTACGTAATGATGAAATCAAGTTAGGATTAGGTTATTTACCTACTTCCACATAAAATACATCAATTTATACACTAGTTGCACTAAAAATAAATGGATCAAAGTGAGCCTAAAATAAAATGGAAAAGTACATAATGTGTAATTTTCACAATTAATTTTTTTTCTCCACTTTTGAATTCTATGTAAACTACCATGAAGATAGATCTCAAAGTAAAATAAGTAGTTGACATATAATATTTTCACGGTTGTAAAAGGATATGAATAAGGATGATTATATGTAATCTTCTTAAATAAGTGGTTAGCAAGAGACATGAGTAAAAATAATCCACATTCATGCTAGAAAATATTTGTGATGAGTGTTTCATTGATATTCATGTATTATCTTAGCAACCATTCTCTAGCATTGTATTAATGGATGTCCCCCATTTCAAATTATTTCACTAGAGATATGTGTGTTGAGTCTACCTAGAGCCCTAATAGAGTGGGTGTAAGGAAGCTAAGGTAGTGGAAAATATTCCTACATATCTTTAGAGGAGGGTTATGCCAAAAATATAGATCTTTACAAAATTTACAGAAACTCAACATGAATACCATTCATACCACAACACGATGATATACGTGGGGAAAACCCTTTCAGGAGAAAAACCCCACACTCCAAAAGCTATCCAATATAGTATTCATAAATCAATAATATTACAATATAATTGTAGAGAAATATTTCATTGGAGTATCACCAACCAACGATCTGAAGGTAACTCAACATCTATGAGACACACACAACATTCATCTCAATTACCTAATACATAGAAGATATAATACATGAAACTATCAAATGATATTTGTAGAACCATAAGATAAAACCATCCAAAAAAGTGGCCTCCAACTTATCTCCAATCAAATATGCCCTATGATGTGTCAAAACACACACTAAGATGTGTAACTCCCCCTTACAATTATTTTCATGTCCAACAAATTTTACCATTTTCAATTCTAGAGACCCAACTTTTGGAGGCCATAACTTTTTATCTAAGAGAATAATTTATGAAATATTTAAACCACTAGAAATATCTTGAAGTTATCTATCAAGATACAACCAATTCACTAATTATGATTACCTCTGGACCCAAAGATGACCTCTAAGTGCCTCTAAATTAGCTTTGAAACTTTTAAAAATAAAAATTTTAATATCTTGAAATCTAGAAATGATCTTGTGTTAAAAATTTACTAGCATGATTATTTGGTAATTTTGTAGCTTTGGGAAAAGTTTTGGACCCATCTATGCTCAAATGTAAACTTACTATAAATAGTAACCTTTTGTAATTACAAGGTCGAGAGGCCCTTTTTTAAAATTCTCCCACTTTTTGAACACCTTGTAAGAGAAAATTGAGTATCAACACCATGATTTAATTATCGGGGGATTTGAGGCCTATATACTTTAAAAACCATCTAAACTTATTTGTGCTTACGGGCTTAGTTAAATAATCTGCACCATTCATCAAATTATCTACCTTAACTAGCTTCACCCTACCATCCTCGAGCATATATTTGACAAAAATGATATTGTACACACCAATGTACTTGGTCCTAACATGAAATGTCTAGTTTTAGCTAGGGAGATCACACTTTGACTGTCACAATAAAATATAACTACACCTTATTTTTTGATATCTAACCATAGTCTCTTAAGCCAAATGGCTTCTTTGCAAGCGTGAGTAGGTTGTGGAGCTCATATGAGGTTCAAAAAACTTAAGTAAGCCTACTATTAAAGGATAGTACAAAACAATCACAAAAAATAAAATAGTTTGTAGAATCATATAGCAGAGCCACATAGGAAACACAGATAGATTTGTGGTTCAAATTTGAGCCAAATTTAGTAGGTTAGGGGCATGATGCATTGTGGACCAACAAGGTTTTTTGCTAAGTTCAAATTTTAGGTGTTGTGATATAAGAGGGATTAACTGCACACAAGTCTCTTTATTCTCAAGAGATCACTAGGGAACGAACTGCCCTTATACACCTCAACATAAGCAAGTCAATAAAAATATAGAGAAGTATACTCCAAGTTGTGTTTTAGAGAAAGTTATTTTAGATCTTGAGAGAATGAAAACCTGAGATTTCTACCTCAAATGAGTGATCTCTCAGCCAAAAGATAGTAGCACGGTTTTAGAATGCCAGCGCAGCACACTGTTGTCTAAAAGGAACATTGGCGTCCTAAGCAACAGAGGGCTCAAGATCTCAAGCAAACAGAACTAGGCTCCACTTCTAAACTCAAGTTTGGAATGTACTAAGTGAAATAAATGAATAGGAAGCCAAAAGCTTGAAATAAACACAAGGGGACTTGGAGAGAGCTTACCTGTTTTCAAGCGTTCAACTCGTCGCTCCAAGCTCCACTTTGCACCTACACACAAAAGAACAAGGAAAAAGGATGGGGTTGTATAGGGGCCTACCTCAATCAGACCCTCATTTTGGTGTTCCCACCTCCATGGATAACCAAATTGGAAAGGAGTGTAAATGAAGTAAACAAAGTGTGTGGTGAAAGAAAAAACCACTCACGAGTAGAACTCACACCATGAGATGCTAAATTAACAAGCGAGGAAAGTATGAGAGAGAGAGATTGCTACCCACGGGCCTAGACTCTCTCCAGAGCACACAAAAACATTGTTGAGTGCTTGCTTGAGAGTTGTTGCTACTAAAGGGTCCTCAGTCTGGCATGGCTTCACTTGTGAGAGTGTTGTTATCATGGATGAAGAGAACTCAAGACTAGAGAAAGTAATGAGAGAGCTTGAATGAATGAATTCCAACCCCAAATGATCTCAAGAAAGGGGTTTTTAATGCATGCAAGGGAGGCAAAGAGTTGTTTCATCCAAAATCCAACTGCTAGGACATGTGTCAAAAGAGTCAAGATTCCAGATTCCCTATTTCAAACTTGGAAAACCACCAGGATGCTAGCACACTACTCAGAAATTCGTGTGTTGTGCAGACATCCAAAGCCTATATTTTTGGGAAACATGTCATCAAGTTTCTATTGCTCTGCCAAAAGTATGCATGGGGTCAGAATCACGAAATTGTGACTCATGGGATTTTTTTCATTAATTCTCTAAGGTGTCATAAATATTAGGAGAAAATGCAAAAATGTGGAATTTCCCCTAAGTGTAATTTTGCGACATTAAATTTTTCCCCCACTTTAGTGGGCTCAATTTTGGAGAAAATCAGCCTCACTAAAGTAGAGGAATAATTTCACCTAAATTTTGAATTTGATGGATTTATGTGCCAAGAAAAAGGGACCATAGAGGCCACCAAAGTCGAGCTAACCAGTACCAAAGGTGCCCCCAACATTCGAGCTCAACAAACAACGACAAAATGGTCATGAAAAATTGTTCAAGACTTTAACTTGCAAAACTCAAATTTTGGGTCAGCCTCAAAAAATCGGAAGAAGCTACAACGAAGGAAAGAATGATCAAGAAAAAGTTGTCGATTTAGAGGAAGAATATGATCAAGAGGTGACCATATTCCCCCTCCTAAGTTTCCCCCCATCTTGGTGGGGTAAATTCAAGAGAAACTGGGGAGCCACGAACTTTAGGTAAAATGCGCCTTGGGGGGACTATCTTCACTATTTATTGCAAGAAAATTGTTGACTTTTGTGAGAGAAAATTTAGCAAAATTCCTAGTAGGAGGGAGTATGAGGCACTGAGGTTGGAGCAACTATGCAAGGACATTGTTGAGGGTCACGAGGTGGACTAGGTAGGCCTCTAAGCCTCATTTTTGTGAATTTTAGCTTATTTTTAACACTTTTCTAGTCGACAAGGTGCGTAGGCGTCTTTTTCGATGCTCACGTCAAAAAAATGCGCTATCGTCCATAGTCTACACCAAGGTCTTGAGTTCACGCTAACATCCTTGAGGTGGCCATGGTGGTTAGGGACACATGCGTGCTACACATAGGTCTTAAGTAATTTTTTTTGTTTTCATAATGAAATTTGATGTTTTGACTTAAAAAAATTCACTTTTTGCAAGAGTACCTAGAGATTTGGGAGCATCTGGGAGGGTGAGCATTCTAAATTGTTCATGAGCAAAGGGACTATCTAAAAAATGATGAGGTCATGCACCTCGAGCAGGTTAGTCTCTGGCATGTATTCACCATGCTAGAGATGAGATACCATGAGAGGATGCTCACAACCCTAATGGAGTAGTGGGATGCAACCACATCATCTTTCCAGTTTCCTTGTGAGGAGATGACCATCATGCTCGAGGACATCTATCAAATCCTCGAACTACCCATTTGCAGATGGTGGGTGACCTTAGACGACACCCAATCGACGCATGAGCGGAGGGAGGGCATCCTCTATTGCTCAGGGAGGACAGACGGTGGTTATGGAACATGCCACATATATACACACTGGTACGACCAGGCGATGACCGCTACACTGTTATTGTGCTGAGTTATGGTCATGACCATGGAATTTTGAATCACGAAAGATGGGCGAGGTTCACACCTGCATGGGGGCCTTGTTTATACTATCAGAGAGATGGTTGAGCATCAGACAATTTTTGCCTAGGTGTGCAACATGTTGGCACACCTCCATCAAGATTTTGGTCGGTATGTTCACTATGAGTACTACAACCTTACTACATGCACACTTTTATAGTTTTTGGATTTCACCCACATCATGTCCACCTAGCTAGTCAATTTTCCTCAGTGATGGTTGTATCACATTCCCATGGCCCATTGGTACGTTATGATAGGCCAGTGGAAATTTGACGATCTACAATTTTGGCAGCTACGGTTCATCACTCTGGCTACGAATGAGGTTTGGTGGAGACCCTACCAATTTTTTCAATGGGTGGAAGAAAGTTGGTATCCGAGGAACCTGTAGGGGGACCATTTTTTAGTAGGTCACTGCGACTACATTATAGTGTCGTACTATTGTAGTCGGGTCATGCGACAACATGGCTGTCCTCAAACAATTCCACTGGATGTGCCCACCTATACTAGGGCCTATAGGAGTGCAATGAGGGTTGGGAATCTCCCTCACCCCCCATCACTGATGTTGTCCCCTCTAATGATGATGAGCCCAATCAAGATCTTCCACCCATAGTGGTAGTGGATAATGTCGGGGTAGCTGTTGATTTTGCGTGGTGGTGGGAGAGGCACCGTCTTGCTCATGTGTTCAGTGAGGGTGCCCTGAGAGGGGACCCTGGTCCATAGGATGATTTTCCTCCCCAAACCCTACAGGATAGATGGAGAGGACTCCAATAGGCTAGTGGGGAGGAGGAGAAGGCATATGAGGAAGCAGCACCTCGAAGACCAAGGAAACAAAGGAGATTAGACCCCCTGTGGCTACCCCTATCTCTTCGGCACCACCAACTCCTACTGTTCTAGCAACAAAGACCTTAGCATCAATGGGAGTGGCCACCATTTCCAGCGGCATGGGCCCCAACATTGACCCTCACCCTGATCCTACATGGCAGCTATGGGATCTAGGTATACATAGTACATTGTTTATGTTTTTGTGCTTTTGATTTTTCTATTTATGATATATATACATGCCATGTGATACCGATTTCTCTTTCTTTCTCTGCGGTTGCAAAGGATGCACAGGGATGGACTAGGTTGATGGCTCAGTGTATTTCAGAGGTTTCCCTTGATGTGCCGATCAAGGGGACAGTTCTCAAAGCTTTTCAACCAATATCTGTGGGATGACATGTCCCCACTTTTGAGCTAGTAGCACCCCTCAAGATAGCCTATGAGGAGCAGGGCACAAAGATTGTACAACTAAATGTCGAGCTAATGACTATTCAGGGATAATGTGACCAGATGTTGGGAGAGCTGTGGATGGTGCTCGACGAGTGAGACATGATAGTGAGGAGGGCTGACACCTCTAAGAAGGTGTGCAATGCCCTCCAGAGCCGTCTTGATGACCTCGGTGGGAAGTTGGTAGTTGTGACCCCAACAGAGGTTCAACATCTATGGGATGGGCTGAGGCAAGTGGAGATGACTATAGTCTCCTTATAGGGAGAGATTAAGGGGATGCAGGCAGCTCTGTTTGTATCACGCTCACACTGATCCCACTCCATGACCACTATATAACCTCTCTCGAGGGTACCAGAGTAATAGCCAAAGCTGAAGCACTCCGAGAGCCACACACTATTGTGATAGGGGCTTATCATTTTGTACATCATTTTTGTAGCCAGATACACATGCATACATATATACTTATAGATATTTTGTATAGACATATATCCAACAACCACCCATTTTTTTATAGTAGTGGCTTGATACATGTACATGAAATTTGATACATACATGCGTATATATATACGGGCATATCGATTCTGATATCATGGCATTCTTTATTTGGATGTGTATGCTCTTTATTTTCATGTATGTTTATGCTATGGATGTTATATGCTTGTATGGATGTATGCTTACATTAGATGCTAGCATGATTTAATAAACACACATCGTTGTATGTTAATCAAATACAATGATGATCTAATTTCCTTAAAAAATGTAATGTGATGCATGGACACATAGTGTAGAGAAATACATGTATGTATGTCACACACACACACACATGGTCATATCATAACATAAAGAAAATTCATAATGTGTTAATGAATAATGTCAATATACATAGTGCTACTACCCTTTCATAGAGATAACACCACACATATGACATATGGAACATTACACATAGTATCGATGAAGATGCATCACATTAACAGGCTTTATAGAGGCGTCCCATCTATAGTTGATAATCCATAGGCACCTGAACGATACACAAAGATCACACTATAAGGGCCTAACCAGTTTGGACTAAATTTCTCTCTTTGATCAGGCAGCGCATTTACATTTCACTAATTTTCGCAGAGAACCAGGTCTCCTAGCTTAAAGGTCCTAGGAAGTACACTCTAATTATATTTTCTTGATAACAACCATTGATGAACTTTAAGATGATTGAGGGCCTATAAATGGCGCTCGTCAAGCATCTCCAATTGATGCAAGTGGTTAACTCAGTAGGTTTCATCATCAATTAACCCTTTAAGGGAAACCCGTAAGGACAAAATTTCCAACTCCAAAGGCATGATAGCTTCAACACCATACATGAGGTTGTAAGGTGTTGTTCCCATCGCTGTACGAACACTTGTGCAATAGGCCCACAAAGCACAAGTTAATTGAATATTTCAATCCTTATGGTCCTTATTAACTGTTTTACGAAAAATGAGTTCAAAAATTTTGTTAGACGCTTCTACTTGACCGTTGGACTGTGGATAATATGACGTAGAAAACCTATGTTGAATATGAAATTTCTCGAAGACCTGTTTTACTTGTTCTTGAATGGTGTACCATTGTTAGAAACAAGTGTAGCAGGCAATCCAAAATGAGAAATAATGTTGTTCATGAGAAAAATACAGATAGCTTCAATGTTTGTGAATCAGAGTGGGATAGCTTTAACCCATTGTGTGAAGTAATCCTTAGTGGTAATAATAAAGGTATGTCCCCTGGAAGAAGGAGGTGATATTTTTCCAATGATTTCCAACCCCTATTTTATGAATGGCCAAGGTGAGGTTTGATTTTGTAATTCTTGAGTGGGTGCATGAATAAGATGGTTGTTTTGTTGACATTGAAGGCACTTTTTGACAAAATCAAAGGAATCTTGTTCCATTGTTTTCCAATAGTGCCTCATGTGTATCAATCTTCTCGTTAGGGATCTACCACCAAAATTTCCACCCTCGGAGCCTGAATTGGCTTCCTTAAGGGCAAGGGGTATTTCCACTTTAGTGAGACACCTAAGAAGCAAGCCGTTATAGGATTTTTGATAAAGAACATCAGATAAAATGACATAACATGATGAAATATTTCGTATGCGAGTGCGATCGTCTTTCATCGCATCATCAAGAAAGTTTCCAGTCGTAAGTAACAGTAGATACTAGAGAACCATTCTCCTAAGTCTACATGAGAACACATAAGAGACTCGGATTGAGGATGATCAGAAACTGCAGCGGTTCTCAGGACCTGAACTATGAAGTGATATTCTTTTGTATCCTCTTTTGAAGGTACTAAGGAATTAGCGCTTGCCATGGCATCAACATGTCTATTTTATATCCTAGGGAGAGTGTCTATTATGAAAGAGGAAAAAGTAATTGAGCAAGGACAAAGCAAGGTCTCAATACTGGGACAACTTTGTTTAGCTTGATAGGTTCCCGTAATCTGATTCACAATAAGCTCAAAATCACCTAGTATATAGAGATGTTTCATTTTAAGTGTAATCGCAACATATGGGCTGGTAATGAGGGCTTCATACTCAGTGATGTTATTGGTGCAAGGAAAATATAATCGAAAGGATAGAGGGATCAATTTACCTTAAGGGGATATCAAGACCACACCCGCTCTAGAACCATTCTGACACCTTGATCTGTCGAAATACATCTTCCATAAAAGGTCGTATTTAATTTTGAAAATATTTTTGTCAGAAACAAGTCCAACCCAGGGAAGGAGTGAGACGAGGGAGCATCTACCAATTAATCAACAACCACTTGATCCTTTATTAATTTTTGAGTAACAAACTTTATATCAAACTTAGAAAGAAACATAACCGACTTCACTAAGCTCCCAGCAAGGTCAGCGCTAGAGAACAAATGCTTCAAGAGATCCATTTTTACTATGATATGTGTTTCAGCATGGAGAAGGTAGTGTCTCAACTTTTGCATAGAGAATACAAGAGCAAGTCATTGCTTCTCCATGGAGGAATAACAAGTTTCATAATCGACTAGGACGTGGCTGATGTAGTAGACTACTCTCTCTTTCCCCACATCATATTGAGCCAGCAGAGTTGCCAAAGTGTATGATAACATAGCAAGGTAAAGAAAAAAGGGCCTATCTTGCATGGCCGACATCAATATGGGAGGATTGGCTAAATAAGCTTTGATGGACTCAAACACTTTCTGACACTCCTCATCCCATATGAAGAAAACATCATTTTTCAACAAATGAGTGAAAGGGAGGGTACGATCAACCAACTAAGATATAAATATTTGAAATGCCTAAATCTTCCCTTGTAAAATTTGCAACCTAGTGATATTCGTCAGTGGAGGCATGTTAACGATGGCATCAATTTTATTTGTGTCAACTTTGATTCCACGGTCAGAGACTATGAACCCCAAAAGCTTGTCAGCATCCACGCCGAAGATACACTTATGGGGATTGAGTCTCATCTTGTAGATTTGAATCCTTTCAAAGATAAGATGAAGGTTCTTCACATGATCCTGATGAGTTATTGATTTTTCCAAGATGTCATCAACATAGTCTTCTAAGATCTTATGAATAAAATCATGAAATATCAATGTCATCGCTTGTTGGTAAGTCACTCCTGTGTTCTTTAAGCCAAAGGGTATGACCACATAGCAAAAAGTACCCTAAGGGGTAGTGAATTCTATCTTGTATTGATCATCCAGGTTAATACAGATTTGATTGTAACTTGAGAAGCCATCCATAAAGGATAACAATGCATGGCTTGCAGTCAAGTCCACAATCATATCTATATTAGGTAATGTAAAATCATCTTTAAGAGAAGCCTTATTAAGATCTCGAAAGTCAATACATATGTGAATACGGCCGTGAAGCTTGCTAAGAGTGTCTATATTCAAAATCTAAGGGGATTAGTTAATCGAATGGATAAAACCTACTTTCAACAACTTCTCTATCTTAATCTTGACCATCAACGCCACCCTAGGATTGATCTTTTAGATTTTTTTCTTAACTGGCTTGACATCGGGACATAGGACGATATTGTGAACCACTATAGACTCATCAATACCAGGCATATCCTCATTTGTCCAAGTGAAGATATCAAGATGAGAATGCAAGAGATCAAAGTGTTCATCTGCTTCCTCTGAAGAGAGACACTTCCTGATCTTGATTACTTTTTCTGAAGATTTAGGATCCATAGGAACTTCAATAGTGTCTCCTTTAAGGAGAGAGTTGTGGCCTTCAGAATGAGATATTAGAACATCATCGCCGACGTTAGATAGTGGGTCTTCCACATCAATACTCAAAAAAATTCTCCAAAGTATGCTTGTTTATGCAAGCGATACGAGAATCATTTCTTGTGATGATAAGGAGGTAACAGGGAATAGGCACCTAGAAATTCCTCTAGTGCTTCGTCTGAAGAGAAGAAATTCAAATGGATTTTCTCCATATTTCCTCAAGATGAACCAAACTCAATGGTTTAGATGAAATCATGTTAAAACTCCACCAAAGTTTTTGTTTAGACTATTCAACAAAGCATCCCAAACCTACATAGTGTTATCATGGCTTAAATTGGATAGAGACTTGAATTCCTTGTTTGATACGCCCCAAACCTTTCTGCCCATAGCCATATCTAGAGGCAAGTTCATATCCAAACCCATAACTATTTTGTAGAACTTTAGGAGGTGGTAGCTCTATGTAGAGTGTTTCATTCCACCAATGAATGTTGAATGTCTCTATGGGAGTGTTCCTAGCTTATTTACCAATTTTGTAAACATTAACCTCCTCTACAAGAGTGGGATTACTCTCCTGGGTAGATGAAGGAGTGGTCTCCTGAACAGGATCACACTTCTCTTCTTGAGCAGGAGTGTCATCCACTTTTGTGCCAGTAATACCTCAAAATTATATACCAAAGGGGCTTTCCTTGTATTCCACGATGAAGAACTCAGAGAAATATGAGGAGCCCCAATCATCACCAAGGAAATAAATTATTCGATTGTGAGGACAAAGGGGAAGATGGGGGAGACTTAGGATCTTCTGCTTTAGGCAGTTCATTTTTGTCAAAACTTGCTCTAGGAACAACTTCCACATAGGGTATCGATGAAGAACATGCCATAGCTTCAGTGGTTAAGTATGGAATACAATTCTTGAGATTGGATATAACTGAAGCATGGTTGGCAATCGCTAGCTCACAAAGGTGAAAAACTTCTAGATCTTCTTTAATTGTAACCACCTGATTATTTGCGATGAACTTCAAAGAATGATGTAAAGTAGAAGTAACAACACCCATAGCATGAATCCAAGGTCTCCCCAAGAAAAGATTATATGGTAATAGGACAAGCATCACATAAGCCAAAGTAGGCAAGGTAATAGGGCCTAGCTACAAAGGTAGTATTATCGTACCAAGAGCTTGGCGGCAAGCATTATCGAACGCATAGATATACAAGGAAGAGGATGCTAAAGAAGATGAATCACCTTTAATTTTAGGCAATAGGTCCATACCACAAACGTTGAGAGCTGAATCAGTGTCAACAAGAGTACTCCTAATACCAATATTATTAACATTAATTATAATCATCAAGGGATATGCTTGCTTTTGCACATCCGGAGGTAGGATTTCTTGTAGGTGGAAAGTAATATTCGGTGAATCCACTTGAATATGAGCCAACAACATATTAACATTTGTAGGCCTAGCGGAGGTAGGAAAGAGAATCTTTTGCAAGGCTTCCTGCAACATCTCTTGGTAAACTAGAGCAGTCTGAAGCAAGTCCCAAAGTGAGATCTTAGCTGGAGTAACACAAAGTTGCTCGACGAGATCGTAGTCACCTGGTGCTTTTATCATAGGTTTAGGTGTTGAAGGAAGGCTTGGTTGCTGGTAAAGAAGTAGGAACTTGAGTGGGTTGTGATGTAGGAACAGAAGGTTATTGATCCAAGTTCTATTTATTTATCCTTATATTGTATGTATGCCCAACAACATTATAGGAAGTAGAGCCCGCTGATTTCATGAACCTTGAATATAAGTCTGATGAATCACTACGACACAAAATATCATAGATAGAATAGTTCTCACTAGAGGATGGTTAAGCCGAGGTCATGCAAATGATGGTTTTCTTAGGGCTCAGAGGAGACATAGAGACCACAACCACATTTACCGACTCCTTAGCTTGTGAGGGGAGAGTTTGTTCAGAATATTTACAAATAGGGGAAAGTGCTTCTAAGAAGTCATCTAGAGCGTCTTCCAGCATATCGAAATATTCTTTAGAAAAGGGATTATCATAAGCACATGAAATTGCAAAAATAGATCTAACGCATTCACTTCAGGTTCACCAAAATGTGACATAAGAGGGATTCATTGCACACGAGTCTCTTTATTCTCAAGAGATCACCATGGAATGAACTTCCCTTATATGCCTAAAAATAAGCAAGTCAATGAAAATATAGAGAAGTATACTCCAAGTTATGTTTCAAAGAAAGTTATTTCAGATCCTAAGAGAGTGAAACCTCGAGATTTCTACCTCAGATGAGTGAGCTCTCTGCCAAAAGGTAGTAGTGCGGGTTGAGGATTCCAACACGATGCACTATCGTTTAAATGGCATGCTGGAATCCTAAGCAACAAAGGGCTTAGGAGCTCAAGCGGACAAAACCAAGCTCCACTTCTAAACTTAGGTTTGGAATGTACTTAGCGAAATAAATGAACAGGAAGCCAAAATCTTGAAATAAACACAAGGGGACTTGGAGAGATTTTATCTTTTGTCAAATGTTCAAATCTTCACTCCAAGCTCCACTTTGCACCTACACAAAATAACAAGGGGAAAGGTTGGGGATGTATAGGGGCCTGCCTCATTCAGACCCCCATTTTGGTGTTACCACCTCCACAAACAACCAAATTGGAAAGGAGTGTAAATAAAAAAGAAGATCAATGAAGAAATGCAATCTGATGTTGAAATAAACGTACAAGAGCCTCCAAATGAGAAAATACTAATAATATGACCTCTCTAGTGAATAAAAATGAGCAAGCCATCTCTAGTCAGCAAGAAGAGCAAGGTGTCTCCAGTCAACAAATGGAGTAGGATGTCTGCAATAAGGAGAAATGAATGGAGAAGGAAAATGATAAAGAAATGGAGAAGGAAAAAATAAGGAAACGGAGAAAGAAAAAGGAGAAATAAAAAAGAGAAGGAGAAGGAGAAGAGTGTTGAAGAAGAAAGCTCAAATAAGTGACATTCCTCTCTAGTGGACTCAATCAAGGAGTTCTTATCTCAAGAAATGTAGATTCAACTACTGGTGTCTCCTTAATTGCTACATACATTCCTAATTTTGATGGATAGGTCAGTCTGTGTGGTTTGTCTCTCCTGCATAAGATGACACTTGGAGATATAGTCCACTCCATAAAAAGAAAAGAGTTGCTACATCAATATGTGAAGAGTGATTATGTTATGGAAGAGACAATAAAGGTGTTGGAAGAGAAAATTCTAGAAGAAAAAAGGGATTCATCATTTCCCCTACACAATAGATGAAGCAATGAATGGAGTCCTTTAAGACTTTTTCATCTCATCTCAAGAAGCAGGAAAAAAAAAAGATCAAAGAAAAGAGATTGATAAATTACTTCGGAAAGTGTGATAGTGCATTGACCAAATTGCAATCTTGTATCAAAGACATTCAAAAATTCTTGGAGCAAGCAAAAGTTTTATATGTTTTCTATCTCAAATTGTCTACTGCAACAAAGAGTATAAAGGATCAGATCAGTGCTATTGAAGTGTAGATCACTAATATGGCTAAAAATTATGATCATGTACAAGACATTGATGGTGTCACTAGGGCACAAGTGGAAATTCTACACTCCCAGATACAACATCTGGAAGATCAAAGGGAGTAGTTTAAAGGTCAAGGAAAATAATTGAGAGAAGTAGCGAGTCTAAGGTTGGCCTCACTCATTGGACTTCTGGTGGAGGCTAATGGTGTGGTTAAAAAATACAATGCACCATCCTCTTTGGAGGAAAAACAAGATACATATGTGAGCTATTGATTTTTCAAGTCCAAACCCTGACTCTAGCAAAGAAACAATGGGACAACAACTTGATCCAGCTCAAGCCTATTTACAAAAACATTCTGTCATCGAAGTGAGCTATGTTTGATTTTTTTGCTAAGAAACATTTCTTTTTATTGTTATGTATATGTAGAGTAGATCAATCCATAGATATAATGATATTTTTTGTTGATGAAGTAATCGTACTTCATCCTAGAGGACGTAAATTTTTTATAGATTAAGGGGGGGCTTATAAGTAATGAGATAGTTTTGTTATCCTTTTCCCTTGATGTCAAAGGGGGAGAGAAATGTGTATCTAAGGGGGAGTGTTTGTGCACATATGTTGCCTTTTCCATCAATGAAAAAGGGGGATATTGTTGCAGCTTGAAAAGCTTGATTGCCATTGATGTCAAAAGTATGTTTATGATTGTATATGCTTCGAAGATTGCTGATATGTAGAGATATCTAATGGTGCAAGTCAACATTATAGTGTATGGAAGATTAGAAATAATAATGTTTCCTGAGTATGATGCAAAGTTAGATACACATGTCTTAATGTGTTTTTAGTATGCCTACAATGATATTTTTCTAGTTTGTTGTACCACACTCAATGACAAGTTGTAGATTTTTTGTCTAAGGCATTCACAGTATATACTCTAAGATAGAGTCATAGTATTTTGGTCTGCATCCTTCAATAAAGCAATATTTAGTCTTTTGTTTCAAAAGATAAGTTGATGAAGATGTGAAGGTGTTATATCCAAGGTTTCATGCCAATATTAATTCTACAATGAAAGTTACAAGTGACATAGTTTTAGTTTGTGTTATGGTAGAGCAAAGTGGTTCAAAAGGCTTGTTGGAATGCTCTACATTCCTTCGAAAATGAAGATTTGGCCAAGTGGATTTGAGGACATACTCAATGATTTCCAATGCATGCTACATTGAATTTTCAAGTCTTCTAACACTTTGCAAGTTCAGTTTTCAAGTGACAGTGTGTTATAGTTGGTTTTAGATACTTCACCTTCTTTAAAACAAGTGTTTGATTACTTACTCCACTAGAATATTGTGAAGATTAGTTGTATGAGTTTTTTTAGAAAATCCACATGGACCTCATAGTGTCTAAGGTTTGAAGTGCTTGCAAAGCCTTCTTGTTTCTAGTACCACACAAAATTTTCAAGTCTTTTTGTGAAATTATATTTTTGCAAAGACTGGCCAATGCATGTTAATGATGTGCACACCACAAGTCCAAGTGTGAGCGGAGGTTATGGAGTGATTGAAGATGTTCTATGGGTCATGCCAACTCATTTAGGGAGAAATTTAAATAATATTTTATCATTTTTGTATACTGCCAATGGATATGTAGGCCGACATGTTACAAGTTTCATATTTTCTTGTTTATGACTGAATGAATTTGTATTTTGTAAGTGTGTAGATGATATATATAGAATATAAAATATGAGAAGGGTATGATGGAAGTGTGTGAAGATGTATGATTGCATGAGAAAAGTGTGACAAGATCCAATACAGACCTAATGTGCAAAATTGATGACTATCAGTGGTTGAAGCCATAAAGTTAGTCATATTTCAGTTGTTCTTTCTTTCAATTAGGGAGTAGTAGCTTCCATGGGTTTTAACCCCTAAAAAAAATTTGTATACATAGGGAGTAGTAGCTTCCTTGGGTTTTGTCCCTAAAACAAAGTTGTAACTATTATTTACTTGTGAGGCTAGATTAGGACAATAGCTCCTACCAACATTTCTTATCATCATTTTTCCCCTATGGGATTTTCCACGTAAATCTAGTGTCATTTGTGTTCTTGTGTGGATGCTTATCTTCTTTCCAATTTTTATTAAGTAGGTGTATGCTTAAATAATATAACTTAGCTTCAATAGTTACTAATTGGGATTGAAATTCGAAGTATACTGATTCATCCCCCCTCTCAATATTCCAATGTGTTCAACACAAATATATCACTATATATAACCTCTAAGATTTGTTTATCCTAGTGCTACTAGATTTAAAAGAAACTCTATGATGTTTCCCATACATGTGCAATGCTCATAAAATATAAAATTAGTAAAGTAACCAAACAAACCATCAACCATCTTCTTATTTTATGAGGGTTTCAACCCACCCTGTGGTGTCATATTTTTAAAGATACAATTTTTTATCAATTGCATTAATAGAGGTATAGGAGGTTGATGCTTCAAACCTAAACATGGTGCCATATTGAGTTCCCCTAGTTGATAGTAATTTTCATTTACTTAACTTGCAAGCATTGTTCTCAAAATTAATATACATCACCAAGTCATTCTTTTTTGATAAATAAATAAATTTCTAGATAAACTAGGGATATGCATCACATTCTTGAAAATTTCCACACTCGCATCACTAAAAATAAATTTTACCTCTCTTCAACCCATAATCTTTCATGTGTTGTTGTCCTTGAAGAAAACTTCCCCACCATCATAAGCTAAATATGTTAAAAACCACTCTTTATGAGGAGTCATGTGGTAGGATGCACTTGAATATATCAAATAAGAGTAATTAGAAGTCATTTTAGTAGAAATAATAACAACATCAATAACTTCATCATAAGAGGATTTATCTAGATAGAAAAATCAACATTAATAGTTTTCTTATTCTTATATTCCTTTTTGAGATAGCCCCATTTGTCATAGTTCCAACACTTCAATATACTCTAAGACCCTCCCTTAGATTTAAAATAGTTCTTAGACTTATCCTTATCACCCTTCTTGTTGTCCTTACTCCTCTCATTTAGATGTCCCCTATATATGTAATGTATCCTTAGAATTTCTTGAAGTCCTCCTCCTTTCCTTTGTGAGAAAGGTGGCAACAAGGGGTTTCAAATTTCAATCTATCAAAGAACCATTTTATGCAAAAATTAAAATATTTCGAGATTGAGGCAATGAACATAGTAACAAAATAAACTTATCCTCTTTTTCTATTTTCACATTGATTGATTGCAACTGGCTCAATATTAGATTAAGCCATTCAAATGTTATACGACCAAGTCCCATCCTTGATCCACCTGAAATTGCAAGCAAACACAACATACTCCTACTATAGCAAAAAAATCTAATCACACACTCAAAAAAAGATATTGGTGTACTCTCCTCAAAATGTAATCACACACTCAAAAAAAGATATTGATGTATTCTCCTTAAAATGAACATAAAACTTATGAGAAATGACATTGATATGCAAATTTCATTATTGCACTAATATAACTCCCTTTTTATTAAATATAAAAAAGCTACTTTACAAAAATTGGCTTCTAAATTATTTTCTTCAATGTTGAAAGCATTAATTGAATTTCGAGCCATCCTCGATGAAAGTTTGTGAACTTTGGCTTGTTAAAAGAAACAACATCCAATCTTGGGTATAATCAAAATATTTCGAGATTGAGACAATGGACATAATAACAAAATAAACTTATCCTCTTCTTCTATTTTCACACCTATTGATTTCACTTGGCTCAATATTAGATTAAGCCATTCAAATGTTATATGACCGAGCCCCTATCCTTCATCTACCTGAAATTGCAAGCAAACACAACAAGCTCCTACTATAGCAAAAAAATCTAATCACATACTCAAAGAAAGATATTGATGTACTCTCCTCAAAATGAACATAAAACTAATAAGAAATGACATAAGTATGGAAATTTCATTATTACGCTAATATAACTCCCTTTTTTATTAAAATGACCCTGAACGGGTAGTTGATTGGCTTGGGTAGTGGGTTTACTCCCCATTGGTCTCAGGTTCAACTCCACTCCTGGGTTTAAGAGGTGGGACTTCTCCCGAGTAGGGGGATCACCAAAGTCACCCAGCTTCGCTACTAGGTTGGATCGTGACTACCTATAATATAAAAAAAAACCCTCTAAATTATTTCCTTCAATGTTAAAAACATTAATTGAATTCCGAGCCATCCTTGAAGAAAGTTTGCGAACCTGGGCATGTTGAAAGAAACAGCATCCAATCCTGGGTATAAGTTGAATTTCCAAGCAGATGCTCCGGTAAAATCCATCTCATCAAGGCTCTTCAATTTTTAACAGCCCTGACCAGAGTTTGGTTAGTTTGTACAAAACATTTACTCTTCACATGCATGGACGTCAAAAGTTTTTGGCAGTCAAAGATCTTCTCTTCTCTTATAAATACAATGCATAAGGAAGGCAATATAAGTTCTCTGACCGTATAAGTTCTCCAGTATTGGAAAGCCCGACATATTTTAATAT